>CM052367.1:27870196-28325230 GCA_028551485.1 Casuarina cunninghamiana | reverse complement strand
TCTAGGATGATTATGTTCAATAGCTGTGAAAGGAATTAAGATGTAAACGAGATGAAAAAGGGAACTGCATTCATAACTCCATTCCAATGATTAACTTTTTGAAAAGTGAACATTAAAAATTTTTAGTTCACATAAAGTAAAAATATGTTTTGTTCATGTTTCCTCTTGGATGCTTCGCCAAAGTGAAGTTGTGGAAAGTAGGAACGTTTATTTCTGTGTATGCATGAAAATCAATTAAAAGTAGGAGGGACATATCTCATCAAGGCAAGTATCCAAAGTATTTGCCCTTTGATAGATTGATAGATTTAACTTTGATGTACAATTATAATTAATTAAACTAATTAAAATACTTCAAATATCATAATTGCACCTTACGAAGAAATTTTCTAAAGTACAAAAAGGTGTCCAATGGTTGAGTTTTCATCCCAATGTGAATGCATCGTTAAAATTAATCAACTTTACAAACGGCGGGCTGCTTTTGAAGTCAATCACTGTTGCTGCAAGCCTGCTTCGTTACTATGCAATGTTCACATTACACAGCAAAGCAATGTTCTATCTAAATCCAATGATCTTGCTTGTGTATGTGTTGAATCTTTTCAAATTCCAATTTGGCGGTCCTTAAATCCCTGCTTCATGCTTTTTTAGTCTTTTCCTCTGAAATTTTTTATCGTCATTATATCATTCAAATTTGGAATTATATCCTCACAATATCAGTCACAGTTGGAAAACAAAACCAAAGTTCGAAATTTAACTAAAGCAACGAATTTTCAAAATATACCGAGTGTTTATTCCAGCAGAGGTAAGTTTCAGCAGGTCTAAAAAGGAAACATCCCGTTAAATAAATAAATAAACTATTACTGAAAAGGATAGAGGGTTTCGGCCCCTACCTTCTATGTAAAACAAATGAAATTAATTTACAATGATTAATTGCATAAACTCAATGCATTTTGGCCGGTACAATGAATAATTTCATCGTCTCTCTACAGAACCTTAACCAAAACCCACCATCCTTCTAGGAAAAAGAGGGCAAAAAATGGGGACAAAAAGGAAAATGAAAGTAGAAGCTAAGATATAAAAGATGGCATATTGTTCACTGGAACTGGTACACGAGCTGCTGTGGGCATCGCAGCTCTGCTTCTTTCTCTCAGAAACTGAAAGCAATCAAGTAATTAATCACAGTAAATCCAACCTGCACATTGTACATTTCACATCCAACCACCATCGTATGCCTCGACGTGAACCAACTAGCAGGCTTCAATAGCAGCCAATTCAACAACTACTTGAAAGGATAATCACAAGAAGTAATCAGTGTTCTCGGGTAACATCCCGTTCTCCCCTCCTTGGAGCAGGTTCAAACGCACCACCACAGTTTTCAAACTTTGTTAAAAAACTGTACATGTGTGGAAGACCCTTTAACTTTAATACTATCATCCCTGCATCACGGCCAGTAGTTTTCATTTGAGTGTATCAAGAAAGAAGAAGAGAAATGACCTGAATGAACATGTGGCCCTTACAGTCATCAACTTCAAGGATGGATGCCATCTTTCCACAACAATAACAGTAATTGGGTGCATTAAATATGGTCACGACTTTTTCTTCATGTCACAAGGGCAACCATTAAGGACAGAAACTAAGCAACCCAAACAGAAACTAGGCCAAATAAAGCCTCCACACATGGACGGCTAACCACTTACATGACCGTAGTTATATCCCTCCATAACCAGCTGGTGAGCTCTCGATATCAACTTAAGGTTAAACTGCTCTGATATGTCCTGTAAAAATTATACACAAACCTGTTGGTAATGCTCGCAAAAAACACAGATAGTGCTTGACTTTAAGTGGAAAAGGTAGATATAATCAATAAGTGAAGATAAAATACCTGACAAAAGGTATATCCAGCGCTGGGTGAGATACCCCAACCACACCGATCATCTGGTTCAGACCATAAAAGATCAAACATGGGGCCCTCATGAGGAACTTCTTGAACATGGTCAAAATTATGAATGTCATTAAGGGTTACAATAGAAGGAGACAATCCACCATGTAGCAAAATATTTCAGATTCCACCTTCAAATGAGAAAGAAAAATTAATATTGGTGATAATGTATCATTTACCAAAAAAAAAAAGCAGAAACATCAAGAGTCATAGTAGCACAAAATCGTGCACTTATAAACTAACATGTTCAAAAACTAAAGGAGAGTCCTTAACCATAGCTCAACCAGTATGCAAAAGCCAAAATTTGACGGATAGTACAATATTGTAGTACCTACAGGCTCCATAAAAAATAATCAACCATATAAGTTTCAGGAAATGCATGCATGCACTTTCAAAAATCATTGATCAGGTAGACAATGCACTTTCAAATGATAGCAATTTGTATTCGTGCTCTAACTCATCACTGGGTGGGAAAGCATGCAAATAACAGTGCAACCAACATGGCAGTGGGTTATTCATCACAAGGTTGTAAGAAGGCAACTATTTATTCTTCAAGATTACCCAAAAATAATATTTGCATCAAAATCCTTCTAGAAAGAAATTATTCATCACTTATTCAATTCTGGCTCAATTCATAACCTTTGGGATGGCTACATATAAACAGTCCCTTACAAAGTTTCTAGACCTTCTTCTTCCTTATGTACCAAAAGAAAGATGCTGATGGCTGAATATACTACAAACTCAGACGCAACAGATGTAAGACAGCATTACCCTACAATAAGTATTTAAAACATCAAGGAAATAACAAAATATAAAAGTACTAAAGATTGCTGTCGATGGAAAATAATCAAACAAATATGTAAAGATCTTCAGAATATTGGTGTTACCATGCCTGAAAACAAACCAAGAAAAAATTACTTCTAGAAACTACCAGAAATGATATCAATGAACTAAATTAAAGAGCGCAGACAGTACACCTCAAATGCATAACTAATCTAAAATATTTTTTATAACGAAATATACTTCACAAACTAAAGTAAATTTCCAATACATCAATAAAAGATTTGTTAGCAGTTAATCAACAACAAATGATGCTCTTGTTCTTATTTTGTCCAACAGAAATTGGCTCACATGTTAGTCATTTGGCACCATTGAATGCATCAGCAATACATCATATATACATGAGAAATACCAAAAATCTCACATCGAATCATCAGCCAGTTCCACTGCATAGATGTAAACAAATTGACACCAATTTTAAATATGTACAAAAGATATTCCTAAATGAAAGGGTATGTATTAAATACTCCAGTTCCTTGTATAATAATTTTTCTATCTAGCTATTACAGCAACATAAGTTATTTCAGGCCCAAATGATGTTCTCATTACATCATAAATCAAGGAGAAATTATTAAAATTTCTTGGTTCAGTATGATAGGAAGGATAGAAAAAGGGAATGAAAGACATGGGGTGAAGTGAGAAATTACCGTTTTTACTCTTTCATCCCTCGAAAATCTACCTCCCTCCTTTTCCTTCCCCGGTGCTTTCATATGAAATGAAACATTTTATTTCTTCAAAGAAAAAAGGGATAGGATTGGGCAGGGAGCAGGCACACCTGAAGTTCATGCTGGACCCACAAATTAAAGACACAGGGATACCGTGCTTTAAAATGTAAGTCTAAACTGAACTACCAGCAGACCAGAGATGCTAGGAGACTCACTTGCGGAGGCACTCATCAAAGAACCCATAAACTTGGGTAATCTGCAATGGGAGACAGAAATGGCACAATAAGCATAAACAAGAGACCAATAATGCCATAAAACCAACAAAAGATTGGCATCGCACAAGATTTAAATAATTGTAGTACACCTCACAGTATACATGGGGATATGGATGGAATCCCAAAATGAATTTCCTAATTACAAGAAACGCCAGCTTAATGAACAGCTCTTGCTACAACAATGACACTACCTATAATATTACTAACGGGATTGGAAAAAAAAAAAAAAAAAACACTTGCATAGTTGTTTCAATAGAGCAAAAAGAAAATCATAATTTACATTAAATTTATACCTGACAGCTTTCATGATTTCCTCTGAGAATTGTAATTCATTGAGGATATTGCACTTTCAAAGCCACAAAAAGCTGAACAAAAAAGTTAATCAGTGCTGATTACTAGTAAACTAAATCAAATGCCACCAAGCTAAATAACACTTTTAAGCAACATCGTTTAGGATAGTCATTGATTTTGATCCCTCCTTAATGTTCAAGAAAAAAACCAAATTTATCAGGACTTTACATGCCAAATAGTTTCTTAAATGTGACCCTAATGTGTTGCATAAAATGATGCGGTACATTCAACAAACACACAGGAAGCTTGATACGTTGACAAACCACAATTATACAACCCTAAAGATAGCAACCTTCATTCCGAGTGCAGTAGCAAATGCTACAAAAATGCCAATTCTGAATGCCCTAAAAAGAAAGCTTCAAAGCCTTGTAAATGACAAAACTTACAACCATTAACAGAACCAAATAAATTGGCCCAAACTTACTTTTGACTCAAAATTGAAGATTTCAAATGCTTTCAACTAGGAAGCAATGTACAGTTCTGCTTGTTCAGGTCAAAGACCTCTGTTGAACTAAAACATTCTTGTTGAAAGAATTCAGAAAGACTTCAGTACTTGGTAAAACATCAGAACATAGAATAACCAGACGTAAACTTAAAAGCCACAAAGTAAAAGCTGAACTTATGCTTACAGTTCTAGTTCCAACCGAGTAGTAGCCACAGTCAACATAATCTCCCATAAACAAGTAATTTGTATTTGGACACTACCAACAAAAACATGCAATAGGACTAAATAATTAGGTTTTGAATGTTGAGTAAATAATACATCCAAGCACAAATAGTTGAGGCTTGAAACCAAAGGCAAGACTAGAGGTTCAATTAGATAAGACATCAACCAGGAAAAGAAATGCAACACAGATAAAAAAAAAAAAAAAAAAATCAACTAAAGACAATTAGATAAAAATGTCACTCTTTGCAGTCTCGATGTGGGACAAAAACATTACATCATGTGCATTGCAATCATAGGCTAGCATGCCCAAGAATTTGAAGGCTCAATATCCACCAAAAGAAAATGTTGAGTAAACATCTATGCCAAAATGAATCCAACAAAGCAGAGCTAGCATTTAAAATAGGACATCTCATTTTCCAAACAAAGTTCTATATAAATTCATAGGTAGAAACTCCAAAAATTTCAGTGTTCTTTGGAAGAAGCCCATAAGCTAATTCATAAACAATGTGAGGTCAACAAGCCAAGCTAGATTTTTGCAAAATTTATGCACTCAACAGCCAATGACTGGTTAAAGATGGCAAAGTCTTGTCTCTCAAGTTCATCCGCTTCTATTGAGACATCAATGGTTACCTAACTATAAATAATTAGAAAAGCTAACCACTTGAAGTTTTTCCAACACACCATTATTGCTAGAAACTTCTAAAAACTGCAGAACCAGGGCATTCTACATACTACCTAAGAATTCTGTATTGTTAGTAAATAATAGCATTGACTTGCCAGGCATAACTAGATAAAACAGTTACTTCAAAAGGAAGCAAAATACTTGATGCGTTTTGTGATGGGCAATTGAGTGAGCTTTGGATTTTTGAGAGGAATACTCCTGCATCAATACTACAATACAAGCAGCTTATAGAAAACCTGAGCTCCATTTAACAAACATTCTCACGGGAATTTTTAGGATCTCATTGTTTAAGTCTATTGGGCATCTTCTGCACCACTGGGACAATGAATAGACAATTATTCTGCATATCCTTTTTTCCTTCAGTGCTATCACCCTTCTCATTTTCCTTTACATCTTATGACCTTTCACTTTTATATTGCTTATATTAAAAGCTACTCCTTACACCTTAAGGTTTGTTGTTCCAAAGCTCTAGAAACTTCTTTCACACTCGTAGAAATAATCAATATAGACAAATCATCACAAAGACAGCAACTTAGAGAGTTTCAATTCTGAAATTGTGAACACCCATTGATCCATAAATCACAAGTAGTAATTTGATCACCGTTCCTTCAGCAGCATAACATGAGCAGAAAATTAAACACTCTACCACAGACAAATACTTCCCACCAATGTATACTAGCTCTGCAAGATCATGGAACTACCCATGGATATCACCACATATCATAACTGGGCCTTTAGCAGGCTACAGTCCAAACGACAAAAGTTAAAACTTGCAACTTTGGTACACAGACCATAAGCTGAAAAACTTGACAATGCATACATGTTATACAATGGAGAGAAACTGCAGTAGGAAGCAATAGCAGTGTATTGCACCAACAACTTAACTCATTTAGAGAACTTAAATCTCTTTCAAGGTTTTACAAGTCATAGAAGTACTACACAAGCAAATGTCACCATAATGCAATTTATCAACTAAAAACTTCATTATCCAGTAGAAAATGTCCGCGGCACATAAGATTTGTTCCTAAAAAGTAACAAACAAATTCTTTGCTATAACAAAGCAAAAATTCAGGAGAAAAATGTCAAACCTTTAATCTCAGCCACTCAAGTTCCAAATTTATAAATAATAATAAAAAAAAAAGTAGCCACAAAGGCTTCTACAAGCTAAAACAAATTGTCCATGGAAAGAAAAGGGGAAAACAACAAGACAACAGAATCCTAAACTTCAAAAACATCTTTGACTAGTATAAGCGACAACTCAAGTAATTTGCCAACAATAAATGCAAAGGAACTAATAAAAACTGTTTATATAGTTTTTCAATAGTCCTCAATCCTGATTCCAATCTTTTATTCTTAAATTAGATTACATCAAGATTCTTGTTACTTGATATTGGGTGTACAATCCAAACAATTAAAAACATATTTGAAGCAAGAAAGCCACCAAGCAGCTGGAAACTTAACTGATACAAGATTAACTCAATTGTGGACAAATGGAGACATTACACTCACCTGGACATTGCTTTCTTCCATTAATATCTTGTTAGCCTTATCACACGGCACTCTTGCCTACACCAATATGACAAAGTTAAAAATAATTAAATGAGTCTAAAAGATCAAGGGAAAGGAATGCATCTGCCCAAAGATAAATTCAGACCAAAATAACAAAATTGCATAGACAAACATTGCAGACATTACATGTAGCAGGGAATGTAAACGGAAATTAAGTTTTTAAAAAGGAAAAAGTAAAAATTTAGCAAAAATCTAAGGCTGAATAATAGGCTATAACAAAAAATGAGAACTACTGTCTTCTTCCCTCACAATCATGTTGCAGCTTGATGACACTCCCTCCCTACTATCACAAATCTCAACTCCAAGCGATGCTCAAAACATGACTACAGCATATACTGCTTTTCCAATGTCATTAGACGAGTTCATCTCCTATTGTTGGGAGATGCAAAGAAAGTTTACAAATAAAAGTTACCGAAAAGAATAATGGCACTGATGGTAGGCAGATCAAAAGATTTCAATGGACTACCATCAACTATGTTTGGTGTTCTGAGAGTCGTAACAAAATTTTCTAGTAGTTTCCAAAGGCCTTCAAATTCTAAAGCCAATTATCTTGGAAAATGAGATATAAACCACATACTTAAGCTATGAAGACAATATAAACCACAGTCAATGAAACTAAATCCTTAGCAGGAGAGCTAATAGGAGTCCAACTTTTGACAACATACACCTAAGCTTTACAATCATCAAATAGAAAGCAAAATTTCTCATCAAAATCACTCCAGTGTATCTGCAATAAATCAATAGAGAATCAGGCAGTTAACCATCAATGGCAGCTTGATTAAGCAACTAAACACGCCCAACACCCCCGCCTTGCATTCAGTGAGAGATGCAACTGAATATTAAAAAACATTGTCTGGCAAGAACTTACGTTCATTGTGCCCCTAGCCTGACTTTGAGCAAAACTAACTTATGACACCAAAATATCCTTCAATAATTTCCACTCCAAAGGATGCAGTATTTTTCCAGAGAACCAACCTACATTTCTTCCTCATCATCCTCAAAAGACTTTGTCCATTAGATTTGAGAGCCTTAGACTATACATAACGACACTGATTAAGAGAATAATATGCACTACACACGCCCCATCCAGCTTCCACTGGCTAAATCAACAACAAACGGTTCATAAGCGTTTGCAGAAATTCACATTGCCTAAAAAGCTTAACAACGCTTCCAATAGTAAACCAACTCTACCAAGACAGAATCGATTTAAACGACGATGACCCAAAAATTTAAAAGTTTTTCACCTTCTAAGCGAAATGAATTTCATAGGACAACAAGAATTTTTGTCTCATAGGCATAAGCTTTTCTCTATCGCAGTCCTTGCTTGCTCAAAAAACAAGCAAATAACGCCCCACCAGACGCTCATGTTCAAGTGGATTTGATGATTCAACTATCAAGAAATCACGAACCTAACCCTCAATGGATCCCAAAAACCCCCTAATTCAGCCAAATCCCACGGATCACACGCCCATATCCCACATCCAAGACCACACATATTCCGCGATCCATCCACATAACACAAACGAGTGGAAACCGATCCGCCCCGCTTCTCAAGACCACAACACAGAGAGATCTAAACCATCAATGAAAGACGATAAGACAAACCATCATAAATATAAGAGAGCTTTAAACAGGATACTTTGCCAACATTGAGCATGTATTGGGGTTTTAATCCTTGCTTGCCTCATTTTCATTTTAATCAGTCTTGGTTATCTAACACTTTCGAGTAATTCCTCAAGAATATAACAAAAACAAAAGCTGGGTATGGCTTGGTGGTGATTTGCAGGTATGGTTATCCTTAGCTAGTTTACGTTAAGGACTAAGAAACTTCTCGTGTTGCCTTTAGCACACACTAGATTTGTATCTATTTCTAGCTTGATCTTTTATTAACAATGATTTTGTAAATGTATGCTTTGGAACATGCGTATCAATCTATTTCTTTTTCTATGAGAGCTTGAGAAACTATCATCTTAATTCTCTACAAAATAAAAGTCTTGATGAATTTAAAACTAAACCATACGACACATAAGGAGACCATGATTTTGTGAAGGCAGCAATCTATACCAATTTCCAGGACAATGTTACCTTAGAAGCATAAACATGCCTTTATGATGGAGTTTCCAAGTATTCACTTGAACGATGAGCCTTTCTAGCATACAACTATACTAAGAATGTGAGAAAACAATTAATAAGTATGACTTTCTATATTAAATTATCTTAATAGATGATCTAAATAGATTTATTTTGTCTATTCTAACTATAGATATTTAGTAATAAAATTTTTCTTCCCCAAGCTATTATGAATTCTTTATCTAATAAAGACTAATTTTTTAAATTCATAAATTAAAAATATCCCTTAATCTCACATTTAAATTGAAATAAATATAAAGAATAATAAAAGTTGGATTAGTCCATGTATATGACTAAATTATAAGTTCCAATAAATAAAGAAATAAAAAATTTCGTAAAATCTCTTCCAAAATAAGATTCAATTCATATTTTCTGGTTTAAAATTTGACACTTTTGACATTATTCTTTTTAAGGTTGTGACAACTCAACTTAATCAGATATTGATGACAAAATAGACAAACCAAAAAAAAAAAAAAAAACCAAATTATTATTGTATACACTCAAACTCAATTTGATCCACTTAGAGGGCCCTAAAGGAAGAAGCCAACTTTTTTGCACTACCAGCAACACATTACAAAACTAATTAATTATTAAAAATGAATTAAGCATATATTCTCATCAACAAACTATAAATTAGAGGTTGAGCCTATAATTAAAATAATCAATATAAAGAATTTTATGAATAATTCATATCAAATACAGAGGTTTATTGAAATTTGTTGGTAGCTTTTATTATTAGCTTTTTTAAGATTAAAAATTATATAATACAGAACATGATTACCAATAAAATAATAATAATAAAGTAAAACTAGGAATAGTCAATGCAATAATAATGGTTTTAGTAAATTGTACCTGGTCATGTCAATACGGAAGATGCAACCTATAGTTGTGCCATATCCATACCGCTTTCTTTACTACACCAAAACCCACGGTTGTACACTCTTAGTACTATTTCGTTGATTCTACTTCTCACTTTGCCATCCCACATGCAATTGAAACGTACTCAATTGAAACACACAATCGAAAGGTGTTTCTAATTCCATTGCATGCGGATAAATGCTTCTAAGAACATGAAAGAACTCGCACTCTTCAGACGAATAAACTGCACGCGCTCCACACTCCTTTATCTCCGCTTTCAAGCTATTTGAAATAATTGAAAACCCATATTCTTTTGTCTCTACATCATCCCACGGAGGTTGCGGAAAAGCACGCGGAAAAGCAAGCGCAAAAGTAATCCGCGGTAGAAATGCCCAAAATCCATTTTCACCAACAGAACGGGCTTCAGGGACACGAAGGACCAAAGGCTGTTCTCGAGCATTATCATCAAGATGAAATTGACAAACAAACTCCGGGAACCCATGCTCATGAACTTCATAGAGAACAAACAAAGCATATCCTAACCAATTCTTCAAATCCTCATTTACGCGACTCTGAAATTTTCCAAACAATCCGGAACTTCTCTGCTGGAACCACGCTGGAATTTCAAATCTCATTGTGGGGCCCCATGATACCGCAGATAGAACCCAGCCACGCTAAAAGAGAAAACAAGAAAAAGACGTTAATTGCATTACATTTAAGTTCATATGCAACAGTAACTTCATAATTAGTACAACAATATGTTAAACATACTAAATAGGAGAGTAAGTGACTTACTTTTACTTTATTTATAGGACATGGCGGCCGTAGTTGGATAATCTTGTAAGGTGTGACATCATGCCCATTAATGGAAGCTGCAGAAAACCAAAGGCAAACACAGGCATCTAAAGCTTTCCATGAAGTTTTCATGTCCCTTTGGTCATAAATCATCTCTAGCAAGGGACTTTCATCTACATTTAAATACATCAAGTTTAATGGAAGCTTTGGCAATGCCTGTAGCTGTCTACATTTACGTAAGAAAAGCCTTTTTAGATTGTAGAGAAGGCAAAAGTTGTCCGTCAATCTTGTAAATTCATTCTCATCCAAAGTCAAAGAATCAATAGCTGGTAAAGAATCATTCCAGATCACTACATCCAGTAATTTGCAGTCACTTAGATTTAGATTTAGCCCCCGTCGAGGGAATGCCCCTAACGGAACGGGACCCAACTCAACATTTTCAACCTTGGGAAATCGATTAAGAAAGTCTGGTATTTTCGTAAATCTATTTCCAGATAGATTTAAATCCATAACTGAAGTTACACTAAAATCTCTAGGAAATGATTCATCAGAAAGGTTGCAGTATTGCAAATGTAGTTTTCTTAAGAACTTGAAATTTGCCAGCCAATTAAGAACCGAAAAACAAGGGAGATTTGAGTCATTACTCGAACAGAACCCAGTACAGCCACATAGGATATCGCGCGGTGGCTGGATTGTTTCTGTCCCACCCATAAGAAGTTCTTGAAGAGATGATAACTTCTGAAATGATAAAGGTAACCTTTTAATGGCAGTCCCCCTCAAGTCAACTATCCGAAGAGCAGTCGTATTACCCCCCATTTTTGGAAACTTTTTGAAGCTTAAACACTCATCGAGATAAGGCCCCTCGAGAGATTTGCAGTTGATTTCCTTCGAAATTTTCTTAAGACTTATGCAACGAGAGAGAGACAAATATTGAAGCTGTTGGAGATTTCCAATTGAAGGGTGAAGCTTTCTCAAACTTTCACAATTTGAAAGGTGGATTCTTTTGATGTTTGGAACTCCACTCAGATTTGGAAGCTTCTTGAGTCTTAAACAGCCCATGAGATTAAGCTCTTCGAGAGGTTCCCAGTTGATCTCCTCTGGAAGTTCCTCAAGACTTTTGCAAAATGAGAGAGACAAATATTGAAACTGTTTGAGATTTCCAATGGAAGGGTGGAGCTCCCTCAAACTTTCACAATTAGAAAGGTAGATTTCTGAAATATTTGGGGAACCGCTCAAGTCTGGAAGCTTCTTCAATCTTGAACACCCCAGATAAAGCTCCTTGAGAGATTTCCAGCTGATCTTCTTTGGAAGTTTCTCAAGACTTTCGCAACATGAGAGACGAAAAGATTGAAGCCGTTTAAGATTTCCAATGGAAGGGGGGAGCTCCCGCAAACTTTTACAATAACAAAGGTTGATATTTTCAATGCGTGGGACTCTGCTCAGGTCTGGAAGCTTCTTCAGTCTTAAACACCCAAAGAGATTAAGTAACAAAAGAGATTCCAAGTTAAACTCCTTCGGAAGTTCCTCAAGGCTCTCGCATTCCCTAAGATACAAACGTTGAAGCTGGCTGAGATTTCCGATGGACGGGTGAACCTTCCGCAAACTTTTACAGCCTGAAAAGGTTATTTCTTCAAGGCGTGGAGCTCCACTAAAGTCTGGTATCTCTATCAAGTCTTTTGACTCAACGCTAAAGTACATCAAATTTTTAAAGTACTGTTATAAATAAGCATAAAGTTAACAAAACAAATAAAATGAACAAGACTAAATGCCAAAAGGAAAAGAAACAATATTATGCATAGGCTACAATCTTACCATTCTTTCATGCCAAAGTTGTTTGAGATGGGAAAATGGCATTTCTAGTCGAACAAGATTATTTAGTTGAAAGCCTCCTGGGAAGAATGGTAAAGGACACCCCACCATTTTAATAGTCGCAACTGATTACTTAGCCTGAGTTTTGAATAACATCCAGACCATACAATACCCTCCTTCGAATGCCAATAATCATATTTTGGTTCTATTATAAGTATTTCTAAACTTTTGAAGTTGGAGAAACCTTCAAAACTTAATTTTTGTTTTTTTGACGAAAATTTGAAGATAATTCCTTTTACAGCATTTGTACCCTACAAAACAAGAAATAACAAATTATTGTGATAAGAATAAATAAATGTTGGTATAAAATTTATTCCTTTTCTTATATTTACACAAAAATCACTTACAGACTTATTCTTCAAGACTTGAATAATATCATTAGGACAATACAATCTACTTCGTTCACCAGGTTCTAAATTCTCTCGAGAAACTATTCGGTGTCCCATTTTTTGTATCAAATCATGCATATGAAATTGTCCATTCCAAGAGAACTCCAAAAGAGATTTGTCTCTTAAAGCATCTATATGATATTCTGGAGAAAAACCTTGGCTTTGCCATATAGGAATAATATGAGCTACATACATCCCATTGAATAAACATGTTATATCTAGAAAAATCCTTCTTTGCAAATCATCCAAACAATCGTAAGTTAGTTGCAATCTATCCAAAATTTGAGCATCAAGATTTGTTTTTAAATTGTAATAAATACTATTCCATACTACCATTTCTTTACCAACCAAAGATGAACCTAAAACATTTATAGCCAAAGGGAGGCCTCCAACATATCTTGTAATAATCTTGGACAATTCCACAAAATCTTCCCTAGGCTTAGGTCTACTGAAGACTTTCCAACAAAAAAGTTGCAAGGCATCGTTATGTTCCAATGGTTTAACCTCATAAATACTATCATCACTCACCAATGATTTCCAAAATTGACAATTTCTACTAGTAACAACAATTCTACTCTTTCGACCAAACCAATCAGGATTCCCTGCTAATGCTTCCAATTGTTCTTGATTTATATCATCAAAAACAATCAGAACCTTTTTATTACATAACCTCATTCCTAAGAATTCAGATCCATCATAATCATTCCATACCTCTATGTTAGGCTCCTTCAAGATCTTATGGATAATTTCTTGTTGCAACTCTTTTACGCTACGACTTTGATTATTTTCGGTACCAAAAATGAAGCAGCTAGCTTCAAATTCACAACAAATTGTACTGTACAGAACTTTTGCCAGAGTTGTCTTACCAACTCCCCCCATCCCGTGAATCCCTATATACCGAACATCGTCATTTTTCAAACAAAGTAAGGACACCAGCTCCTCCACTTTAGTATCAACACCAACAAGATTTTTGAACATCTTTGATGAGTTCAAACGCAATCCACAAAATATCTTTGTAGCAATTTGTTGAACCACAGTTGCTTCGGAACTGTATAAACAATGCTAATTAGGACTACTAAAGTCGAAGGAAACAAACATAAAATTCGACAAGATTTGTGTAACAAATTAAAATACCTGTTATCTACGTGCCATCCGCATAGGTTGCTAACTTCTTCCAATGCATCCCTCCATGATTTCACCGGATCTCCATCAGAGTCGGGATTGCCTGCATTTGAAGCGGAAGCCTCAGCAAAATGCATCTCCTGGTTTCTTGCGACAGAGGGATCCACAGCACAGTCAACAACTTCCTTCAAATCAGTTCTCCGAGATTTCATCTGCCTTCTGTTAACCTCGGGATTGTCTCTGTCTTCGTTGGAAGCTTCTTCAGAACTCCTCTTCTGTCTTCTCACATAAGAGGGATTCGCAGTGCGATCAGCCACTTCATTCATTTCAGTTCTGTGAGATTTCTTCTGCCTTCCGTTAATCTTGAAGTATTCTCTGTGTTTATCGAAAGCTTTTGCAAAAGTCCCCTTCTGTTTTCGCACATCGGAGGGATCCACATGGTAAAAAACAGGCAAAACCTTCAAGCGTCCCTCCCTCATGCATTCAACGATCTGGGTCAATTCCCTCAAACACCATTTTGAGAATGCGAAATTCTTAGAGATGATAACTACTGCATATTGCGATTCTTTTATAGCTGTGGAAAGCTCTTCAGAGATATCTTTCCCCTGTTGCAGTTTTTTATCATCTCTAAAAACAGTAATACCTCTTTGCTTCAAAGCATCGTGTAGATGGTCTGTAAAACCATTTCGCGTGTCTTTGCCGCGAAAGCTGAGAAAAACATCGTACGTTGACGGGATTGTTGAAGAAGAAGAAGATGAGGAGGATGGAACTCTCTGGATGCCCAAAGACATCTTTGGAGGATACTCACAAGGCTATTCAACAAAAGGTTTATTTGCAGATTTCGAGGTTTCGCACGAAGTTGTTTAATAGAGGGCTAATTGCAAAACTCGGGGCTGACAAATTTGTTTGATGTTATAGTTCTGAAGGATTGAGTTATATCAAACCCTCCCCGGCGTTCCGCGTTCACATTTCCAATTAGTCAAGGTCATCGTAAAAAGAAGATAAACCAGGGTGCAAGTGGCAAATTGCCAAAATCCACGAAATTTCAAGAGTCGTTTCTTCTACAGCTGGATTACACGTCAAACTGAAAGCAATACGAAAAAGCATGAACTGTGTTCCTGTCAGAACATGCATAACTCCGTAGTCAGTCAATTTTTTTATAATTAAGCAGGACGAGAAATTTGCAGGTCAGTGAAAGGAAAATTTGTTCTGTTCATATTTCCTTTTGAATGCTTCGCCAAGTCAGACTGTGGAAAGTAGAAACTTCATTCGCTTCGTATATCAGACGTCCAAGCTCTGTTCAAGCAGATTCTTGCCTTTTTTTTTTAATCCATCCTCGTGTTCTAACATATATCATATGCCCCAAGTTCACATGAGCATATTCTTGTCTTCTTTACCAAGAAATTGTCAAGAACGTGATAAATTTTTGCCTGTGTATGATGCATGTCTTTTCAAATCAAGCATGCAAGATATTAGTGCTTCAAAATTTCCAAGTTGCATAAAATAAAATATATTTTGTTTACGTTTCCTTTCATATGCATTGTCAAAGTTGGGTTATGGAAAAAAGCAACATTTTTTTCACACATACACTCACACTTATTGACGCATATCAAAGATCTTGGCTTTGGTCAAATGGATTCCTATCTTTTTTTATTGAGAAATTGTCTAGTCAAGGGATGCATAGAGATCAAAATGTTCAACAAGTCTTTCAATATTCCTCTTAAAAGGTAGTCAAAGTGGAGAAATTTCAAGCTTGGACCCTAAAAGAAAGAACATGGAGTAGGAGTAAGTTAAGATCTACAACAAGTTCCTGTTAATTTTCCTTCTCTTTACAAATAATTGTATTAATTATGTGATGTTCATATTAGCTTACTAAACTTATTGATATGACGAGTATTTCAAAATATATAAATAATTGTTAGATTAAACTTTAGTTTGTAGTTATAGTCAATTCTATTAATCTAGTATTGTAGAAAAATTAATGAGTTAAAATTCCTCTAGCGATGTAAATGTAGTTTACGATGAAATTTCCAAAAGCCCTGCCAAAAGAAGTGCAAATTCCATCTCTCTTCCTTCACGTGGGAGGACCCCAAGCTGTAATATTTGTCCAAGCCAATTATTTGGTCGGTATAAATATGAAAATATATTGGCATCTTAATATGAATTGTGGAAGATCCAATCCCTGAGTTTTCAATCACAGTATGAATGCATCGTTCAAATCAATTATGGAGTAGTGGTCTATATAAATCCAAGCACGAACCAGAATGATGAACATATGATTTCTAGCTGCCATTGTTCGCGATACTTTTCACATGAATTTACAAAAAACCAGTCAAACGTATATTAGGTGTCTTGGTTTCGGCCACCAAATTCCTATCCTCTTTTAGGATCCAGCCAAAGGACCCTAAATATCAAAATGTTCATAAAATTTTTTAATGTCTTTTTGAAAAGTATTTAGCATGGATCCTAAAAGAAAGACTCTGGAGGAGGAAATTTCAACTTTTTTGAAAGAAGCTAACATTAATTTTTCTTCTTAGTCAAACACAAGGAAATTCCAAGTTACTTGGCTAAAAGAAAGAACATCTAGAAAACTCACTGTTCAGCTTTAGTATAAAAGGTTCTATTGTCTTCTTTTCCTAATTTGTGTATATCATTTTTGTAAAATAAATAATTATTTTTAAATATTATAATATACACACTCAAATTCACACATATTAGATGTTGAATTCCAAACTTCATGATTGAAATTTCTATTAACTTATCACTAAATTAATTAACTAAGCATATCTTCCTTCCTAGATTGAATCGTCCTAATTTTATGTCGCAAAGCACCAAAGGCTTTCTTTGGAGTTCCAAACTTTGTTTCGTATCACAATATTCATAACACCTTTTAAAAGATTCAAAAGGCAAATAAGAAAATCTTGATTGCAGTAAACGTCTTCACATGTTGCTCACATTACACCCGGTGTTGACCGTACCTACAGCCTGTAGAACGGTCACATCAGCACCTATACGGACTTGAGTATCCCATTTATCTAGGGGTATCTTGTATTTGTAATCTTTCTCTTCTATACGGCATTGTATAAAAGCACAATTGATTTTTTACATAATACAATAAAAAGAGAATTACAGCTGCACTCGAACTCTCTTTGGATTCCATTCTCCCGGTTGATGTGTTTCCAGCCAGTTTTAACTTGGTTTACGTGTCATGGGTACCCCTACATAGATAGGGTACTCAAGTCCGTATAAGTGCTGACGTGACCGTGCTGCAGGCTGTAGGTACGGTCAACAGCCAGGTTTTCATGTAGTAAAAGTAGAGTTAGCATTGCCTATCTTTTTTACGAAGGCAGGTTCACGTGAATGCCTTTTGGTGGCTATTTTCTGCACACTGACAGAGTATTGAACCTCCTCTCCCATTCGTTGTGAGACACCTCTAGAACCTTTTAGTGAAGATTTAAATTACTTCTATGAAAGTTCTAAAGAAACGCGAGAAGTTTTATAAAAGATTTTAGATATACGTGGATTAATGGACCACTCATTTATTCCTACGTAATTTTAGTTAACTTTTTTGCATATGTTTTTCTATATATTTATAAGAACTCTCTTTAAAAAAATATTGTCCATGAAAAACAATACAAATAGCTAAATATTAATTAAGAGATCTAAATTATGACTATAACTTTAAGTTAATTCAAGTAAAAGGGATTTGGAGGACTCCTCATTAAGTTTATTAGAAAATAAATTATCTATAAATGTTATAAGAAATAAAATAAGTATTCCTACAGTAAAGTTTTAATACAAAATTTAAACATACCAAGAAAAATGTATAAATGAAATTAAGATATGCAAAATAGAGTTAGATGAAATATTAAAAATATTTAGTTGATCAAGATATCATAAACCTAATGTTAACATAAGACTTTAAAAATCAGAAAGATAATTATTTGCATCAAAAATTTGTTTTTAAGGCTTATTCACATGAATCGTAAAACTTTAAGCATGATTGCCGACAACATAACAACTACTTCGCTACAGAACACGACGGCAGGACCCGCATGATGATGCTGTTGGATAGAGACGAAGAACCGCATGTGAGCTTCATCTTACATGGATGCTGTCAGCGCAGGTTACATGAAAGCATTGAGGCTGCTTTCTGGCTCGCCGGCAAAAGGTTCTAAACCACGTCTCCCGTTGTTTTTTAACACAAATTCAGACGCACCTCTGACGCATCTTCAGGACTGTCCGCGGTGCTCATCAAGACCATGGCCGTCCTTTTCACCTTCATTTATTCTTACATAATTTTAGTTAATTTTTCTCAAGATTTTTTTGTATATATTTATAAGAATTCTATTTTAAAAATATTGTTCACGAGAGACATTATAAATAATTATATATTAATTAAGAGACCTAAAATACAATCATTAATTAAAGTAAATACGAAGAAGAGCTATTTTTGAGAGCTCTCATTAAGTTTATATTAGAAAATAAATTATCTATGAATATTATAAGAGATAAAAACACACATTCGTACACTGAATTTTTAATACAAATTTAAATCATACCCAAAAAAGATGTATGCTTGAAATTAAGATGGGTCTCGGTCTAAAGGCTAAGGACAGAGAGACATGACGATGCTGTCGAATAGTGACGGAGACCCGCATGCGAGCATCATCTTACAGGGATGCTGCTTTGCCCCTTGTCGTCACTGATTCCCCCTTCTTTTCTTCCAAGCTCACCTTTTCACCTCGTTGACACAAAACACAACGCTTCCTTTATTTTTCCAAACGCACTCCTATTGCGTTTGGGGTCCTTATAATGACAGTATTCTTTGTTAATCAAGCATCCAACATATTTCCCCTTCTTCAAATAAAAATGTTCTCCAAACCTTTTAAATCAAGATGGCAGCGGAAAAAAAGAAACAACTAGAAGGGAAAAAAAAAAAAACAGAACAGAGATCTAAAGCATTAATTATTAAAATGTTCACAAGACCCTTTCGAAAAGTGGTCAACATGAACAAATTACAACCATGGTTTCTTGAAAAGGAAGAGAGCTATGTAGGCGGAAGTTTAGCCTTAAAAATGGGTTATCATTCTCTTATAGAGAGTTGTCTCCAGCATTCCTCTCCAATTGCATGTAACTACTCATTTTCGATCTAAAAATGTTCTCTGCTGTTTGCAAATAATGCCCCAACTTTTCACTTTATGAAATAGTGATTCTACACTCAAGTTTCACTATGGCCATCTTTTTAACCCGCATTCACAACTATATGTCTTGCTTCTTTGTGTCTTGCATTAGAAATATATTTTGAGGTCAACACAACAATCTGGAAAGAAGTTTGTGAAAAACAATATTAAAAAAAAGAGTTGAGAAAACATCTAGTGAATTGTAATTGTAAAAAAAATATGTAATTGTTAGTGTACTGATTATTTAAATCTTGAGAAGACATTTTCATTCAATCCATCTAGTGTAAAAGTCAAAAGGAAATGGTGTGACAATAAAATATTGGACTTTAACTAAGGTGATCCTTCTTTTATAGGGAGTTCCATGAGCATTTATCCAATTTTATGAAGTTTCATTGCCCATTTAATTGAGTCAATTTGAAAATTTTTTATCCACCTGTTTCTATTGTCTTCGGTCATAAATTGGAGATATTGATTAACACGTTCATATGAGGAAAACTACTCAAGCTTTTCATATAGCTTTTCAACCTCTACCTTATGCTTTGTAAAGGGGAGATCAGTCCATAATGATTAAATCCTAAATTTCAATACAACTGCATAATCAGCAAAAGATATAAGAATAAAAGAAAAAAGCTGGTATATTAACCAAATAACGGGAAAATGGGATAAAAACGAAAGGAAAAGTAGTCCTGAAAAATAAAAGATGACATACTAGTTTCTGGAACCGGTACATCATCTATTGCAACATCACCCACTATACTTCTTCCTCTCAAAGCTAAAAGCTACCGAATAAGTAACCATAGCAGTATCCCTCGATGTGAGCCAACCACCAAGCACTATCAAACTTCACTTGGCTTGGTTTCTTTTTTCCCATTGGTCAGTTTCTTAAGGTGCACGTTGACAGGAAGAAGTAGAGGTAACTTAAGGCCTCGGAAATGTCCAGTAAATTTACTAGTTGTAAAAATACAAGTAACCAAATTGACACAACTTGAGATTAAATGGGAAAGTTGGATACAATACAAAACAGAGATGAACCACTTGATTGAAGGTGTGCCCAACACCCTTAGATGAGAGATACTCCAATTGCAGAGAACATTTGGGTGAAATAGCAAAGCACACGAGGCTTATGTTGAACTTCTTGAAGGCCTTACTTGTGATCTATCAAATACCATTTGATTGACACAAGCAAAACTCATTCTTGTGCACTTTTACCACCGCTTAGGTCTTGTCAAGTTGTGAACAAGAATTTTTGGCTCCACTGCAATCCACGATGTATTCTCTTAGTGATTTACTCAACAACGGTTGCTTTGGGGCTGAGAAAATGATGCTAATTGGTTTAAAGTCCAAACAAACTCAAAGTTTGAGGAGGAAAGCCACTAAAATTCATCAAAATTTTCCATAAGAGAGACGAAACCTATCATGTATATGCATCATTGACTTCTTTTAAAGCAACTCTCCCCACTTCCATCTTCTCTCCATCAATTCAAGGTCTTCTATATCTCTTGTAAAAGCTTATGCAAAATTAGCCTCTTGCTTTTGAATATTAGAGGGATCCATTTGTCAAAAACCAACAAAACTATTAGTCTTGTTTCCCTTCAATATTCTATTATCTAATGGAAATTATTTGATGCAATTGTTGTGCACTCATTATTGCAATGTCTAGAACATCTCAATATGCAAGGACATTCATTTTTTGAGACTTTCAAGTGTGTTTACTTTCAATAGTCAATGGCTAGTTTGTCATTTAATTGTTCCAACATCTTTATCCTTTCCTTTGGATGAAAAGAAAGTTCTAGACTTTTTAGTCCATAGAACAATCAATGGATATAATCAAGGAAAAAAAAACTACAAAACCACCAAATCATAAGAAAATAGAATGATGTAGAAGAACATTGCCCTACAATAAGCATCTAAAACATCAGAGAAATAATAAGATACATAAATACTAAGTGAAAAAGTAATCCAACAAATTTGTATGGATCTTCCAAACACCATATGGCCTTGAAAATGAACAAACAAATAAAAAATTACTTCTACAAATTACCAAAAATTAAAGAAAGCACATCATACATGTTAGTCATTTGACACCATTCAAATGCATCAACATTTCCTCACATATACACAAGAAGTATAATCATATTCTTAAATGAAGGGGTATGTATAAGTTCTTTAATAGTAATTCTCTATTTATCAAACACAATGAACAAAAAGAACTTGTGTTAAATTCTCTTAATCATTCAATAAATATACTTTTCTTAATTAAAAATTTCAAATTACATGGTTTCAAAAGTTTTTTTTTTCTAACAAAAACAAAATAGTAATGAAAACTCTTTCATCTATATTCTTAGACTCTAGTTGATGCATGTACCCTATTTTAAAGAGTCTAATTTATATCAGAAGTCATATATCGAATTAGTGACATGATATTACATCAAAATTTACATAGTTACGGAAGGATAACAAAAGTTAGATTAATCTTTAACATACGAACGACTAAATTATAAATTACAAACAATAAATTGAAAATTCATATTTCCTTACTTAGAATTTAGTAAAAATATCTTCCACTATAAGGGTTACATTGTCTTGCTTATAATTTGAAAATTTTGAAACTATTCATTACAAGATCGTGTCAAACTCAACTGAGTCAAACATTGACAAGGGAAAAAGAAACCCTAATGAATAAAAACAAACCAATCAAAACAAAAACGACTAGTATGAGGGACAAAAAAAAAATAAAAAAGCCCAAAAGAACCAAAACATATGTAAGATCTTCTCAAAAGAACATAACTTAACGTCACGTCCACCGGGATACTCATGGGCACTGAGGAACTAATAACGTCACATACATCAAGAGGTTGGAAATTAGACAAAATGACCTCATGATTTTCTGAATACAATCCATTTGGATAAATGCCACTTAGACCTTGAGAGAACTCCAACGGCCACAAACAAGACACACCCCACACTTCTTCACTCCTTCACATTCCGCTGTCTGTTACAATCAAAGCATGAAGATAGCTACTTTTGTTCAAATCATTCCCCGTTGCCCTGAATCACAAAGCTAATGTTATATACAACCGAATCTAATCTGGCCCGAACTTCACTGAGCTGCCACAGAAATACCCTGACCTAAAGTCTTATGCTCAAGGACCATTCATCTCTTCTTCTTTTTTTTTTTTTTTTTCCTTTCAAAGCTGTCAAGCTCTCAGACCATACACAACTTCATAGATGTAGGATTTTGGCATCATAACCAAGATAGTTACGAAATACCATCAATGGTCGAGCTAGTGGGACAAATAGAATACATGAACCTGCTTTTGTGTAGTAGGTCGGCGGTGTGAAGTTAAAACAAAAATGATTCTCTATTACCTATACACACAGTCGACGCACTCTTCCGAATACAAATAATCCTTTGGTTTTAATTATTCAACCCACTAAATACAAGCACTTGTTAGGCTTAACCTTGTCTTTCAATTAGAATTAATAGTTTGATAAGGTTAATAGACCAATATAACCAAGAAAGGATAGCGTTTGTGTACGAAGAACTTCAAAAAATTTTGAACTCACAATTCATCTTGGAAATTGGTAGTCAAGATACCCAACTCACCATTTAGCATCAATTTTGAAAGATCTGCCTGTAAAAACGTTTAAAAACCTCAACATTGTGACAAAATAGTCTAGAATTATTTATAGGTTACTTGGAGGTGCCTCAAGTTACTTGCGCCAAAGCAATTATTATGTATTTTATTTTTGAGTACTACCTTGAATATGCAATGTGAAAAGTAGAGCTTTATAGGAAAAAGAGCCACTTACATATACAGTGAAAAAGCAGATGCATTTCGTTTTCCAAATAGAGCCATTTATATTATGACGAAAGGTTGAGAAAATACATTTGAATGAGCTAAAATTTACTATGAAATCAACTAAAAAATGCTTGAATGATTAGAAGTGGAGAAGAAATTCATGTTGTTATTGCAATTAAGACAAAATAAATTCATATATTTTCTCCATACATAAATAAAGCATTTTCATAATTACTAGAGTAATTCAAGATGTATTCAAGAAGAAAGAGGAAAGAGGAGAAAGTACTCTTTGGATTGGGCTCTGCCACTGAACTCCGGCCTGAAGAATCTGCTGCACGACTTCGTTTCATCCAAAAACTCTACTCCATGTTGTCGTACCATCATTCAATGCCTCTCGAGCCGTGCTCCTCCGATTGACTGACCATCACTTAAGACTCGTGAGCTCGCAGGGCTCATAGGATGACATCCAAAAGGAAAGCTTTCTCTTCATTTCATTGACGGGTTGGAGAAATGTTCATGAAGTCAGTTGGTGCAAGCAAATGGGAGTCGCCTGCAAATAGGGTCCCCATTGTAATTGAAAGGGCTTGATTAGTAACAAGTGGGAAAGAAATCTAATTGATCATGCCAATATACTAAAGACTTTTAAAATCCCGAACAGGTGGAGTAATCCTACCAAGAGGTTCAAAAAACTGTGAATGCTCATGCCAATATACTAAACGTATCCGACACTTCTTTACCATCACATCCGAGCTGCTTGTTCCAATTGACGTCTCAAGGTGGCGACAGCTATCCAAATCCATTCCATTTTTCTCGAACAACTCAAATGGTATATATGCCCAAAATCCGTTTCGGCCAACCAAAGGGACTTCAGGGACACAAAAGGCCAGAGGTAGTTCTTGACAAATATCAGAGCCTTGAAATCGCCAAACAAACTCAGGAAGGGTGGGATTACTACCTCCAGAAATGCTACCATTTGAATTCTCATCCTCATGAACTTCGTAAGCAACAAACAAAGCAAGTCCCTCGATAAACTTTTCCAAATCCACATTTACACGAAAGCGATTGTTGCTGCTATGGTTGAAGCACTCTGGAATTTCATATTCCAGAGTAGGGCCCCATGCAAACAAATTATCATCAAGAAAATCGTAATTCTGGAAAGGAGTAAAAAAATAAAAATAAAAGAGAGAGATGTGAGTTGCAGCACTTTCTTGTTTTCAAAAGAAAAGCCGTGTTTTGAAAAGAAAAGTGGCTTACCTCTGCCTCGTTGATAATGTGTTGTGGATTTAGTTGCATGATCTTATAAGTTTTTCCATCGTACTCATGGGACGTATTCTTGGCCACAGAAAACCATAGACTGCTGCATAATCGGAGAGTCCTCATGCCTGTATGATAACAACCTATCTCCAGCGATGGACAATTTTCTATCTCTAACGCACGTTGGCCTAATGGAAGTTTCGGCAATGCCTAAAGTTGATTACAATTACATAATTTAAGTGTCTCGAGATTTGAGAACAGATAGAAGCAATCTGGCAATATTGTAAATGTACTCTTAGATAATTCTAAAACTCTAGCGGAGGACAAAAGAGCAAAACCATTTAAGATCATTTCATCCACTAGATTGCAACCACTGAGCTTTAAGGATGATAGTATGCTAAAACCTAGAGGTAGAGACGTGGACAAGGATTGAAGGTGCTCACATTCACTTAGGTCAAGATCTTGAAGAAGAGAAAGTTGACAAATACCTTATGGTATTTTTATAAATTTATTTTCAGAAAGATTTAACACTTTAAGTGAAGATAAATAACTAAATTGGAAATTTCTTCATCTAATAGGTTTCGATAAATCAAATCTAACTTTTCTAAAAAACATAAACATGATGACCAATAAAGATGAGAAATATTATGGGAATGTGAGTCAATGAATTGACATAAATTGGTTGAGAGAGTTTTCCAATGCCTATTAACTCTATCTTGAGAAATATAATGGGAATGTGAGTCCATAAATTGACACAATTGGGGTGAGAGAGTTTTCCAGTGCCTATCACCTATATCAAGATCTCTAAGAGATGACAAACTCTTCATACATGATAATGGCACTTTAGTGCAAGTTGAGCCCAATCTAATAATCCTTAAAGAAGTGACATTGCCCACATTCTTTGGTATATTCTCAAGTTTTGAACAACCAGTAAGGTCAAGCATTTCAAGAGATTCTCAATAGGTTTTCTCTAGAAGTCACTTAAGACTTTCATAACAATTTAGGTCTAAGATTAAAAGCTTTTTGAAAGTTTCAAGGGATGGATGGATCTTTCTCAAACCATAACAATTATTCAAGCATAGTATCTCAAGATTTGGAGCTCCACTCAAATCTATGATTTCTATCAAGCTTTGTGAAATAGTAAGATCAATGCATTTCAATTTGTCAAAAGTTTGATGTAGACAAATATAAAGTTAAAAAAAATACTAAAAAGGATTAAAAGTGTTAAAGGGGGGAAAAAAAATCCAAAACCTTACCTTCCTTTGAAGCTATAGTACTTTAACATTGTTATATGGCATAGAAAGCTCAACAAGATTGTTTGGTTGAAAACTAGTTGGCAAAAATTTCAAAGTAAAATGTGGCCATTTCATTCCACATAACTCATTGCTTAGTATAAATTTTGAAGGATTTCCAACCGATCTTATATCGGGATAAAACTTGTTATTTATAAAAAACATTGTCAACTTTCTCATTTTCGAGAAAGTTTCAAAGTTTAATGGTTCACTTCTTGGCACTACAAAGAGAGACATTTCATTCAACTGCATCAGTTCCTTATAAAGCAATAAAAATAAAATTATAATTAAAAAATTCACAAATACCTAAAAATGATATCAAGCTTGCCCTCCATTAATAGATATCACCCATATATTGTTATTACAATTAAAATATGAAGATATCCCCTACAATTCACTATTTAACATCAATTTTGAAGACTATTTTTATATTTTTTAATCAATATCTTTTATCACAATATTCACAAGACTTTACAAAAGATTCAAATGGTGAATATGAAAAAATTCAGTTGCAAGACTAACTAGCTTAAAAATAAACTAATAGGAGTTACTATCACTAGGTTGAAAGTTTAATACAAAGTAGGTCAAAAGTTCAATACAAAGTTAGTGTGTGAGTGTATGAATTAAGTAAATATGTGGAAGTTTAGGGTTGCTAGCCTAAATAGGATGATTCATCCCTTGTTTAACGCAATGAAACACATTACAAGGTCGAGGTGGTGGAGAAGAAAATCAGAGTTTGGTGGGTTCTATGGTTCAGTTTGACTGAGTGAGCAAAAATGTGAAAACATGGTAAGGGAAGACAATAATCAAAGGTTGGTAACAAAATAAAGGTTGGCAAGTTATGTTGGTATAAGGAAAGCAAATATAAAGTAAAGAATAAAATATAAAACAAAGACAACAAAAGGAGTAAAATGGATTCCTTGATTGCAGGGCCATCAGCCTTGCTTCATCTACACAAAGCCGAACATAGCTTTTATGTTGTGATTGATTGGATTGAATTGGATTACAAGAGGTTTACTTTCTCCTAGACAAGTTGTGCCATTATATAGGCATTCTAGCATGCTTATCACTTCCAAGCAATTGCTAGGAAGTTTATATGAAGACTTTACATAAAGGTAAACTAATTGCCCCATCTTCACTCCTCACTTTCTTCTTTCTCCATCCTTCACGTTATGACATTTTGTCCATTAACTTGTGAGTAGGTGCAGGGCTGCATGCTAAGAACAATACTACCTCCATGTGTTATGCTTTCCAGCTAAACCATTATGTGTTTTGATTTCACAAATGCTGACTTAATAGAGCCAATGGTGTAGTAGCATGTTGGTTGGCTTATGGATATTCCATAGAACCTTGGTGAGAGGGTAGTGCACACTGTGGGAGAACATGTACAACGTGTGTCAGCTTGTGCTTAGCTAGCTTCTCGGTCTGAGATGTAAGGCATGGTCTCTTGCCTATTGTGATGGCTACTACATTCCACACTTCTATAGTCTGCTTGTCTAAGGTGGATAGCAAGGTAGACAATTCAACCACACTTAGCACGTGAGGTGGAATTTCATTATAGTTTGTTCAAATCAATGGTTTTAATAGGTGGGAAGCAATATAAACAATATTCCACTTACTACGTTTATCGTTCCCATGTTCATAAAACATTTCCCATTAATTAACTTTATTAACATGGGCGACGTGAGGAATCTCGAGGTTCTGATTAACGTTATTAACTTTTGTTCCCGTTGCTCGGTATCACGCTTCTTTCTTTATGACCCACCAGCATGTTCACGCATAGTCCACTTACTCAAAGCCTATCGGAATTATCATCATCTGATGGTCTTTCCCAAGTTCACACTTGCACCTGCAGTATTATCCTCGTCACACAACGAATCATGCATATGCAATGCTGTTTAAGACATCGTGACGGGACGAACTTGAGCATCCAAAATATTTCTTAATGCCAATTGCTTAATGCTTGCTTCGGTGATTCTTTGTCTAACTTTGTAAACACGTAACGGGAGATCTGCACCCCTGTCAGGTTTTCTTTTCTTTTTCTTTCTAGTTATTTTTACCAACACACTCAAAGCAACTAGCACAAATATCAACTATGAATAAAACATATTCACCCACATCTAGGGACATAACACACCTGCATAAAAGAAAAACGGTACCCCACATCACATCATCAAAGGGACACAACACCAGTTTCTCAAGCAAAGCCTTTTCCATAAAACTAGTTCAGGGTTTGGTTCCTCCAACGATTCCAGTTTTACAGAACCAAAAAGGCAATTATGGATCTGCCCTATACGCAACAAAACGGGCCATAACCCAAAGTTGTTCCAACTACAATAACAACCCATGTAAAAGCAAAGCTAATCATCCCTCTCCTGCTACATTCATCCTTTTCTTTCTTCCAGTCCAATAGTCCCGAAATGAGTTGGTGGTGGAGTAGAGCTACTGGCATTGCGAAGGCACATACTCTCATACTCCAGTTCTTGGGCAAATGGCGAGGTTTTCCTTATTGCATGCTAGTGCTATGGCATCGCTTCGTGCAACAAGGGCTTTCATGACCCATCCACAACTGTTGTTTTCTTTGAGAAGTTTTCTTTTATAATTGCATCTTATCTTGCATCAATGTTTTGTTCAGTATTGATTTTTGATTTCATACACCATTAATTGAAGTGTTTTATTGTATTAATACTTCAAAAGGAATTAAGTTTTTTTTTTTTTTTTTCTTTCATGTATCTTTTTATTTCAGCACATACTTTTGGATTCAAACTCTAGAAGATACACTCAAATGTGGACAGGTAGATTATGCATTGGAAATACCACATCACATCCCTTAATATCACTCTTATCATACCAATCTTGACGTACAATACAAATAAAAACAACTTGTAAATATGTCACTTCTAATAACATTAAGTGCATCTTGAACAACTATCAGTGGGATCCATCCTAGACCCTGACATTGACCTAATGGTCCTATTACCACAACATATTAGGTATCAAAGGCAGATGATCACACCGTATGTTATGGTACTGATGAAAATTATGCCTAATGTCCATCCAGTCTATAGCTTCTGCCTCGGAAAGCAACTCCTTCGGCCTGGTTCGGCTGTTCTACTGCACTGTCTGTTTGTGCCTGCTGTGCGGTGCTTGCTCGACTTCCATTGAGACGGTAGCTTCTTCCACGGAATGCTACTCCTGCCGATGGATCACGTTGCACTGGGGAATTTATTTGGGTTCCTTCACCCCAAAAAACAACTATTTTGTGCCTGGAAAGTCGTTCAGGACTGTCAAATCATTTTAGAATAGTGGACTAACCAACGAGTGATGTATTTAGAGATGTTGTCCCAATTGGAAATGGCACTACTTTGCCCTTTCCTCAAACTACCTGAAGTCTAACATGGTAGAAAACCGTAACCATGGATTCATTATCCTTGGCCGAGAGGCAAAATATAAAACATCATGCGCAGAAGAAAAGCGTGAGAGGCACAGTTCCAAAAAGTTGTCACGTTGTTGATGGAGAATGAGTTCTTTAAACATCCGACGACAAGGGCAAAACTTTTCAAAACGCGGTTTAAGAGGTTTTGATGGTAAGTTAATGTAACTGTTGGTAAACTAAATAAACAATAGAAAGGATACACCCAAAAAGGAGTCTTGAAGATGTATTTTCCCCCAGCAAGAGGATGAAGCACCGTGAGGAAGTAATATAAATGTCCTGCAACTATTCCTAGAATGTCTGGCATCAAAGGATTTCCAAATATCAAATCCAGTGCTAGCATCGCCCAAGGAAGATAGAATCCCTGTAGGTAAGTTTAAAAGAAAGAATTCAATAAATCCACCAGAAGTATGGATGAAACTGCAGAAAATATTATATAGGCCGAACATAGTTCGCCTCCAACATCAATACTTTAAGGCCAATTTGGCTGAAGTTTGGAAGACACCATAGTTTCCCCCAGCTTAACTTGATTAAGGTGTTATGTCCATTAGGCACACCTCACTGATAATGCATTTTAAGGGCCTTTGATGATAAAACCCATAGGAACCACAAGTGAAGTTCTTTACTATGCTTCCAGGTTTGTGCTCCTGAACTCTATTGGCTTGGAAGAGGGAAGGAAAGAAGAAAATCATGAAGAAAGGGGAAGATAGCAAGAGCAAGAGAAAATTTACATGTACCCTCTTGGTTCAAGGCAGAGAGGAAGTGACAAAGGTGTACCAAACCTTTTCTTTGGACGATAATGGAAGCACATTCAAGATTAAGAGCATGCATCTATTGCATCTAGACACTCAAATCTGTTTCACAGAATACCAAGGGACCCATTCATTCTGCATGCATTGGCTAAAGGTTCTCCTGAGACTTATTTCAGGGCCTACGTACAAGCTCATATGTTCTATGCTCTAGTAGAACTGATCGAGACTAGTTGCAAGACTAAAGATTGGGCTTGGCAGAAGAATGCCTACCTTTAATGACACAACGCCATAGATGTTTATGCGCGCATTTGGGAACTCACGGCCCCAGACATAGACGATCATAAATACTAGGGAAACTCCCAAGAATCCGGACCGTAGGTATGGAACAGCAGCCATCACCTGAGATGAAGCAACACCCTCGATGTTATAACAATGATTTCACTTCCGTTGTCTGGATGTTCTGTTATCAATTTTGCGAGCGAGAATCTCTTCTAAATGCTCACAAATAATGCTTTTTAGGTAAACAAAGCTTCATTTATCTTCTCCAGAGAGACTTTCAGTTGTTTAATCCAAGTAAATGGTGTCATAAAAATTACAGACAAATGATCGTTCTGACTTACAAGAAGTGATAGTGCTCCAAAGATGCACATCCACAGATAGTCTGCAGTTCTCTTGTCAAAGGGTCCTCTCTCAAGTGAAACACTATATTTTGCTCTATGCAAATCAAAATAAGTTTTAGTTTGCGACATTCTACAGATTATTATATCAGTACTGAAATCAACAATCATATGGGAATTAGGAATACTCTAAAAGATATCGATGGCCAGCCTTGAATTTGGACTGCACTCAAAATGCATGGTAAATGTAATACCCCAATGATTCAATAGGATGGAGAGTCAGGTATCTTACATTATGATCAGACGAAAAGCAAAAGGGAAAGAAAATGGCCCAAGAAAGAAAAAATTCGTAATAAGCCTCCAAACCTGCAGTAATGGCAAAAAATGACTAAAAAACCGATTAATTGAAGGCTCTGTCAGTGCTGCTGATCGGACATCTTGAGAACTAAATTGTTTACCTGAAAACGTTTGAATACAATGTCATATTTTAATGCTATATTACGAACATCATAAAGTCCCAGATAAAATGCCGCTGTGGTCATCAAACAAGCAACTCCATAGGTCTTGCTCACAGGTGGGAGAGATCGGTAGTATCTGAAAAAATTTGGGAGACAACATTTTCATCAAGCAACAAAATGGTTATTTATCCATTGTCAAAAGTAGCAAGCCTGGACAAAACGAAGAGCAGGATGGAACTTTCTAAACCAGTCCAGAAGTAAATAAACAAAGCCTAACATAACCAACTACATATAACTTGCTCTTTAACCATCTCAAATCGAATAAACATTAGCATGTAATTTGTTGTGAGATCCTGTCGTTTTGGAAGCAAATCCACAGGAAATCAAAATCATGGACTGAAGAAAACAAGGGTAAAGAAACAAGCATCACAGATAAGATAGCAAGAACCAATAACAGATATATTCATACATAGAGCAAGATGCATTAGATGGAAATCAGGCAGTTAAATGAGAACGTGTTAAACATAACTAAAATTTACAATTGTACAATATAATTATGTGATCATTGGAGAGAAAGAGAGATTTACTCTGCTGGTGTGGACATTGCTGGTAAACAGATGGTGGTGGTCTAGTCTCTGTGAATTAATGTAAAGGTAAGTGCTGTGGAGGGGAAGTGGTGGTAGTAGGAGACTGAAAGACATTGGTAAGCGGAGACGTCCAAAGGCTATTAAAAAGTTCAAATAGGAGAGACATTGGGATCATCTCAGTCCTGTGGAAAGTCAGTCATTCAACGAAAGACTTTGAAATTTTCCACTACACGGCCATGATCGTTAAATTGGATTTATTTCTTGTCTGGCGTGTAGGAAGGGTTTAAAAAGCTGTATCTCTTTTGTTATAGGTAGATGGACTGACGTGTTCGAAAAAGATTTGCCGAATGCGGTGTTTGCTCTAATAGCCACAGAAAATGCCATATTTTATTCATTTATCTCTCTTGGAGGCGATTGGTTCAAGAACATCAAAGGTTGTAATCTCCCTTGCGACTTTCGTGCTGGTTATGAACCACTGATTGTGATGTAATTTTTGTTGGGTTGCTACATGATAGGGAGCGATGTTTATTGTTTGATAAATAAATAAAAATTTTGAAAGACAAAATTAATTGAACTCCAAAAGAAATGAAAAATTCTTATTGTGGAGCACCAAGTATGGGCGGCGACGGACCCAATGCTTGGAACAAAGCGTTTAATTGCAACAACAGGGACGTGTTCAAATGGAAGCATCTTTGGAAGGCCTTGGAAGAGTGATTTGGGATTGAGAAGTACGGATTCGAGGAGGGTGAGAAAGTTAGCTTAGTGGAGATGATGAAGGACAAGGGTCCGCTGTGGGAAGAGATTGTGAGGAAGAATCAGCTCGAACCCTCAAAGTTGGAGGAGGTTGGTTTGTGGTGGCTTGCGGACTTGTATCTGTCTGGGAGTGATTATGTGGATAGCATGAATAAAAGTAAGGAGCGTGGTTTCTCGGGGTTCAGGGACTCCTTCGAATCGTTCACTTCGTGGATAGGCAAGATGAAAGCTTACAAGATTGTGCCTCGAAAGAAATCTGTCTCCGATGGAATGTTTTTATTGTTCTTCTATGTAATAACCATGCAAGAGAATCATCCTTTTATTTTATTTTATTTTGTTTTTCTTCTATTTATTCTATTTCTTCTATTTCTTTTCTTCATTATTCAACTCCGAAAAGAAGGCTGAAACTCCTTTGAAGATTTCCAATAGATTTTCTTTGGAAGTCTATCAAGACTATGGCAACTGCTTTAGGTTTAAGTGTAAAAGATTTTTAAGAGTTCCAAGAGGTCCACAATCTTCCAAATCTAATATCTTAAGATTTAGAATTTCACTCAAATCTTTTATCTTGACAAGAATAGCAATCCCCTCAAGTCAATGTGCTTCAATCTATCAAAAGTCTAATCTAGACAAATGTAAGGTTAAAAAATATTAAAAAATATTTAAAAAATATTTAAAAAATATTTAAAAAGTATTAAAATTAAAAATGACAAAAACAAAAGTCAAAATCTTACCTTCCTTCCAAGCTCAGTATTTTGATATTGCTATATTGCACAAAAAAAGTAAACAAGATTGTCAAGTTGAAAGCTAGTGGGCAAATATTTCAAAGGAAAACATCACTATTCTATAACTCGTAATTCATACTTAATATTAATTTGGATGGATTTCCAACCCATTTTAACTTATGATTATAATCACTTATAATAAGTATTGTCAGCTTATGAGAAAGCTAACAAATTTAGTTGTTGATCAAATTTTGAGTAATCACTTTGATAGATATTTCCTTCAATTGCATTAGTTCCCTATGAAGCAAGAAAAATAAAATTACAATTAAAAAATTCATAAGTACCTAACACTGATGTCAAGCTTGCCCTCCAATGCTCCGATGGGGATAGTTAATAAATTATTTGTTGACCTACTTTTCATTGGCCTCCTTTTTGGGATAGTATGTATACGACATACTTTTAAAGCATCAAGAACACCATTACACATCCTTTTTCTCACCAAACAAGAATGATCCAATAACTTCCAAGGCTAAAGGTAGTCCTGCAGCTAGTTATATAATTGTAATTGACAACTCCTCAAAACTATTTCCGGCATAGGATTTCTTGAATGCTTCCCAAGAAAAGAGTTGTAAGGCATCTTTGCCTTTTAGTGCTTGAACTTCACAAATTTCACTCACAAACCACCTCCAAAATTGACAATTTCTACCTGTGACAATAATAATTCTAATTGCTTGAAATTTAGGTCATCAAGAATAATAAAAACTTTTTTATAATGATGGTTAAGAAATATAAACAATATCCATGTAGACCCGCCCACGTACTCAAAGCAGATTCAAGCAAATCAGATTCTTTGTCTGCATGAAGGGACGGGTAGAAATTAAAAAGACGTAAAATTGGGTTAGTCTTTCCCGAGTTCAGGTGCCTGGAAGTCTTATCCTCGTAATGTTTATTAATTTAATGTTTTAAAACATTTGCAAAGCTTGATTAACACCATTACTAGCGGATACTCACAGGTTTGTTTAGTGTAAGGCTAATATGCAGATTCGAAGCTCACAAGCTTGTTCGGTAACCATGCAAACAGTTTCCCTCTTCAGCTCTAGGACGGTGGCATCCCACAGTTGTTTAACGCACGCCGAGGTGATAATGGTAGGTAAGAAGTACAAACAATTTGCCAAGTAGTGAGTTTATTCTCCCCATGTTCATGAGCCTTTCTAGTCAATTAACTTTATCGCCCACGTATTCACGCGTGTTCGGCTTCTCGCAAAGGGTCGTGGAGAAGTTAAAAGACAGAATAGAGACATTCTTCCCATGATCACGTGCACTTCCAAGTATTATCCTCCCACCGTATGAACTCGAGCATCCGATCATAGGCACTTCAAATTTTGATGGCATGAAAAGTTTTTATTTTAGAAATTTTTGTTCCATAAACAATGAGCAGTAACCATTATTGCCCCCTCCCTCTTTCCTCCCTCTTTTCTTTTGAACGATTCCAAGGCACGGACTCTCGCGCCTGACCAAGTAAACGTACTTAACGGACTGGATGTCCTTCGCGGCATGAATTGCGGTGGATCCAAACTGAAAGATTGATTTGAAAAGTGAATTAAAATTGTGATAAAATTCAATGTCCTGTGATGACTTTCTACAATTAGAAGCAGAGATGTTTCATCAAACTTTCATTGTAACCTACTCCGGTCTCGTACTGATCTTCTCCAACTCGGCCCGCCCTTAAACAGCTACCCTGCAAATGAGAATGATAGATTGGGTGTTGATTAGCAAGAAATCTAAAAAGTATCTGCATTGAGGCTTCTATTGGTGGAGATCGATCCATCAGTTTCCACTGCCATTAACATGCAGCATTCAAATCAATCAACTCTATAAAAAAGGGGAAAAGCAGTTTCCTTCGTTATTGCTTCCGATAGGTTGGCATCGTTGCGGAAAAAGCTAAGACCTGCTCGTTATGACCTGCATCAGGTGCTATGTTGTGACCTGTTCACGCGCGTCTCGTAACCGGCAGGCGAGGAGGTTCGTATGATGTTTGCTGAGAAACTGAAATATAATAAAACTGATTGATTGATTTGAAAGGTGTATTAAAATCGTCGTGAAAGGCAGAATTTTGCAGCTTGGTTCGATGCCAAGTAATATTATGTGAAATTCAATATCCGGCAGTTCTGTGTAGCCGCCCTTAGACGCTACTACGCGCTTATATCAATCTTTTTTATCACACGCTGATTATATCTCCACGATACCATGATTATCGTCAACTCCCCTTATGTTTGAAAAGTCCCACTAATATAAAATTAGATACGGAATTTAACTATAGTACAATATCTGGGAAAAAAAATGAAGTTTGAGCTTTAAATAATGATATGAAGGATTTCATGGATGTAAACAATAGCAACTCAATAGTTCTTTTATCATTACATAGATCAATTTTGTGAGAATTCTTTATTAGTTACTGAGCTTGATTTTCTTCTGTATCAATGCCGTTTACATGCAGATGATGTAAGAACTCGGTTAAATAGAGGTCTAGTAAACAAACTGCTAGCCAGTGAGTCTACATTCAATAGTATAGCGAGCAGACGCCTTAGTGATATTTGATGCATTCAACTTATCTCCAGCACAAGGGTAAATTCGATTTTTCTCGCCTAGAATTTGGCTTTTCTTGCATCATTAAGATATTTGTCCCTAGGATCAATTGTTTCTAAAAGTGTCAAATTTGCTTTCAACTAACCTTAGTTGCCTATCTTTGAAGCTATTTAAACTTGAGTCTGTCAATTGCATAGTTTATATTATAAAAATTGTACTAAAAGCTGTTTTGTCAATAATAACTAGTCATAACTTATAGTCAGAAGTAAAACTTAGCATTGTATTCTGTTGTTGGTTACTCATGCTGGTTAAATTTTAGAATAAATAGTTGACAATATGTCACAATGTAAGTGCACTTTACATTTTGAGCATGATCTAGCTGACATGATTTTTTGTAAAAAGTTAACATTCAAGCTAGTATGCCAAGTCACACATAACTTATGACAATCAAGTCACATATGCATGAATCGGATTCACCATTCTTCTTTTTTACTGTTCAGGTGTTTTTTGTCAAAAATATTGGTGGTGGATGACTTCCGGGTGTTGCAATCATCTTTTTATTTGATTTCACATAGTCTATGCATTAAGCAACACTAATTTATATCAAAGATTCAGAAGCTACAAAGTTATGTACGATTAATGAATAAGGTTGTAAGAATTGTAAAAATAGTAATTGAAAGGATGTATACACCAAACAATTAACAAATTTTATTTATTTGATTTTAGCTTTTTGCTTAATATAATGTGTAATTTCACAAGGGTTAAGTTTTAAAGTGTGGCCAGGGTCAGTACATGAATACCTTCTTGTTTTTCTTTTACCAAGATATGCTGAATCAATCTTCTCTAATTTTTATTTTAACTCATTGTTTTCACAAATGTGCTTACCTGAATATGACAAATGGGTTACACACTTCCTTTCCTTCATTGTGGCATTTATTTAAGTTCTATGTAGTAATGTTTTTTCAAGCATTCAGTAATTTAATGTCTTAAAATATTTGCTAAGTTTCATTGACTTTATGCCTTCTTTTAGTCATAGCCATTCGTGACTGCCTTGATGAGATTGTTACATATTCCAACTTCAATGTTGCAGTTTAGAAATTGTTGGGCAGAAAAATGCAAATCATACCCTACCACTCTAGCATCATACCGAAGGGAGCTCCATTTAACTCCTTGTGCTTCAATTATTAAAATGTTGGGAAGACCTTCCAAACGAATCTAGCTTGTGAAGAAATGGTCAAATTTCAATTATGTGGCTGAAAGAATGATTGTGTGGCTGAGGAAGTTTGGCCTTCAAAACAACCTTCCTTTACCAATTTTAAGTAGCCTCTCTCCGCCGGCAACGGTATTAGTACATTATGTATTATATAAATTTTAATTTTGGCAAAAGGAATCCGTAAACCAAGGAAAACAATTAGTGAAAAAGGTTGACATTCCAAGGCTCTTCTATTCTTTGGAACCACTCCATGCCATGCCGCCGGACTGTCACGCCTGACCAAGTAAACGAGGCTGACAGATACGGATGTTAGTTGGCAAAAATCCAAAAATATTCGAGTCTAGCATAAAATGCGGTGTATCCAACCGCTAGTTTTCATCACAATTTTAATACACCTTTCGAGTAAACCAATTTTATAAGTGAGCTTCGGTGCGGAGCAGACATTTGCAGTTTACTTTCAATATAAAGCAATGTTATTTGTATAGACATCTCATCGGACGCTTCATTGTGACCTACCAATACAAAAATGAGGAGTCTACTTCTGTGCACTGTCGTTTCCATTTCTTTAATAAGATGCAAAACTCGTTGCGAGTTTAATTAAAGTCCCTTGAACAATGTAATTGCGCGTTGAAACTCTTCTATTGTTTGCGATGATGTCATGCTTTGATGTCTGACCAAGCTAATGCCAGATTAGGAAGTTAGCCGGCAAGAAATCTAAAGAAATATCTGCATTGGAGCATACACCGTTTAAATCAATCAACTTTATAAAGAAGAAGAAAAAGTGCTATTATGGTGTGAAAAGCATCCATTTGCTACTTCGTTACTACTTCCTTGTAAATTCAGTGTCTGATAGGTTGGCGTCGTCGCGCGAAAAGCGAAGACCTGCCGGCTATAGTTGGTCCTGGCAGGTACAGAGGTTGGCATGCTGTTTGCTGGGAAACTTAAATAAATTATCAGATTTAGAAAACAGGGATGACATCTGAAAGTTAAATAAAGAAGCGGATTTCTAAAAGATACGAGAGGTTTAATGGTTGAAAACAAGGGTAGCTCTATAATTTCGTCATGATGCTGGCTTGTTGAGAACTCCTGTTTGGCATGAATTTTTTAGGATCTTTCTGGGGGGGGAAAAAATCAACTATGTGAAAAAAACTGGTCCGAGTTTCGGGATTAGATTTCTTTTAAAATTAGAAGTGACCGTCCTTTCTTCCTGAGCTTGGATTTCTTGTGCACTAATTCTGCTCCGCAACTTCCATTTAGCTTCCACAATACTTGAACACCTTTTCTTGTCGGCTCTTATTTGTGCCTCTTTTCTGGGGCGAAAAGAAGAGTTCTAAACATTTTCGGTTCATTGCTTCAATTGCTCCCAAGGCAAAAAAGCCTTTTCCATTTTTCTCGTTTCTTAATATATATAAGAGACTAGTGACTTCTACGGTGTCTCTGGTGCTTACATCCTCTGATCCTCTGCACCTTTTTCTCTAAATTTTACAGTCTCAAGAAAATGCTACTTCATGTTATATCAAAGATGCTGAAGTTAACAATACAATGATTAATAGTAGTAAGAATTACGAAAACAAATGATTGGGAGTCCACTCAAAGCAATGAACTCTTATAAGTATGACTGTAGGGTTACATACTTTCTTCTTCTTCATTGTTGAATTAATTTAATTGAAGTGCTAGGTCGTCCAAAATTTATAGCAGCAATTTGCACTCTAATGAAGCAAATTTTTGAATGAATTCATCCTTGTAGAAAACTATATTCCAAGGTAAGGCTGAGTTGATATTAGTGACAAAAAAAAATCAAAGAACCAGAATATGTTAATGGAATTGCCTGTGGTCTTTTTTTTTGGTCAGGATTATCAAATGATACATGCCATGAGGGGTCTCCTGGGTTGAGCAGTTTCACTAGACGCCTAAAATTATACACTTGTTAACTTTTTTTCTTGTCATGGCTACCAGAGCTGATGTGTCCATCCCATGAGAAATGTGTTGGGCCCTTTATTGGGCTGATTTTCCTTTATAACTTTCAGTTTTGTTGTTCTTTGTTTGCAATTATATTTTATTTACGGTCCACGAGATGTACAAGTGTAGAGCTCGAAATAGTTTTGCTCTTTTCTCTATATCACTTTGTACAAAAAGTTTTGTTTTTCTGTGAAGATAGATTCAAAGACTGCGGGTATCACCACATTTGAGTGTGCTTTCTTCATGTGAAGGATGGAACAAATGAAGTGGCCAATCTTGCAAACAGGTAGTGAAAGGGTAGGATAGACTAGCTATGACGGAAGTGACAATAGAGTTGGAGGCTATTAGAAATGTACAAACCATTTGTGGGTAAATTCCAACTTTGAAGGGACAAATACCTGTTCAATGAGAAATCTACTTTTATGGCTTCCCTCAATTGATTTGCATTGTGATTTTTGTGGATCTAACTATGAAAATAGATCTCATTTGTTCTTTCAGTGCACTTGGACTAACCAAGTTTGGAGAAGTATTCTAGCTCAACAAGGTATTCGTAAGGTCATCCTTGATTGGGAATCTGAATTGCAATGGATGATTAAAGCAACTAAGGGAAAGGATTTAGCCGCAAAACTTCTCAAGCTTTCTTTCTTAGCGTGTCTTTATTGTATATGGTTAGAACGTAATCGTAGACGTTTTCAGAATAAGTCTATTGATATTTCAATGTTGTTAGCTAAAATCAAGAGAGTAGTCCGTGGAAGAGCTTCCTTATTTAGAAATATTAAACTCTCTCAAGCAAATGTTTTGTTGAGTCTTAGTTGGAGAATTCCAAACTCTATCTTTTCCTAGATGAATTGTAATGCTGGGGTATGCCCCTAAGCTCTTGTATTACCTTTTATTCTTCGATGAATAAACTCACATATTCATCAAAAAAAAAAAAAAATCTACTTTTATGAATCTCATACTGCTAGCAATATACTACTAGGTCTAATAGTAAGAGAGACCAAACATTTTTCTCCTTCTATCATGGGACATGATCAATCCCAACCTTAACTATGTTGATCATGTACCATGTTGTATTTGGATAATTTCTTACTTCTTCATTCCTTTTCTTTTCCTTAGAATCACCCTTTTAAAAAAAAAAAACAAGCAGACTTCAATTTATTTTATTGTACTATCTTATTTTCATACTCAGTTGCTATTTTGTACTTTTATTTATGATTGCTTGACGTACTTCCTTATATTTTGTCAAGCCCAATGAAAATGGAATTCGGATTCATACTCTTTGTGTAACCTTACTAATTATGAAACTCTCGTACTAGACAAAAAGGTAAGACGGTTTTTTGAGATTTGAATGAAGTGAATTTTCACTAAACATATTGAAATTATCCCTAGGCAACCCAAGAAGGGAGGTTAGAATTTTGAACTGTGAAGATTTTATTAATTTTTCCACTTTTTGGAATGAGTTTCGTATGTTGATTTGATTTCTTATTTATTGAAACAATTATATAATAATCGAATGGCACAAACACAATAAAGTAAAAAGAGCATAAAATAGAACGCATAATATACATGTGTTTGGCCCAAACTATTCTTAGGTCTACTCCATCCTAGCCTTAACCAATTAGCTAGAGAGTCATTCCGTTGTCAATTCTCAAAGTTGATTAAATGGATCAATGATCCAATTTTCAAAAATTTCTTATATCAGGAAATTTGTTCCATGGAAGATACGATAGTTTCTTAGTTCTTCCCTTGGAAAATTTCTCCCAAAACCAAGTACAAGATATCAAACTTTTTGGACTAAATCCCCAAATCCATTAAAGCTCTAGAACAATAATCACTTACAATATTTGACCCCAAATGGTCTATAAGTGTACACAAATGTAAAATACGCGTAAGGCATATAATAATAAGCAAGTAACCATGAGACTTCACCAATTAAAAGGTTAAGTGCATGAAGTTGAAAAGAAACTTTGAACACCACAAAATCAATCAGCTTCCTTCACAAAACAATGAAGGATACGTAACTTACCTGCATCGTACGCTCTTTATGGATGCAATTCCTTCCAGCATCAATTATCGGTTTATTCAAATTTTCGGCTTCCCCATTTCAACCTTAGCGACAACTTCTTTCTCTTCCAAATCTACGAAGAGAAAAAACACGAGTTATAAGCAAATTTTTTCCGCATATTTTTTTTTCCTGCCAGTTGTCACGTAATGAAGCAAGTTGTTTTGGTGGTAGATGAGACGAGTTTTTTCGTAACGAAAATAGGTTGCTTGATTATTCTATTAATTTTTCAATATATTAAATTGATAAATGTGGAATACTATTTCTTGTGTACATATCTTTCTGAAAAAAATATCACATTATTTTTTACTTTTGATAATATTGGATAATAAAGTTTCACATTAGAGAAAAAGACATTTGTAATATACCTTATAAGTTCGGACTACTTTCTTTATTAAGCCCTTTTGAGAAGAGATAAACTTAAGCCTTGCACATGATATTAGAATTTGTCCTTTTATGTTTTAATGCAATCTCACAAATGGACTAATTCTTTATTGTCAAAAGACGTAGCTTGAATTGAGATAAAAATAGTTGTAATATGCCTTGCAAGTTTGGACAACTCTTCCCTTCAATGAAACCTTTCCAAGAAAGGTGAACTTGGGCATTTTACAAAAATAAATATGTAAATTAGCTATTAAGTGTATTTTTTTGAAATGAAATTACAATCAATTCTTTTGTGAAAATCATCTTATAGTTTGAATGGCAGTTGTAGGTATGTATGATAGTTTGTAAAATCTCTATATATTAAAGCTGATGTTATGCAATGGAATAAGCTTGGGAAAACCCAAAACTCACTGTCTTTTGCTCTCTCCTTGTGCCTACCTCCTTGTCCTACGAAATTCTCTTCCTCTTAATATTCTCTATACCAAAATCCTATCCTTTTTAAAACACGTACACTTCCTAGAGAATCGACAACAAACTTCTCCCTCCTTGGTATTGGAAGTTATACATCCTTGTTTAAAATATAAATTCTATACCCCAAAGACAAAAAATAGTTTCAATAATCTTATGAAACCATGATAAATGTTGGCATAAGATGGCAGATGTTCAAGTATACCATCCTTTAATCCATTTGTGCTAGATCACAAAATCACATAAGTTTTTATCCTTAAAATGTTATCTATGCCTATATATTCTTGTTTTAAGTTAAATGTAAAATTTATGTTCAATTATTTGCTTGAATAATTAGTTATTTAAAATTCAATAAATAATTTAATAGAAGAATGTCCAAACTCCATATCTTATAGGTAAATTCAAAGTCGATTTTTGTTGAATTATGTTTTAAAATATATTACATAAATTATGTGGATTTTTTGTCTTACATTAATAAGAAATTCATTGAAAAGTCAATTTAAATGTGAAAGACACATATCTTATTATTTTATGATTTTTATATGGATATGGATTTAGGATATGATATCAAAGTTCAAATACTCTTTTAGCATTCACATAGCCTATGCCAAAGTTTGAAGTCAATGCCTATGCAGCACTTTGTGTGGTTGCATCAAAGTTTGAAACACACATAATAAGAGGACATGATAAATAAGCAATATAAAATTCAATATAAAGGTTTATCACTTCTCAATGCTTTAGGATTTTGAGATCAATATGAGTTTTTAACAAAATGTAAAAGAAACAAAAATAAGTTCTTTGTTTAGTTTCAAAATAGAAAATAAATTTTGTAACTTTCATAACTCTTATAATGCTAAAGTATACCCTTATGTTTCTATACACTAATTTTATTAATGTAAATTTAACCTTTCACTAAAAAAACTATAAAATGAAAAAATGGATGTTGAAGTTTCCTATATCTAGGCAAAAATACGATGGCCATGTTGAGATTGTAGGATGTGTTTCAAAACGGGAAAAGCTATCGCATAATAATTACAAGACATCTATTTAATATGGTTTGTTATCTCTTATTTAAAGATGACATTGTGTCAGTTCTTTTTTTTTTTTACATTTTTAAACCAATTATCATATTTGTTCTTATACATATGCATAAGGAAGAAAAATGTATAATTATTTTTTGTGGAAGCTCCGTTCAAAAGTTTCCTTAAATGATTAATGCTTCGAAAGTATTTTCACTTATTATAAATATGTTCTGAAAAGCACCACAAGTGCTTAAACCCCATGTTTAAGAATGGGCATCCACAGTGATTCCATGTGAGCAAGCGTCATTACCTCACTAGAAGAAAACAAATGCATAGGCAAAATGACCAAGAATAGTCATCCAGTTGACAGAAGCCTTCTTCGTTGTCACCATGCTGCTTCGTAATAAATGCCGCGTAGATTGGTTAAGGACTGGAGTTAATATAGCCTTAAGCAATTTGGATGGTACTGGCCGAGGCGTAACACCATCCCTTCATGGAGTTAATGTTTTAAGAAGCAAGTGAGTTAACAGAGATCCCAATAGTGAGGTTTAAGGTTTGACACTAGTTTGGTGCGTGATTGTAATATTTAAAAATAATTAAGAAAAATATTTAAAAAGGAGACTCTCCTGATCCAAAAGAATTCCGTCAGGGTTCAATCCTCTTCCCCTCCGCGACAAATAAACCCTACCTTCGCAGCTATTACTAAAAAATCAAGGCAGTAGGAAAGTTGACGGGATTGATTTCATGGCCATTTATGTGAGTTGTGTATAAGACCATTAGGCGCCAATTTATTCTATTTTATATCCTTTTTCAAATGTCATGATGTCGGTTTTTTACATTTTTTAATTCAATTTTCAGGTAATTAATAAAAATATTTTTTAATAACAGAAATATATATTATTTCTAGTAAATTAATTTGCGTTTTAAAAACTGCTATTTTTTTTTGCGCAAATTACCTAAAAAGTTTGGTCAAATAATTACTCTTTGTGAATAGTTCTCATTCTTTCAAATAAATTAAAATAATTATAAATCTTTATTACTAATTAGACACTCACATGGATTATGCATTAATGATAAATACTTCCAAAGAAAGAATATTAAAACTGTTATTTGTCAATAACAACGCTAATGTAATTTACTAGAAATTGTAGAATTTTAGACACAATATCAGGTCTTTGCTGAAGAAATGAATTCAATATATTCTCCTTTTTTAAGAAAAGAACAAAGAAGAAGTGCTTACTTATGGCAACTAAGCATAGTAATTCACGTGACAGAATGACTTGATTTAAGAGTTTCATTCCATGTTACTAATTGTCTTGACCAAGCTGCTTCGTAGAAGCCACGACGTTTCAATTGGCTGATAGTGACAGGACGACTTATGTAGCAATCGGCACTTGTAAGATGGTACAGGTCGAAGCTTTTGCAAATCGCACTGGCTGGAGTGTTAACAATTGCATCTGTAGTGGTGCCCGCAGCTGAAGCCAAACCTGGCTGCCAAAGGAAATGCGGAGGGGTAGAAATTCCATATCCTTTTGGCCTGACTGAGGACTGCAACCTACATGAGAAGTTCAATTTCACCTGTGATTCCGGACGACCAAAGGTAGGCAATCTCACTATCAGAAGCATATCAATTGAAATTGAAAATCAGAGTTTAGTGGGTTTATTTTGAATATGGCAGCGTGTGGCGTGTTGTTTCTAAGCTTGGGGGGTTTGATTTGGTGAACAAACTAATTAAATGAGAAAGTTCAAGGAGTTTGTAAATAAAGAAGATAAACCAAAGCATCAAAATTATAACAAAAAGATGAGATGAAGAACACAATGATTTGTAAATAAATGTGAGTGTAGAAGATATTCAAAATTATAAAAAAAATTTAAAAAATTTAAAAAAAGTAAAAGAAGAAATATGAAAACTTTCATGAACGCAGGTCAAGTGGCCCTGCTAACATTCATAGAAGATAAAACATGGCTTTGAATAGAAAAAATTTTGCTTGTTCAAGGAATACGTCTTACACAACCTTTATATAGGCAACCACCGTGACAAAACAACATGATACAACTTGCATGCCACTTGCATGCCACTTGCATGCTACTTGCATGAAGGGACGTAAAACAAACTTGTCAAATTCTCATCATTACATAGAGCAAGTATGCAAGCATTAAAAGCATCAGACAAGGCATAGAAAGGACAGTATCCGGGTCCCTCATTATTTCTCCAAGTCTCTAACCGCATGCGTTGAGCCCACGGACTCTTCTTCGGATAGCTCTTCCCCGTAAACCCTTAAAGTAGCAAGTGGATCTTCTGTTCCCAGATATTCCAGCACAGTGCATGCACCTTCAACATTCTTGTTCATGAAGATATCTCCCACGTTGCTTGTAGTTACAAACATGCCATGATCATAATTCTCTCACGTTACGGCCAAACAAGTTGGTTCAGAATGGTAACTTTAACAATTGAGACTCATGAGTTGCATGTCTTGCATTATGTAGCCCAAGATTGTTACGATTGGAGGGGTCGACTTGTACAAAAGAATAGCGCAACACTCCAGACAGAGCAGTTCACCATTTCCAGTAGAAAAAATCAGTTCACTGCTCTTGGGTGTGACACCTACACATACATTCGTGGGACCCAAAAGGGAGAAAATAACTGGACCAGGTGCATGTCTCTATGTTCTGGCCTTTTAAATGTGGTCAATGGATCTTGCTCCGGCGTTGGGTGTTGCGAAGTAGCGCTTCCGGATGGACAAAGGATATTGAAGTGCAAGTAAGAAGCTATAATAATCACACGGCTACGCTTTTGTTGTCAAGAAAAGCGAGTTCAACTTCTCCTCCAATTATCTCACCGATCGACGAATGTAAGCAGTCGACTCATAATTGTGGAAGGCCGGAAATTTGTGTTAATACGGAAGGGAATTATACATGTCCCTGCCCTAAGGGGTACCTGGGGATGGAAAAAAAGGTGGGACAGGTTGTGTAGCGGATTCCAGTCCAGTGACTCAGATTGCTCTGGGTTAGTATACTTACGGTTTAGTACATTAACGCTTGGTTGTCAAAGAACTTGCCAATATAATTTGTTTTGAGTTCCATTTTTGTAGCTGGAATTTGTCGTCATGATTTTCGTAAGGATCTCAATTGAAGCTTCGAAGTTTTTTGTTTTTTTTAAATAACTTATTCCTTTGCTGCTTTTGTTCTTTTCTCTAACATTTTGACAGAGTAATACCATTATATATCCTTAATATTAACCTTTTCGATAGAGATGTTACGTCAAATTAATATTTCAGCTTTTCAACTGTAGTTATTGGAGTAGTCTTTGTTGCTATGCTGGTGGGTAGCTCTTGGATGTACTTGATGTTCAAGAAATGAAAACTTATCAGGCTCAAGCAGAAGTTCTTCCGGAAAAATGGGGGTTTGATTTTGGAACATCAAATCAGAGAGCAAGTAGAACAAGCAGGATCCACGGTATTAAAAATCTTCACCGTAGAAGAGTTGAAGAAGGCCACAAAAATCTACGATGAGACTCGGATCATTGGGCGAGGAGGTTTTGAGACAGTTTACAAAGGAACTTTACCAGATAATAAAATTGTTGCTATCAAAAAGTCCAAAACAGTGGATCAAAGCCAAATTAATCAATTCATTAATGAAGACAATCCTCTCACACATTAACCATAAAAATGTTGTCAAACTCTTAGGTTGTTGTTTAGAGACAAAAGTTCCTTCCCTAATTTATGAATCTGTCCCCAAAGGAACATAAGTATTATTATATCTACATTCTGCAACTTCAACACCTATAATTCATAGAGATGTCAAGTCTGTAAATATGCTATTGGATGATGATTTCATTGCAAAAGTGTCTAATTTTGGAATTTCAAGATTAATCCCTCGAGATCAAAAGAAAATTACTATAATAGTACAAGGAACTATTAGATATTTAGATCTTAAATACTTTAGGAAAAAAAAAACAATTGATAGAGAAAAGTAATGTCTACAGTTTTAGAGTGGTCCTTGTAGAGTGGTTAACTAAAAAGATGTACTTTCATTCAATAGGTCTAATCAGGGAAAAAGCTTGGCTATGTATTTTCTTTCTTCCTTGGAGGAGGATCAATTGTTTGAAGTTCTTGGGAATGGTATCGTTGAAGAAGGAAATGAAGAGCAAATAAAGGAAGTTGTTAACTTTCAAAGAGATGCTTAAGAGTGAAAGGGGATGAGAAGCCTACCATGAAGGAAGTGGCTATGGAATTAGAAGGAATAAGAAAGACAGTGACACACCCGTGGGTTAATGCTCAATCAAGTCTAGAAGAGGCTGAACACTTGCTTGGTCAGACATCCAGCAGGTGCAGAGACGATGAAAACAGCAGTGGAAGCGCTGGATCTGATACCATGAATAACCAAGTGACACTGGCCTTGGGGTATGGGAGGTGAATGGGGATGATCAAGAAAGAGAGCATGACCACTGTAGTCATGGGCGTATTCCTTACTTGTGTTTGACGTATGTTAGTCGTGTTTAATTTTTTTGTGTTACTGCAGTTGTTACTACTTGTATTTCGTTGTTTTCACCTGCAATTCAAACTATTGGCGTGTGTTGTTCTTTTGGCCACTTTGCCGTGATTCAATGTTCTCATTCCTCCAAACGCAAAGAATAAGGCCGAGGGTAATAATAACTATTTGGTTCTTGTCTTGATTTCTCTGGACAATACTAGACAAGATGCTTTATGAATTTTATCATTATGTTGTCTTATTTTGTCATTCTATTTATACTCCTTTCGCCTAAAGTTGTTTTTTTTTTTTTTTTGGTTTGAATTGTTAGTCTTGGCATACTATATAATTGAATGAATCCTACTTATATTTATCTGTTCAAGTTCCTTAATGTGGTATTTTTTATGATGTAGCATTGACATAATTTGGAAATTCGAAGTTCTTAAAAGTATGGGGGAAGTATCCACAAAAATGTGCTACAAGTCAGTAAATTCTTCTCGCAACCCTACTTTTTTTTTCTTTTTTTAATGTGGGCATCGTCTACCTAAACTTAACTCTAAAAGTTTTTATCTTAAAATGAAAAAGAAATGGACCCACAAATCTTAGAAACTTTAAATTGACAACTTATAAAGTACACTTCTTTTCTAAACTGTGTTTCACCAAACAAATAAAATAAGTCCAATTTATTTTCACTTTTGTTGATGGACCAACTCGTGGCTCGTGCCTACTTCCTTTTTAATATTTCAGTTAATTCTTTGCTTCATTTTATCAACTGCGAAATAAAATATTACAACATGTGTATCTAGGGAATAGTTGCTTCAAAGTGAATTCTCCCTAGATACATCTATTCAATTAAATTTTGGATCTATTCTGAGTATATGGATTGTGCTAAAGATTCAAAACCCATTTTCCTTTCATTTTTTTTTTCTAAATAATGAAAAAAGATGAAAACCATTTGAATTTATACAAAAGTTTTTTTCTATTTCTAGAATGTCCAATATATGTTTTATGTCTTCCATCCGAAAATGTTTAATTTTCATAAAGTCGTCTTGGCTTTTATTTAAAAGGTCCAATATACATACGGTATTGGACCTTTCGGGGCAATTATAAATTCTTGGAGCCAATTCTGATTGGTCTACAAAAATGGATTTGAATTCTCCTTAATTTTCATAAAGGGTTCGGAAAAGCCGAGACTTCCGGGGTGGTTGCCACTGGAGCATGGCTTGGTAGTGGATCCTTAAAAACTACCTCTTCTCATTGGGGTTCACTGCAGTCGCCGCAGCAGGGGCGGCTCTTTCATCCGCCGCAACGTTCAGGTTCCACGCTGGAGGGAGAGGATCTGGCAACCGATTGCCCTCACAATTAGACCGTAACTTTCCATTGAACTACTTATGTAGTAGTTGTTTGGTTACACTTCTGTAAACTTCCTTCAAATATTTTCTAGATTAAGCCAAAAGCCACCTTTACCTCAAATTAACATCACTTAGTCTATAAATTGGATACGGACACAAGCTTGGCCCTGCAGAAAATTGCCTTCTCGGAAGGGTGAAGGCCATTTGAGAAAGTTAATTCCCTGTTTTGGGTGTTCTTGACATCGTATTCGTTTTGCACTTCGTTTCCTTGATCATTAAAGAATTCACCTGTGTGATCGACCTCGAATTTTACATCCGGACTACTTTTTTCTGGTGACTCCAACTTCTGTTTCGGAGTCTCAACATCTACAGCAGCAATGCCTCCACCATCAACCATCTCTGTGGAAGCAGGAGATATTTCTAGCGGTCTTGCCCACTTAAAGTAAGCCTAATTAAAAATTAGGCAACACTCACAACCAACATTTTCTTGGAGGGCGTCAGAAACCTTAACTTGGTTGTTTGATCCGTCACGATTTTGACAGATAAGCTTATCTGAGACAACAAGACGAGAGTCTTCCATCCGTAAAACATCCCCTGCCTTGTGATGCTCATGATCACCATTTTGCTCTACGGCAATTTGTTCGCTAATAATTTCATCTTGTTCACAGTCGACCAAGAACAAATCCTTCTCCCAACTGGTGAATGCCAATGAATCATCATTTAACTCCAAAGCTTTCATATATTGAAATGATGAAATATCCAGCAGTGTAGTAGCACAACTCTAATCCACTTGAGGCCTAACACGAGGGGTATCACTGGATATATTGACATCTGAAGAACTTCTTTCACCTGTTTTACTGTACAGGTGAAAGATTCTTATGCTTTTTCAACACATGCATAGACATTTTTAATATAAACAAGATCAATAGGGGGATTCATGCTTTTTTCACGAGTTTGATCTGTTACTCTCCTCTTAAGTTTTCGTGGGTATGATCCAGTATAACGTTATGTTCAGAGTAATTCATACCAGGAAGTTTTTTCATCAAGAGAGTGACAACTAATGTCAACCTCATTACGTATGCTTTCTGCCATGGTCCTATGTGAAGCACTATTGCTGCTGTTAATTTCAGTGGCTTCTATCAAATGTACGGACACACGAGAACACTCATAATCCTCACAATCAATATGCTCAAGAATGATGGCAGAAATATCATCTTGCGCATTTGATCTACCACCATCTCTATAAATTGACTCATCTGAAATGGCAAAATGAGTTTGGTGCGCAAGCTTCCCAAGAAGTTCTTCAGAATTTTGTTGATATTTTTGCCTAATAATTGCATTTTCTTTCACTTTGGCAGAATTCGCTTAGGTCACTTATCAGATTGGTTTCCAGTGCTCCAATTGATATTTTTGCATTGCCCCACTCCCCATCACTAAAACTTTTTCAAGCAATAACTGGTGAAATTGTGATGTGACAAGCATCCACTTCAGACTTCTCTGAAGCAATAATATGCAACTTTTCAAAATGATCATCATGCATTAGTCCACCATTGACACCATGAAGTTGTTGTTCCCCGTAATTCTATGAAATTGTTGCAGTATTTCCTATTGCGGCATCCCCTAAGCCTTCATTTTTCTGTGCCCCTTCTATTTTCCTCACTGAAACAACGTTATCTCTACCATCATCTGTTATCTCTTTGCCTTTTGCATCATAGCTGTTTCCTGGAGTAAAAAAGTCAAATCCATTTCAATTCCATGTAATGAAGAAACCCTCAGCAATGAGACAACTACACTAGTTGAATGTGTTCCAGGTTTGCCGCAAGAAGTGTCAAGAAAGGAATTGGTTTTTTCAGCATCATCCCATTTACTGGAACTAATGGCAAAGAAACAGGTGCTTTCTCCACTTATTTGGCCCAATCTTCAAATTTCTCAGCATCATTATTTCCTCCAAAACATTCTGCACTAGCTTCATCTGCTGCAATTGCCTTAATTTCGAGGGAATTATTCGACATGACACCAAAATCAAGAGTCATTCTCCACATGCTCCTTGTCAACATTGCCAGAACCATTGTCTTCTGAAATAAACTGCATATCACCGTTACAGTCTTTCTTCTGAGCCTCTAATCTGTCATCATTTGTTTCTTGATCTTCATCCACATTTTGAAAATTAGCACTACCACTGGCAGGTTTGTGGTCCATGGGCATAGGGCTATCTGAGTCAACCAAATGGCTCTTTACAACCCACTACAGTTGACGCCTTTAACGGAACTGCCTTACTGCAGTGGAAACCAAAAGTAGCTTTACGTTCTGCACTTCTCTGTTCATAACACTTCCCAGTAAGGCCTCACCCAAACCATTTGGCCCGTCTGCAATCTTGTTCTTGTTTCTACCTTGCAACTCCTTCTACGCAAAAGGAGGCCCAGACGCTGATTTTAGCCCTTCTTTCGCAGCATGCTTTGAATATTCGTAATTAAAATCAATTTTTTCGCTTCTTGTTTCTCTTTCCTCTGCAGTGTCAACAATCCTAGAAGAGGACATGCGACAGAGCAACACCACTCTCAACAGCTTTTCTTTACTGAATGATGATATAAATTGATCTTTGCGATGGAGACCTTCTTCCTGTTCAACATTGTCTCCCGGAGAAGTAGGCTGGCCAGAAGGAATGCCATTTTTGGCAGAACCGGACAGTATAATCAAACAATAGTGGTGAAAAGAATTTCAGCTCTCCAGTATCCTCGTCCTCGGCGGTAATTGGACTAATTCTTCCTCGAGAAGAAAGTTTATGCGTACAACTCCCTATACTTATATCAGAAAACGTATCAAAGTTTCCATCTATGAAGGGTCTATTGGATTGAGCAGTTCCACTAGATGCCTAAAAATATACACTGGGTATCTATTTTTCTTGGTGTGGTTATATCTTTCTTGTTGGGTCTTGATGCAAAGCAAACCTTGCCACAATCTGTGACTTTCGAGATAAGAAACGAAAGTTCCGTGGGTGTTTGCTAGGACTCAAATTTGGGTCTATGGAAGACAACTATCCTAAACCTTGACTATAATCCTGGATTTTCAACTACAATTTCTGTGCACATTGCCACTTGGTTTCCCTCTAAACACGTTATCTTTTGGCCACAGAAATTTTTGAAAGTTATAATAACAAGTTCTATAAGCTTATAAATATCATCCCCTGGCAACTAGCATCCATTTTATGGGAAAAATGACAAGACAATAATTCAAGAAACAATGTTTCTTCCGTCAAGATGAATATGAATTTTTTGTTCTTATCTATAAATGTTTAGTAAATTGCCACTTGAACGTAACTGCAACCTAAAAGGAATCCAAACATTGACTCAAGGACAAAAACCTAAAAGAAGAACAGTAGGATTTGAAAGAGTATAAGAGATGATCAAAGGTTCTAAGATGGGATTGGATAACAAGACAAGACTTGACAATGATTCTTGGTTTGTCAAGTGTACGACAACTTCATGACATAAAATACTAAAATAAGGACCATAATGCTTTCCAATCATGATTAACTAAATCAAATCATCAACTTTCTTTCTATGTTGATCCAAAATTGAATATTGTGAAACAAATTTTAGCTTTTCAAAACAAAGCAACAAATATCTTTTAGTTGGCAACATAAGCTGTAACATCTAAGCAAAACAGGTCTATCTATAAACAAACAACAACATATAGATTTGTAATTTTTATTTCAAGAGATCAATAGCAACTGAATCATTCTACTTTATAGAACTTTGTAGAAGATATCACAATATGATCACCTTTTGTTACCAAACAACCAGCACCATTGCGAAGAACATTTTCTTATACGAAAGAAGGTATGCATTTGCAGTACACAGTTTCAAAATCCTAAAAACTTTAGTTGCAGATGGAGTCCTTGTGCTTCCATTGAAGTGGGCAACATTTCTATCTTCTCTGCTACAAACTTCTGAGAAGTAAGAACTGCCAGATGTGCAACGTTTTCCCCTGCAGTTGAGCCTTGCATCAGCGTGAACAATGTCAAGTTCCCGTCTAAAAAATCAGTAGTTGCAACTCTGGCTTTCTAGGATGAACTTTTCTCCGTGAGTTTGTTACTCCGAGACTACCTCTGCACAATTTCCTGTGGATGTAAATCGGCAAGAGGAAAGTGCGTGCTCTTCTGTGCTGGGGAGACAAGGTCACATCGGTTCGGAAATCTAACGATGCTGATCTTTTTCGGAAATCTCTAAAGTTTCTTGCAACCATATAGACTCAAACATCTAAGCCGTTTGAGATTTCCAATAGAATGGTGGACCTTGTTCAAATTTGTACAATGGTCAAGCTATATTACCTCAACATTTGGAACCCCACTGAGATCTGACATCTCTGTCAAGTCTGAATGGGAAAGATCAATGTATTTCAATTTGTTGAGATTCTGTTAGAAACAAACATAATGATAAATAAATTAAAAAAACAAAACAAAAAAGATGAAAGCCGGAAGAAGAAGTAAAAACATGATGCATAGGATACAATCCTACCTTCCATCCCGACCAAAGTTGTTTGATGCTGCTATATTTCAATTTGAGCTCAATAAGATTATCGAATTGAAAGCTTTTCCGCAGGGATGATAAAGGATATCCCTCCCATTCCAAAACCCTTAACTCCTTACTTAGCATGAATTTAGAATGATGTCTAAACCATGAAAATTCTACTGAACAATTTTCATGAACGAAAAATAGATAGCAAAGGTTCTAAGCCTTTGCCGATTTTGTTACAAAGAAAACAAAACTTATACTCCTCTTTTGTCCACGTTCCATAAGGAAGTGTGTAAAATTAAACTAACTACAAAGCCTGCAAAAAGCTACTCTTTTGGGGCAACTTTCAACTCTCTTAGCCATATCTTTCATGTGGTAGAAGTGGAAACCAACTGGGAGCAAGTTGGGGACTACAGTATCGGCCTTCCACCGGGGATTAGTCTACTACGTTAGGCCCAAGTATGGACATCCGCTGCATCAATTGTCCACCCTGTCAGCCCATCTTATGAACAGCAGTTTGTTGAGAAACTATATGAACAATTGACGCGAACTACATTCTTGTGATACCACTCTAATTTGGAAAGGAGAAACGAGGTCTGAAAGTTAAGTAAAGAAACATCTATGGTTTTGTTAGATGTTACCCAATTGAGTTGTTAGTTATTTTCACTTTAGATTGTCAAATTATGTGAAAACTCTTTTTAAGCATGAATTTCAGAATCTTAGCTGGAATCTCGACACTTGATTTCCTTTAGTTTAGAAGTGAGCATCCTTTTTATCTTTCTTAGTTTTAGAGCTTGGTTTTCTATTGCACTAATGCTATCTAGCTTCTTTAACATCACAATGTTAATGCAACAATATTTGATTATGGGTTCAACATCAATGTTTAGAAGACTTCGTTATTTGGTAATTTCACAACCTATGACTAAAACTCACAATAAGATTTATTGTCATTCACACTACATCGTAAATGTCTCTACGAATCTCCAAAAATGTCCTTGAATGCTGTTTGTCTCAAACTCTTTCAATGCATGACATTTTTGTTAGTTTTTGTGTCAAAAGGTACTTGCCATGGTCTCACAACCATTTATATATTTGTTATGAAGTGAAGAAGTTTTAATGTTTTTATAGACAATAACAAATTACAGTAAAAAATAAATATTTCTCAAAAAGGTCTTTACACTTATCAAGAATTTATATTAAAATTTTAGTGTACAATATTTATTTTTTTCCTTATAACATTCATAGATAATTTATTATTTAATAACTTATTCTTCGTATTAAGACAAAGTATTTTATTTAATTTTTCTTTTATAAAAGAAGTTTATTTGTTCGTTTTATATGATTTATCTAGCTTGTGTGTCCTCCCTATCCATGAAGAGCATTTTCTCTCGGTATAAAAACTAATTGTGATGGTGAGGCTGCAACAACCAAAAATATTTTAAATTTGTTTGACATTGACAAATTGAACTTACCTTAAGTGTTACAAAAAGTTGAAAAATTAATAATTAATTATCCAAACGGTGGATTTTATTCCATTAATTAAAATGAGTTGCATACAAGCAGAATTGCCCATCCTGTTGGTAAGAAGGCCGGGAGGCTCACAAAGATCTCTCTAGCAGTGAGATCAAGAGCAGTAAATAGGACAACAAAAGTGGCTGTTCTCTTCTTGTACTGTATGTAGATGAAATACCATTCCATAATGGATGAGGAAGAAGCAGAGAGAACGAATGATCTCCCAGAACCTTCCTAGTAGTCCAGTGCTGTGCATATGTTCTTGTTCCTCATCCCACCAGGTTTCCGAACTCTTGTTTGCTAGTCCACCAATACCACCTCTGCTGCTTATCCACTTTGTCCAATCATCCTGATCATCTACTATCTTCATGTCTAATTTTTTAACCTCTCCATTTGACATCCGAGAAAACGTAGGAAAGAAAAGAAAAATTTAGAGACTGTTGATGCTCGAAACGAAGTCTTGGAACAAGAAATGAAAGTCAACACTGCAAGTCATCGTTTCTTTTCCTTAAAAGTATTCTTGGCAACCAAACAGTCCGCAGTGAAAAATGAGATGCTGCAAGGTGTCCGATAAAATGATTGAGACAATACAAGAATCCGCTCTGTTTCCAGAGATCTTGAGCATCATTAAGAAAAGAAGAATGCATCAGCGTTTAAAAAGATCCGATGAACAAGCAAAATGACGAGTGAGACGAGGAGCATTCAAGCATTTGGTGGTCTGGAAAGTTCAAGAAAGTTAGAGAAAATAATCTTTCCATCTCAAGTCGACAAAGACTCCGTTTGACTAGGTTGAACACAAGCTGGCGTCGCTGTTGCATCCATCGCGCCTTCGTCTCACTGCCATATTAATTATTTTAGTTCTAACAGCATTTATCTTACCAATGGCTTCACGTCCAAGAAATTAAAAGAGTAGAAAAATTCAGCATACAAAGGCTAGGAGGAAGTTTAAAAATTTTATATTGAAGGAAGTTGATCATAATCAATGACATTTATTTATTCATTATTTAACTACTCTTGTCAAGCTAAAACTTTAGAATATTCGTTTATTAGAATTAAAATCATTTATTCGTAACAATTAAAGTTTTTCGTACCTTAAGGATTAGGAATTCTTATTTAATTATTTACTATTTCTACGTTAGGATTTAAAATTACAACTTCGAAAAAAAAAACGTTTTATTCACTATTTCTATTTAAATTTATTTAATGATTTCCAATTACTCTTTTAGTGACATCCAAATCACATAATTTCTTTTTACTGTTTCCCTATTCACCTTTACCGTGCACCTCCATTTGTCTCTCATATGACCTATCTAACTATGGCAAAAACATCAAGTGCATTAATAATTGGGACGCAAATATTGTTCACTGGAACCAAAAACACTACAGAGGTAACACAACTTCCATTGCAAACTCCTGAACAGAAGTTTAATAATATCATATAGATGTTTGTGCAAAAGTCCCTCAAACCACGCAAATCACACCTTCATTCAAACACAAGTGGTACAGAACCAGCTTTCTTTCACAACGGGCCAGCACGAACAATACTTCTTACACACGAACGAAAATTCATTCACAATACTAATTTGCTTTCCTGACCTGTGACACATGGGACACATACTGGTTCAAGAGAACAGCTCAAAGATCAAGAGAACAACTACCTGCAGAATATTCTCACGCCCAATCTGTACATGCCGAAGAACAGCCCAATATCCAGCAAGTTTTTTCCCACAGAATAACCCAGAATCGCTCAATCGACCTCCCCACAATCCAACCACGTTAACCCAGAAAGCACCGGCACAATCGGCATAATTAATCCGTACAACCAGAACACCCAGAACGACTGAACAACAAAAGACACCGATTTCTCTACTTAAAGAACCTCACGATCGGACAGCAAACGACCACAATAGAACACAAAAGCTATCAAGAACCCAATCAAGTCCTACCAGCCAAACGGCTGCTACAACTCCCTTTAACCAAACTCAGTCCGATCAGTCCGATTACAGCAGGAACAAACACAATCTAATGAAGTGGAAGAGAAGTTACAGAAGACGAAGCCTCCAGATCTCGTTCGAGGGAAATCACGCCTCCACGAATCCGAAGCCCCGACTTCTCCAAAAAATTCTACACCCTTTTTTCTTTTCATCTACGTTCTTAGATACAGCACAGAACACCCTGGGCAGAGCCTCAAACGCCGCCGTTTAGTCAGCAGCTTCTACTGACCCAAACTATATAAAAAACCGGCCCAATTGCAACCTTAAACAGCCCACAAAACAATATAAAAAATCGCCCACACATGCCACTTAACAACACACCCACAACATTGTTAAGGAAATAAAAAATACGTCACACATACGCTCATAATTAGCTGGTGGCTAGAAACGATAGCAATTAACGGAAGAAAGATGACGTCGATTTCAACAGCAAATGTCTGCCAGGGGCTAGCTAATTATCTGCCGTCATCAAGTTCCGTCAATTCATAGTTTATTAAGCTATGATACCCAGCAGCAGCACTTGAAGAAGAATAGCTAGCGCCAACATCAATCCCAAAAGAATGTGCAGGTTTAATGAGCAAGTATTCAGTTTCTTCCTTCGACACATCAGCCTTTCCCCGTAGACGCTTTTTAATTCTCAAACCCTCTAATTCCATTGCCACTTCCCTCATGGAAGGCCTATCCTCCCCCCTTACACTTAAGCATTCTTTCACAAGATTAGCTACTTCCTTTAGTTCATCAATATTAACCTCATTTATAATACGAGTGTCAAGAATTTGAAGTAACTGATCTTCTTTCATTGTAGAAACAAAGTGCATAGCAAGATTTCTTTCATTTCTTGTCCTATCTTGAAAAATCACCTTTTTACTTGTCAACAATTCTGCTAAAACAACACCAAAACTATAAACATCACTTTTATCAGTTAGCTCACCAGTTTGGAAAGATTCTGGATCTAAGTATCCATAAGTTCCTTGCACCAAAGTGGATGTTTGTTTATTGTTGACAGAAATCAACCTTGAAGCTCCAAAGTCAGCTACTTTTGCTGTAAGATTCTCATCTAAAAGTATGTTTGCAGATTTTACATCTCTATGAATAATTGACATAGAAGCTTCTGAATGTAAGTATGCAAGTGCTCCTGCAACTTCTATTGCTATTCTCAAACGTTTTTCCCATGGAATAGAGTGTGAGAGATCTTCATTATGAATATGGTGAAAAAGGGTCCCATTTGTAATAAATTCATAAACTAGCAAGGGTACTTCATTCTCAAGACAACAACCTAAAAGCTTAACCACATTCCGATGATTGATTTGGCTAAGTAAAAATATCTCATTTATGAACTCCTTAACTTGGCTTTGATCAAAAAGTTTGGACTTCTTTATAGCTACTACTTCATTCCCAAGTAAAATCCCTTTATAAACAATTCCATTACCGCCTTGGCCAAGAATCATGCACTGATTATAATTTTTTGTTGCATTTTTAAGCTCTTCTACATTGAAGATTTTTATTGGTTCTATAGACCCATTGTAACTTAAAAAAAGTTGTTGTAACATTAAACCACCGTTTTGTTGAAATAATTTCTCCCTAAGTTTAATGAGTTGTCTTCTTTTCAGTCCATAATCAATGCCAAAACCACCAATGAGTAGAATCAAGAAGCCTACTGTAGAGCCTACAAAAGTTCAACACATTTGGAACAAAGTTAGTATCTTTGCTTTTGTTACTACATATAACCTAAAAATTGGTATTGCATATATGAAATATATAAATTCCTTACTTAGCACAAAAAAAAAAAAAAAGCTAGATCATAATGTAGCTAGGAAATTGCATGGAAGCATAGACCTACAGCTGATAGTTTTCTTCAAATGTGGTTAACGGTAAACTTGAAAATAAAGCAAAATACAAATAATTACCCCCAAAGCTTTAACCCCTTTTGGAAAGGTTAGACCCCAAAACTTTTTCAAATAGTCTTAAGTTTAAATGCTTTTCGATGTGTTTGGTTCCATCATATTATTCATAACTTTTGGTTATATTCTAAGTATCATAAAAAAAAGTATTACAAAGAAGTTTAAAGGATAATGTGTCATTTGGTATAAGACATTTAGGGTTAGCAAAATTGACATTAAAATTAAAGGAACAAAATCTAAAGGTAAAAAAAATAATAATAATAATTTGAGTTATCTAACAACCAATCATGTATTTTGTATGACATATATGTAGAACAATCCATGAGAAATTAGTGACATATAATTTGATGACTTTTTTTTTACGTAAAATTTGGTTTTTTCATTTGAGTGAGATTCTATAATATTTTGTTCGTAGCTTACAAATTAGTATTGTTGTATTTTATATTTTCCTGAAATTAACATTCTCTTAACTTATGATGCTTAACTCTTTTACCCTTTTAGACTACCCTATGTTGGTTGACAAGCCAACATTAGAGGATCTGTGTAGTGCCCGAACTACCATTTCAAATATTAAATAGAGCGATCCGACATCTCTCTATCCCTCAATTTTTGTTACCTTTTTGTTACATGTCTAAAGTTTTTTTTTTTCTTGGTTTAAAATCTTGAAGGGATGAAATTGATGTCCTTCAATTTCTCCGGAAGGTGAAGGCTTATTTAATCAAACTATTGGAGGGCTTGACAGTGTGCATCTACGTGTACGCTAAGCGGCAAATAGGCCTACAAGTATTGCAGTGAGGGTGTTGCAAATAAGCCTACAAGTAATGCAGTGAGGGTGTGTGAGGAATAGCATATTCATGCTATTAACACAACTGCTTTTGATGTAATACTAAGACATGATGGTTCTAACAGTGGTGTCGTAGTATGTTGCAGGTTTTACCCTTGCTACCAACAGATTGTTGGAGTGATGTGTGTGCGCGCGCGTCAAATAACCAGCAAGCCAACGTGCACTGCTACAGAAGGTATTTAAGGTAAATGATATATAGTTCATTAACAATAATTACTTTTGGTGCAATCATAAAACCTTAAAACCCTAACAATTGGCATTAAAGTAGGTCTTAACTCAACCCTTATTATGAACAGGTTTCTGGGATGGAGAGGATTGTTGTTCTTGGTGGTATGTATGCCTATACACTAAGTGGGCCATTAAGCTTGTGAATGTTCCAAATGGTGTTTACAGAATAAAGTATGCAAGGTGTAATAAAAATTGCTTTCATAAGGCAATGCTTGAAGTGTTGACCACCAAAAAAAAAAAAGTTTTGAAAAAACTCAAAACGCAAAAGAATAGAGAATTTAAACTCAATTTTTTCCTAAATGAATTATCATGTCATAGTTAAAAAATTTAAAACTTAATTTTTTCTTAAATAAATTGTAATACTAAAATATGTTACAAAATTTTTATATTCTTTTATTTTTTAATAAATAAATTTATATATTAAAAAAAAAGGTAAAAGAATGGGTCAACTAGTTATGCAGAATGGGAAGCTAATTTATGTCATTTACTACATAAACTATCAAGCCAAAGAAAATAAACGGACAATGGGTCTCGGAAACTATGTTGCAATCATATATACTTACACAGTGCAATTGTAATAGTTCTGAAATTGCTGCCTTTAGGGCTGCACCCCGTTCCACGTGTCTTCCCATCGCCTTCGTGCCCCTTAGGACAAGAACAAATAAAACTCCCCTCAGTATTGTTGCATTTTGCGCCAGGGACGCAGGGAGTTGAATCGGAGCACTCATTCTTATCTGAAACACAGTGCAACTCATCATAACTGAACATTATACTTGTAAATAACGAATTAGCTAACTAAACTCCACTCTAAAAGAGAAAAAAAATAAAATAAAAAATGGCCTGCTAAATCAAATATGCTTTATTACCGAGGCAACCACCACGGACGTATGGGTTCCCTTTATAGCCTCCAGAGCATTGGCAACGATACCCAGGACCGTTGGTCGAATCAGAACATTTACTGTGGGCTGCCTTACATGCATAGCTTGTCTTGTTTTTCTGAGCCTCTCGGCATGTCTCATTTCCAACTGCCCAATCAAGCACCACTGGAAAAGTCTTTCTCTTCTGTAAGTCTTTGATATCTAAGGAGGAAAAGGTGTATGATCCTTCTTCCGCTAGAAAACCAAATCTGCATGGACTAGACTTATGCCTACTGTTAGAGCTCGTGACGTTGAGAAGAGCCACACTAAATACCGTAGTTCCTTTTCTGATAGGAATCTGGCAACAGCCAGTTGCAGTTCCATTGCAAGACCCATTAACCACATCACCAATATCGTAACAATATGACAAGCATCCATCAGCATAACCCTTCCCTGGATTGAAGCCAACGAAAACTGCAAGAGTGTCACAACCCACTCCAGTGAACTTGTTCTTCGTATGTGAGAGGGGAAACTTTGGTGATATGAAGTCGACAGAATCGTAATAATCCAGCTCCTTCTCGGGGCAATAACGGTTTACGAAGTTTAACACTCGTAGTTCGCCATTCAAAGAGATGTCAAGCACCTCTATACTAGTGTTGGCTAGAAGTGGTTTTGGAGAATTGGACTTGTTACAAGTGATGTGAAAATATGGATCAAGGTAACAACCCTCATGTGTTCCAAATGGGAAGGGGATATCAAGTGAGCCACACTTCCTGATGCACCCCTTATTGGATTCTGAAACTGTTACTACAGCCAAAATTAGAACCCCAAAAAACAGTTGGTGTGGCATAAGTATTCCACAGAAGGCCATGACTTGCGTCGACGTCCTCGAATGAACTCCCTTTTTATAGAACACAAGAATCTCTGGACGGAGACTCAGTCAAGAAGGTAAAATATAAAATCATAATATTTTTTAAAAAAAAAGTATCACTCCCTCTTTGTTTATTTCTTAGATTAGGTGCTGGCCAAACGTGGTCCATTCAATTGAGCTACCATCAACGATGAAAGATGCGACTCGCTGGCCGTGATAATGACCATTAAACAATAAATTGCAGGCATCAAGTGGGGAGCAACAAGTGATGGTGGTGGTCAATGAAATGGAAAAAGTATTGATACTGGTGGAAAGGTACACGGATTGGATGTTGTTTGGAAAAATGTCGGGAAAAAGGAGAAAGAGACAGGGGAGAAAGAGAAAGGGAGACCTTGACTTGAAATAGTTATTTTGCTATTGATAAAAGGGAATGGAACAAAAAACTTGAAATAGTTATTTTTTTATTAATTAAAAGGAAGGGAATAGAAAAATGTCAGGAAAGGTAAATGGATAGTGGCGGAAAGGTTTGAATGTAGTTTGGAAAAATGTAAGGAAAAAGGAGAAAAAAAAAAAAACAAAAGAGAAAGAGAAAGGGGAAACCTTGACTTGAAATAATTTTTTATTATTATTATCATTATTATTATGATGATTGATTAAAGACAAGAGAATAGAAAAGGGGGGAAGACCTTGACTTGGAATAGTTATGTTTCTATTTTTTAAAGTGATTTCACAACAAGATGTATATTTTATAGACAATTTTCGTAAAATTGGCTAATTCACAAGGGAGTGTTTCTATGTCCACGATGAAGACTAAATAAGAATGTTGAGTACCTGTAGCTAACAAGCTTTATTGATTCAATCAGCAGGTTATCCATGTGTTTGTGGAGAGGAATAAACAAAGAAACTATGTGAAGGAAATTACAAGTAGAAAAGACCTTGCAAATGAAGACTTTGAGGCTATATGAATTGCATCCTCTTTTGATTCTTTTTACATTAAACAAGAGATGGAAAATGATTGGCAGTGGTTCATCTCACAAATAATAAAGTGAAGGCCTATTTTTATGGAATCAAATTACGGATGAAACTAAAATAATGATTTTATTAAGCTATTTTTAAGTATGAATTGAGAATTTGATGCATATTGTATTATTTGGTAAAATATCATAATAATTATAAAAAAAAACAGACATTGTTGTTGCGATTTCAAATAAAAACTAAATTACTATTTTTAGAGACATAAAAAAATACTAAATTACATTTTGCTATTAACACGATCCTCATGTCCCCTTACAATTTGAATGCGATTTTAATGAGCTACTGCCACTAAAGTTAAAGCTACAAATAAGGATTGTTGTTGCAAAATTATTCCATGCAAAGCCATCATTTTATTTGTCCATCTTCTTATTTAATTGAGATTCCTTGTCCATCTTCTTATTTAATTTTTTATTGTTTAAAGTTGGGTCCTACATTTTCATCTATTGGTAGTATTTAATTAAAGTTTTTCCATTAATATTTGTTATTTGAAATGTCATCTGCTTGCATCTTGTTCCTTAAATCATTTTCCCTGACAATACTTTGTGACCGGCAATCTAAAGAGGTTCTTATGCAATTGTTACGCACGAAGTCCGCAAAACTGTGGGTGCTCGAAAACATCTTTGAAGATTCACAAGGTTTATTTGGAGAACTATAAGGCTTACATAAGCTTGTTTAATGCAAGACTAATTACAGAACTGGAGGCTCACAAGCTTGCTTAATATAAAGGTTCTGTATACGTGTATTGACTCCCTTTCTCGGCTTAAACGTGCTCAGATTTCTAAATATTAAAATTCCTTATGAAAAGAAGAGAAAGTAAAGAGTAGCGTCCCCGAAATTTCCAAGGCAGTGTCTTCTCTTTCAAGGTGATTACAACTTTACAGCTGTTACCACGCGTATATGTACGCTTACTGGGGCACATTGCAGACGTCCCAGCGAACGACAGATTGTACATCTGATTAGTAAAAAGCATAAAAGAAATTCGCATCGCAATGTGAATCGTACAAGATTCAATGGCTGAGTTTACAATATCCATGCGACGTTCAACGGAGAGAAAGTAAACAATAATGTCCACGAAATTTCCAAAGCCGTGTCTTCTCTCTCAAAATGATTACAACTTTACAGCTGTTAAGACGTCAACAAGAACGTCAACAAACTAACTTTTTGAAAAGTGGGCAAGAAGAGGAATTTTCGAGTTGGTTAAAGATAACGTAAGTTGTGACAATATTTGATTTCGGATGCTTCATGGAAGTTGTAATGTAAAAATAAAAAATTACAAGTTGATTGCATTAATAGCTTTTCTGTAAATGGCATATTCTTTTTTGCTTTACTAAGAAATTGTAAAGATGTGTAGAAATCAATAAAAAGTATGGAAATTCCTACCTTTGTTTATGACACTCTATAATCAAGCATGCAAAATATTAGTCTTCCTTCCAAATCAAAATATTCATACCATCTTTCAAATCTTCTTATGAAAATTTGGTCAGAAAGGAGAAACTTGGAGATGGTATTACGAAAAGAAAAACATTAAGTTCTCTACAAAACTTGTATTGATTATGTTACTAAATAAATTTATAAAATAAAAATTGTTATTGGTGACTACATTATAATGTTATTATGTTTTTAACATGATTTTGAAGTTAGTTTGCAAATAGCTCTTCAGCTTTCTACTCTACGAAAAAGTAATTCCATTCAAATTCTGTAATGGGTGTCCTTTGACACGACCACTCAACAGAAAATAGGTGTGTGAGTGTATGAATTATAAAAATATACGAAGAAATGGTTGCTAGCCTAAATGGAGGTTCTGTTTCATGCTCAGCTCTCTGGCTTTTTGGGTCTTGAAATTCCTACGAAAGTAGCAGGGTCTCCTCTTTAGTTTCGGGACGATTCATCCCCTCCTTGTTTAATGCAGCGCAACGCATTACGAGGTCAAAATATAAACAATATTCCACTTACTACGTTTATCGTTCCAATGTTTTTTAAAACCTTTCCTATCAATTAACTTTATTAACATGGGCGACATGACAGATCTATGGGTTCTGAATAACATTATTAACTTTTGTTCACGCTGCTTGGTAACACACTTTTTGCGATGAGCCGCCAGCATGTTCACGCGTATTCGGGTTCGAGAGAGCAAATTCTTACTGACAACTCGAGCATATAAGATAGTTAATGGTATCGTAAATTTATTATGAGATAATTGAGGATTTATATCTAATAGATTGTAATCACTCTTAATCTGGTATGAAGTTGCATGACAAAGAGCTTGAGAGAAAAGATGTTGATCATGTAGGATATGGATAGGAATTTGAATGATGTATGTTGGTATTCGTATAAATTTTACTTAAAAATATATCTTAAAATTCAATTGAAGCCAAACAACTAGCACTACAGGTATTATCTTATATGATAAATTATAACAACTCAAATCCATATTTGCTATATTAACTAAACTAATAAACCAATTAGGAAGCAAAAATCTAAGAGGATTTATTGCTGGAAGTTGGATTTGTAACATAGAGTATTATGTAGAACTAGTGAGATTGTCTTAAAATTCCAGCAAGCAAATAAAATTGAGAGATATAAGAAAAGACAAATTATTAATAGATGATGATAACCTTTTAATGGTAGCCTCGCCTAAATCAAAGTCTCCTCCAAGCAACATATTACCAACAAAAAACCAGGAACTTCTTGAGTCTTGGATGGCCATAGAGATTAAGATCACCCGCAGATTCTAAAATGATATTCTCACAAGGTCTTTGAAGACTTTTGCAAACTTGTCCATTTGACAAATTTGTGCAACCGAAATGTTCATTCTCTTAATTTTTGGGACTCCTCTCCAGTGATAAGAGGTCAATATATTTCAATAAATGAAAACAAATAAATTAAAGAGCAAAAAGAAAATGAGAGAGAAGTACATTTTGCATGGGTCAAAATCTTTCTTTCTTTTTCTTTTTTTTTTCAATTCTCCATGCTAAATTTCTACTTTGTGAAAAAGTGATTCCACTCAAGTTTCTTTGTGGTTTCCTTTTAACCTGCATCTCCTTTTTGACCCGCCAGGACAGTACATTTCCAAGGTCAATACTATGGTCTCATTGGAAGATGGTGGTAAAAGAAATCTAAAGCATGGAAGTACCCTTCCAATGAAGCCACCTTGTAAAAAAGTGACAAATGCCACCTTTTAAGTTCATACACGTGGTTGGAGAAAATGTAGAGAAAGGAGAGTGTAGTATAACATTGCCAATTTAAGAATATTTGAAGAAACGGATGCCAAGAAATGAAAAAACAAATGTAGAATTCAAATATATTTGTTTGCCTTTACAACACTCACCTAACATCTAAAATATTTTTTCCTTCTTCCAATCAAAGCATTTAATAAATCTTTCGATCCACATCTTAAAAGGTCGCCAACATAAAGAGTATAAATGAAATTGGAAGTGTTGAGATAAGGTGGCATTGGATAATTACCATGTATTTTAATGTACGTGGAGTTTTGTGACATTGCAAATAGAAAGAGAATATATATGTTGATGTGTTTGTTTGTTTTCTCTTTAATAGCCATTTCTTTTCAATGATTTCTCTCTTAATCATTAACCCTTGTCTCCCCTAATGTCTTGTCTTCTTCCTAATAAGCCTTCTTAATTTCTAACCACTATAACTGGATGTGACATGATTTTAAATTACCATTACTATTATGGATCAAGATTTGAGTAATCATTTCCATGATTAGCATTGACTGAGTAATGAGAAACATGGAACTAGTTTTGATTGTTGTAAGTTCGGTCTTACATTTTCATCTACCGCTACACATAAATTAAAATTTTGTTATCTGAAATGTCATCCGCTTATTAAGTTGGTGTTCTAAAATATCCGCTTATTAAGTTGACACTCACAAGCTTGTTTAGTATTAGGTTCATACGCAGGATTCGAAGCTCAGAAGTTTGCTCGGCAACGAAGCTCAATGGAATGGGTTTTGCTGTATGCAATCAACTTCCCTCTTCGGCTTTCTGCGTTCTGAAGTTTCCAGGAAATTTCCGATGATGGTAGCATCCCACATTTAACGCATTTAGAGATGATAATGGTCGGTGAATAAAAAAAGCAATTTCCCAGTTAGTGCGTTTATTCTCCCAATGTTCATGAATCTTCCTTGTCAATTAATGTTATCTACGTGGTTCTCTTCTCCCTTTTCATGACTCGCCCACGCATTCGTCGTGCCTTGCTGCGCAATGGCCCGCTATCCCGTCTTTTCTCATTTTCCTCCTACCAACAGGCACGCTTTTGAATGATTTCTCCCGTAATCATCGGCTTTTATCTCCACTAACTTCTTATTTTTTCTCCTAATCAACTTTGTTAATTTCCTCTTACTGATCCACTAGGACTTGATGTGACATGATTTCAATCTCCCATTAGAACAAGATTGGGTTCAAATTAGGAATGAAAGATCGCGTATTGATTCTATGGGTAATTTCTAAGGAACTGTTTGCATAATTAGCATTAATTTGATGATTAAAAACAAAAAACCCCCAGTTTTTGACAATTCAAAGTTGGATTCCACAATTTCGTCTACTGCTATTCATAAACTGGGGGTTTTTTGTTTTTAATCATCAAATTAATGCTAATTATGCAAACAGTTCCTTAGAAATTACCCATAAATTTGAACCATTTCAAAACTTGATCATCAAATCAGAATTAATGAAGGGAAATGTGAACAACAGAACATTAATGAGCTTGGACAGCATGGCCTGACGCGTGGTTCAAGAAATGCCATCTTTACAAACTTTGAAACTCATGAACGTCTTTAATTAAGGTTATGGCTTTCGAAGTTGGTTTGCAAATGATTCTCCAATTTTCCACTTTGTGAAAAAGTGATCCCCTCAAATTCCATTATGGTTATCCTTTAACACGTATTTATGACAATTTATCTCATTCTTTACAATATGAAAACTCATTCAAAAGTCAATATCATAATTTGATTGCAAGTTGATAGTAAATAATTTATAGCATATTTTAATATTGAAAGGACCTTTCCAAGAATTTAACTTGTGAAAAAGTAATGAATGTGAGAAAATTTCAAGATTGCATGCCTAAAGAAAGATAGGATACATAGAAATATCTTATATATAATATGATTTAAAAGGTGGAAAAATACAAAATACTCTATCAATATGTAATTCAAACTATTGTCTTTGTAAATATTCTAAGATATACAAATAATTATTAGTTTTAGCTTTAGTTTACAATCATTATAATTATATTAATTTAGTATCATATGAAAAAACCTAAAGAAAAATTTGTCATATAATACTACTACACTTTACAAAAAAATTTCCAAAAACCCTGCATAAAAAGGTGAAAATTTCAAGTCTCTTCTTTTACGTGGGAGGCACCCCATGCTTTAGAGTTTAACTAAGTGTGGATGACGGATTGGGTGTTTGATCAGTATAAAATACAAACGATATTTGTTTTGTTGTATGTTTAGGGAAGATAAAAAGGAGTTAAATTTAACTTTAGTTTATAATCATAATAATTTTATTAATATGATATTATATGAAGATAAATTAAGTAAAATTTATCAAAACATGCAAGTGCACTTTCGGAGGAAATTTCCAAAAGCCATGTAGAGGTTGAAATTTCAGGTCTCTTCCCTTCTGTAGGATGGGAGGACACATGCTTTAAGGCATGGATGTTTGGTCGGTAGAAATATACAAAAGCTATCTACATCACAGCGTGAAGTGCTGAGGATCCGGTCGCCTATTTCCCGCATCGTTCAAACCAATCCGCTTTGTAGAAAAGGGGCTTTAGTTGTGGATGGATGGAATGGATAAAACCCAATGTTCGTGGGTCAAAGTCGTCGCGTGAAAAGGAGAGACTTGCTCACCTGACATTTTGACGATTGCATTGATTCATGCAAACACTATCCCCGGCAACTGAACGAAAAATACATAGCGAAGTGTGACGCAGTTAAAAGCTTCTACATAAGTTTTAAATTATTTATAATTAAAAAAGGTTCTAAAGAAAGTCAGAAAGCCTTAAAAATGGTTTTAAAAACACTTGATTGGAACATAGAAGCACCAGTATCTGACGGCCAGATAAAAGCTACTCATTATTAGTGTTTTGTGAGCGTCTTTAATTAATAATAAAGCTTTGAAAGTAGAGTTTGAAAACAGTCCCCTTTGCTTTTCGCTTTGTGAAAAAGGAATCCCGCTCAGATTCCATTATGATCGTCCTTTAACTCGTATTCATGACTATACCTGCCACTTTTTCTTTGCCCCCACCGTGAAATACATTTTGAGGTCAACACTAAGGCATGATTGGAAGTTAGTAATAAGGAATATAACGCATACGCCCCTATCCAGCAGAATCTCAAAGATTTTCTTGTTAAGTATGTTAATTATCAAAATGTCGAGAAAACCTTTTCACACGAATATAAAAGCGATCAACATAAGGAAATATTAAAGTTGCATGTTTTAAAGGAAGATGATGTGGTAAGAAAAATTTGGTCTTCAATTGCGTGATCTCTTATGGAGTTGTCGTGACATTTCATTTAAAAATTAATTATATCAATTATTACAAATTCCCGGCAAGGTCATGTTAAAAGTAGAAAAGAAGAGAGAAAGAGAGAGAATTTAGTAGTATATCACAAATTTTCAAAAGAATTTATAAAGTTGATTCTTTTTTTAAGAGACAATTATATTTTAGAGTCATTGGATATACGAGAATAGCACATCACATAATAACCAAGATGAAGGAAAAGAAAATTATTAATACATTTACTATCACAACGTTCACAAAATGTTTCCAATCAATCAACATTTTGAAAGATGGTCAAGAAGAGAAATTTGCAGGTTGTATAAAGTAAATAAGTTGCTTAGATATTTGCTTTGGGATACTTGGCCGAAATTGCAATATAAAAAGCATCTATTGCGGGTTGATAACATTAGAAGCTGGTCTGCAAGATGAACCATTGGGCACCCACCTTATAAAATCAAGATCCAATATATTTCTCCTTCAACTAAATCAACTGAAGCACCAGTTGATGTGGCCTTAAGTTGGAACGTGCACTTTCAAGCAATTCGAAATGTAGAAGCACCGGCTGTAAACGGACACTTCAAATTAAGTCCCTACACTTCAAACAACAGCTGCTCACAAAAACAAAACTGTCCCTCTAGCAGCGTTTTCTCAAGCGTAATGCGTTTATTACTTTGATGTATTAAAATATTTACAAAATTTAATCAACTTTATGTTTTCTTTTATTCATAGCCATGTGAAGATCTTTGATTCACAGGAAGATGGGGACTCACTTTCGTGCATCGTCCGTTCTATTTCTTCTGCTCGATCAAAGCGCACCGACTTCCATCCAAAAGCGTTCCTCAAGTTTTTTTAATTCTAAACCTTTTGAAGAAAAGTTAGGCAGATCTATACTTCACATGATCACTGGGGCCCACTTTAGCGGGCCTTCATTTCCATTTCCTTTATTCCATCAAATGCACCGTCTTACGGGTCAACAAAACACTCTTGAATGGAAATTGGCTGGAGAGAAATCTTATACTGGTTTTGTGTGATTTGATACACTTACCTATGAATATATAAAAAAAGAACATGTTTCTCTTGAAGACTGGATTCATAAACAAATAAATTACCTTTCAACAATCACAGATTATAAAAATAGAGATTCATTATGCAACAACATAGTGTTTCTTATCTCAATTAATATTATAAATATACTCATTTTTAATATTTTTAAAATAATAAATATTAATCTTGTATTGTTATTACAATAAAAAATTAAAGGTATCCCCATAATTTACTATTTAACATCAACTTCAAAGACTCTTTTTATATTTTTAATCAATGTTTATTATCACAATATTCGTAAGACATTACAAAGGATTCAAATGACTGATAAAAAGAAATTTGATTTCAAGACTTGTTAATTCAGTAATAAATTAACAAGAGTTACTAATCATTGAGTTGAAAATTCAACATAAAGTACAAGTGTAAGTACATGAATTAAAAAAAATATACGAAGAAATTTAAGGTTGCCAGCTTAAATAGAGATTCTGTTTCATACACCTCTCCGGCTTTCTGCATCCCGAAATTCCCGCAAAAGTAGTAGAGTCTCTTCTTTAGCTTCGGGACGATTCATCCTCTACTTGTTTAATGCAGCGCAACGCATAACGAGGTCAAGATGGTGTGGGGAAACATAAACAATATTCCACTTGGTACGTCTATCGTTCCAATGTTTTATAAAACCTTTCCTATCAATTAACTTTATGAACATGGGCGACACGACGGATCTCGAGGTTCTGATTAACGTTATTAACTTTTGTTCACGCTGCTCGGTAACACGCTTCTTCCTTTACGACCCGCCTGCATGTTCACGGGAATTCGGCTTCGGGAACGCAGTTTCCTCTCCAGTTTGCTGACAACTTGTCGGAAGTATCATCATGTGAGAGTCTTCTCTGAGATCACGTGCACTTGCGGTATTATCCTTGTAACCCGACGAATCTGCTGCATCTGCTATGCTCAGACACCCATCACTCTTTATCAAAAGTAATTCCACTAGTTTTCTTTTTCCAAACGACGTGAAGCAATGTTAATTACGAATCACGGGAAGACATGTTTCGAAGATCTTAAGAAGCGTGCCCTCCTTTGTGCGCTGTGATTTTCCTTTCTTTTGTCCCATTAAACCCACCGACTTCCAACTAAAACTTTTATTCTCCAAGTTGTTTTAATTCCTAACCATCACAGAGATCTTTTGGATCTCTCTGTGACAATTTCGTTCATATCCATAGCTAATCAATGTGAGCCTCTCACAAAATTGAGCTTCAACCGGTGTATAATTTTGCATGCAAAATAGTAGGATTTTTGCTTCATAAGGACTGAATCCAGAAACTACCCCACTTCTTTTCTTGTACACTCGAAATGGTATGCTTAACAGATTTAGCAAACACATCAAGAAAGTCCCACTATCATTAGGATTAACAAAATTTTTATTAATAGATTGCTTGGACAGAACTAAAACCTGGAAAGTTCAGAACACAGAAATTGTCCAAGAACGAGCAGCTGAAAAAAAAAAAAAAGATTTTATTTCACTTGGCAAGGGAGAAAAAAAAAAAAAAAAGTGAGATTTTACTCTACAGACTGGTGAACGTGGATACGTGAAAAATGGTTCGGTGATAAAATAACACGGTCACAATCTTAGAAGTGAGCATCTTTTTTTCTTTTTTATTTGCAATATTTAATGCTCTCTATGCTTCTTCAACAACCCAGACTTGATTTGACTTATTTGATTGTGGGTTAAATATCAATGTTCAAAAGACTTTGTTTCCATATATTTACACAATCTGTTGTATACGTTGCAAATTACTGGTCACCATACTTATCAAATTAATAGTCAGTAACACTATTTATATGTCATCAAAGATTTGTTTATAAAAGCTCTCATGATGTTTAGATAATAATCAAATCTTTTTGGTTGATGTACTCGGTTACACACAGGCTTGCCTCTCTTCATACAATATCTAAATATCATTTGTTTTTTGAAAGATTTTGTAGAAAAATGTCTGCTTTCGATAATCAGTAATAATGACCTCCTTATTTACTTGTTACAATAACTTCATCCCCTTCTTTGAAGGAACGGAAATTTAAGACATCTAATACTCAAAAGGAAAATGTTGTTTAATACATTCATACGAAGAAAACTACTAAGCATAGATATACCTTCTAGGTAAAAAAAAGGAGATCAATCTACAATAATTAATTCTAAAATCTCAACATATTTTGGCTGGTTTTCTTATCATATTTAATCCTCAAACTACAACCTAGTACTCAAAAATTAAAGAATAAAACTAGAATAAGTGAAAATTTTACTCAAGAAAAATTAAAATATAAATACTCAAAGTACAAAAGAAAAGCACCTATAGAAGAAAACATTTAATGTAGATCAAGAAAAAACTATAAAAGCATTTATTATAAGAAATGTTTAATAATCATCTTTCTACACAATCTTAATCAAAACCCATTACCCTTTTATAAATAAAAAAAGTAAAAAATAATTATTAGATAATATCAAGTTTCAGAAAATAAAGGGTTAACTCCTCCAATACAAAGGGTAAATTTCAATTGCCTTACTTAGAAGTTGGCCACGACTTGGACAACTTTCAACTTTGTCAAATATTATCAGAAAAGAAAGGTAAAGTGAAAAAAGACTAGATTAAAACAAGACAAATCAACCGAGGAAAAAACATAAAGGAAAAAATTTTCTGATAGTCCTCGTGGAGCCATAGCATGTGTGCGTTTCAAATTCTACCTCTTTTCCGCCCTATCATTTCTTTCATTCAATGAAACCCCACCGACTTCACACGAAAAGGTAGTTTTGAATTTTTTTTAATATTCCAAACCATTCAACGCAATGTTACTGGGAACTTTAATCCCAAATCACGTGAAGACATGTTACCCAGATCTTAAAAGAAGAGCCCACACTGTCATTTCCATTTCTTTTACTCCATCAAAAGCACCGACTTTCAACTAAAAGTAATTCCTCTACTATTTTTAATTCCAGCCCATGTGAAGAAATGTTACCTGTATCTTAAAATCTTAAAATGCAAACTCAAAAGTTGCCGCTTAAAACCATAGGGTGTGGTCCAGAGACTCTTTCCATCAAGTCCTTGTTTGCGTCCGCTTAAAGTAATGGACTAATTTATATGAATAAAGAACTAAGCTTATTGGTTGCTTCAGCTATCTGATAATATATTAGATAACTTTAAAACCCATCTCACAATCCCCTAGTTTTTTCTAATTTCAAACCATGTGAAGAAATGTTAGGCAGATCTATAGTCCACATGATCACTGGAGCCCACTTTCGTGCACCGTCATTTCCATTTCTTTTATTCCATCAAACGCACCGTCTTACGAGGTAAAAAAAAAAACTCTTGAGTGGAAATTGGTTGGAGAGAAATCTTATTCTGGTTTTGTGTGATTTGATACACTTCTCACGTATGAGTATGAAAAAACATATTTCTCTTGAAGACTGGGTTCATAAACAAACACATTTCCTTTCAACCATCACAAATTAAAAAAAAAAAAAAAAAGACTCGCTATGTAACAACATCGTGTCTCCCAATATGCATCTAAAAGATATACATATTTTTAGGAATTTATAAAGTAAAAAAATCTTGTTTTAATTAATATTACTAACATACTCTTTTTTGATATTTTCAAAATAATAGATATCCACCCTATATTGTGATTACAATCAAAATCTGAAGATATCCCCTATAATTCACTATTTGACATAAATTTGGAAGACTCTTTTTACATTTTTAATAAATTTTTTTATTACAATATTCACAAGGCATTACAAAAGATTCAAGTGGCAAATATGAAAAAAAATTCGGTTGCAAAATTTACTAGCTTAGTAATAAACTAATAAGAGTTATTGATTATTAAGTGGAAAGTTCAACACAAAATAAGTTGAAAGTTCAATAGAAAGTAGGTGTGCGAGTGTATGAATTGAAAAAAAATACGAAGAAATTTAAGGTTGCTAGCGTAAATGGAGGTTCTGTTTCAACTCAGCTCTCCGGCTTTCTACATCCCGAAATTTCTGTGAAAGTTGCAGTCTCCTCTTTAGTTTTGGGGACGATTCATCCCTTGTTTAATGCAGCGCAACGCATTACGAGGTTGAGATGGTGGGAAGCAATATAAACAAAATTAGACTTACTACGTTTATCGTTTCCATGTTTATAAAACATTTCCTATCAGCTAACTTTATTTACATGGGCGACATGACGAATCTCGAGGTTCTGATTAACGTTATTAACTTTTGGTCGCGGCGCTCGGTAACACGCTCCTTTCTTTATGAACCGCCTTGATGTTCACGCGTATTCCACTTGCTCACAGCCCGTCGGAATTATCATCATCTAATGGTGTTCCCCGAGTTCATGTGCAGTTGCAGTATTATCCTCGCCACACAACCAATCTTACTGCATATGCTATGCTGTTTAAGACACTCGTGACGGGACGAACTTGGGCGTCCAAAATATTTCTCCTTCAACCCAATTAACTGACATTAACGTGGCCTTAATTTGGAACGGGCAAATTCGAAGTGACTCGAACCCACATACTCCCAATTAAAAATAATTCCACAAGTTCTTTTTTTATTTCTAAACTATATGAAGCAATGTTAAGGAGGTCTTTCAACTTTGTCAAATATTATAGGAAAAAACAAAACAAATCAAACTAAGGAGGAAAAACAAAAATGCAGATGAGAAAAAGACTATCTGATGGCCCATCTGGAGCCACAACATCTGCCCCCTTAAAATTCTACCTCACTCCAATACAGAACATGGGGAGCCCCTTTCGTGCCGTGTTGGTTTCACTCAATCAAACCCATTTTTTATTACCGAGATCTTTAATTATAAATCACTGTGAAGAGATGTTATCGAGATCTTAAAATCTGAGCCCACTTTTGTGCCTTGTCGTTTCCATTTCTTTTATTGTATCAAGCGCCCCGACTTCCAACCAAAAGTAATTTTACTGTTTTTTTTTTTTAAAATTTCCAAACCACGTGAAAAAGTGTGGCCTCAGAAGTGGCTGCTTAAAACCAAAGAGTGGTGCATGAAACTTTCCATCAAGTCCTCGTATCCAGCTGTGAATAAAACATCTCCGGTAATGGACCACTTTATATGAATGAAGAGCTATGCTTAATGCTTAATGCTTGCTCGGTGATGCTTTGTCTAACTTCCTAAACACTGGATTTTTGCATTGTAACGGAAGATCTGCACCCCTATCAGGTTTTCTTTTCTTTTTCTTTCTACTTATTTTTACCAACACACTCGACTACAAATAAAACATATTAATGCGTATCTAGTGGACACGGCACACCTGGATAAAAGGAAAACCGTACCCTGCATCGCATCATCAAGAGGACACAACACCGCTTTCTCAAGCAAAGCCCTTTCGCATAAGACTAGTTTAGGGTTCGTTCCTCCCACGACCCCCAATTTTACAGAACTAAGAGGGCAATTATGGATCTGCTCGTTACACAACAAAACCGGTCACAACTCAAAGTTTTTCGACCTAACTACAACAACAGCCCATGCAAGAGCCCAAAATCTATTAACAAAAACAAATTATAAAACAACAAGAGCAGCCACTTTTATGCCCGTAGCATGCTTCGAGCCAACAACATCCAAGCTAATAGTGTCGTAAAGTGTATGACAAAAAGCTCAAGAGAAAAGATGTTGATCATGTAGGATAAGGTTAGGAATTTGAATGGTGTATGTTGGTATTCATATAAATTTTATTTTAAAATGTATCTTAAAATTCAATTGAAGCCAAACAACTAACATTACAATTATTATCCTATATGATAAATTGTAATAACTCAAATTTATATGTACTATATTAACTAAACTATGAACATAGAGGATTTTTGTGTTAAAAGTTGGATGTGTAACATAGTATTATGTGGAACTAGTGAGATTTCCAGCAAGTAAGTAAAATTGAGAAATACAAGAAAAGACAACTTATTGGTTGATGATGATAACCGTTTAATAGTAGTCTCATCCAAACCAATGTCTCCTCCAACCATCACATTGTTAGTTCATTTGGCTTTAGATTGTGAAATTATGTTAAACACTTTTCAGCATGAATTTTAGAATCTAAGAAGAAAGAAGCAACTTGGGGAAGAAATGGCTAGAGTTTCGACATTTGATTCTTTAAGTTTAGAAGTGAGCATCCTTTATATCTTTCTTAGTTGTAGAGCTTGGTTTTTTACTGCACTAATGGTATCTATGCTTCTTTAACATCACAATGTTGATGCAACAATATTTGATTAAGGGTGCTAAACATTGATGCAACTATATTTGATTATAGATTCAAGATCAATGTTTAGAAGACTTTGTTAGTTGGTAATTTCACAATCTATAATTAAAACTTATAGTTAGATTCACTATAATTCACACTACATTGTGAATGTCTTTGTGAATCTCTAAAAATGTCCTTGAATGCTATTTGTCTTAAACTCTTTCAACATATGATATTTTTGTTAGTTTTTGTGTCAAAGACTTACAACCATTTATATATTTGCTATGAAGTGAAGAAGTTTTATTGTTTTTATAGACAATAAAAAATTAAAGTATAATATAAATATTTCTCAAAAAGGTCTTAACATAAAGTATTTCCTTATATGTGTTAAGGAGTATTTGCGTAGAAATATTTATTTTTTTCCTTACAACATTCATAGATAATTTATTCTTTAATAACTTATTCTTCGTATTAACATAAAGTATTTTATCTTATTTTTCTTTTATAAAAAAAAGTTTCGTTTGTTCCTTTTAGCTGATTTGTCCTGCTTGTGCGTCCTCTCTATCCATGAAGAGCATTTTATCCATTGGTAAGGCTGCAACAACCAGAAATATTTTAAATCCGTTCCAACTTGACAAATTAAACTTATGTTAAGTGTTACACAAAGTTGAAAAGTTAATAATCTATGATCCAGAAGGTGGATTTTATTCCATTAATTAAAATGAGTCACATACTAGCAGAATTTCCCATCTTGTTGGCAAAAAGGCCAGGAAGCTCGTAAAGATGTCTCCAGAAGCGAGATCAAGAGCAGTAAATACGACAGCAACAGTGGCTATTCTCTCCTTATACTGCATGTAGATGAAATACAATTCCATACTAGATGAGAAAGAAGTGTTGAGAAAGAATGATCTCCTAGAACCTTCCTAACAGTCCAATGCTGAGCATGTATTCTTGTTTCTTATCCCACCAGGGTTCCCAGCTCTTGTTTGTTGGTACACCAATACAACCTTGGCTACTAATCCACTTTGTCCAATCATCCCAATCCTATACTATCTTCATGCCTAAGTTTTTAACCTCTCTGTTTGACATCCGAGAAAACGTAGGAAAAAGAAGAAAAATTTAGGGACTGTTGATCCTCAAAATGAAGTCTTAAAGCAAGAAATGGAAGTTAGCACTGTAACTCATCATTTCGTTTCCCTAAAAGAGTATGTCACAAACTAGGATGAAGAAAGGCATAAGGGTTTTAGGAATTGTGTATATTACTTTTTTGAGAAAAGATGTACAAGACATGTTCCTTTTATAATAAGGGAACAGACTAAACACGAAAAGTATACAGAAAATAAAAGAAATATTCACGTTGCTAATTACACAAATAATGCCTAAAGTGGATTACTCCATATAGGAAAGAATATTTGGCTAATATTGGAAAATATACATGCGTATCTCCAACACTTCCCCTCAAGCTGGTGGTTTAGGTGGTTTATAAACGTCAAACACACCTAGCTTGCTTAATAGATATGCATGTTGTTTGTGGCAAAGCGCTTTGGTAAAAATATCTGCAGGTTGCTTTGTAGTTAGAATAAGACCTCTTAACCAAATAACTTCACAAGTAGTTTTGGCCATAGCTCGATACTCAGATTCAGCAAAGGACAATGAAACAATGGATTGTTTCTTTCTTTCCATGATAATAAAGAATCTCTAAATTTAATGCAGAATCCAGTAGTCGATTGCCTACTCATGGGACAAGTGGCGTAATCCGTGTCGCAGTATGCGGTCATTTCCATGTTGCAACGTTGAGAGAGCAAAATTCCCAATCCAAGACATCCTTTCAAATATTTTACGACTTTCAAGGCTGCATTCATGTGGGACTATTTGGGTTGATGCACGAACTGACTAAGAATCTGCACTGCATAGCAGATATCAGATCGTGTCATTGTGAGATAGATAAATTTGCCAACCAGTCTCTGATAGCTTGAAGGATCCTTAAGCGGAGGGTCCACATCGAGTGGTGAAACGCCAACATCATATTTAGGTGTGGTGAGATTCAAATTCTGTTCAAAGGAAATGATAACAGGTTTGCATCCAGATAATCCAGCATCTAATATAATCTCCAAAACAAACTTACGTTGGCTAAGACAAATACCCTTGTCCGAATGGGGCAATTTCGATGCCTAAATAATATTTGAGCGGTCCTAGATCCTTAATCCGAAATGTGGAATGTAAAAAGTTCTTGAAGTGTTCAATAGTAAGAATGTCGTTGCCCATGATCAGAATATCATCGACATAAATCAATAAGTAGATGGAGAAGGTACCTTTGTGCCATGTAAAGAGAGCATAATCATGATGTGATTGTCAAAAGTGGGCAACTGTCAGAGTAGAGGTGAATTTGGCATACCACTGTCGAGAAGCTTGTTTAAGGCCATAAAGGGATTTGCAGAGACGACAAACCCTAGACTCCCCATGTTGCCGCAATCTCGGAGGAAGACCCATATAGATTTCCTCATCTAAATCACCATGGAGGAAGGCATTATGAACATCCATCTGATGGAGAGACCAGTCACGAAAGGCAGCAATGGCTAGAAAGGTGCGGACAGTGCATTCTTTAGCAATGGGAGATAAAGTATCCTGATAGTCAAAATCTTCCTGTTGAGTGTAACCTTTGGCCACAAGATGGGCCTTGTAACGTTCGATAGAGCCATCAGCCTTATATTTGATCTTATAGAGCCATTTGCAGCCAATGGGTCGCCGATGAGAGGGCCAAGGGACCACATCTCACATGTGATTATCAGTAAGGGCACGAAGTTCATCCACCATGGTTTGTTGCCATTTTGGATCTTTGACAGCTTGATGATAATAATAAGGTTCCACGTCGGCAGAAATGCGACTAATACAACAAAGATGGTCAGGAGAGAGGCGAGCAAGGCTAAGGTAGTTGGAAATAGGGTAAGAGGTGCTAAGCAAAGTGACAGAGGAGCAAAGGTAGTCCTGCATCCAAGTAGGGGGCCGAGTGAGACGCCCAGAGCGACGGGGAACAACAGAAGGAAAGGAGGGAGGGGGTGAGGGAGGCTAGTAGGGAACAATGGCCAAGGAGTCATCGGAAGCAAGAATGGTGGTGGATGTATCTAAAGGGCATGGAGGGCAGGTGAAGAGCTGAGTGAGGGAGGAGGAGAGGGGCAGGTGGCAGGAGGTGAGTCAGGAGGGAAATGGGGTGCAAGGGGGGGGAAAGGGAGGGTATTGTGGGGGGAAGGCAATAATAGGGGTGCCAAGACATCATCCTCAAATAAGAAAGGCTGAGATCCGAGGGAGGAGTCGGAGGGACCATCCGGAGGAGCAGATGTGGCAAAAGGAAAAACATCCTCATGGAAAGTAACATCTCTGCTGATAAAGAAGAGACCAGTGGAGGGATCGTAGACATGATAACCCTTCTGCAAAGGGGGATACCCCATAAAAACACAACGCGGGGCGCCGGGACCTAGCTTGTCCCGAGGTCCGACTGTGGTGGCAAAGCAGAGACAGCCAAAGACACGAAGATGAGCATTGTCGGGTGGCTTCCCAAAGAGAAGATCAAAAGGAATCTTACCAGCAAATACCTAAGACGGCATGCGATTGATGAGGTAGGTAGTAGTGATCACACAATTGCCCCGAAAAATATCAAGAATGGAGGCTTGATATTTGAGAGCTCGAGCTACCTCGAGAAGGTGACGGTGTTTGCGCTCAACAACCGCATTTTGTTGAGGGGTGTAGGTGCAGGAGCTTTCATGGACAATGTTGTGTGAAGAGAAGAATGAGGAAAAAGCATGATTAAAGAAATCACAGGCGTTATCAATGCGAACACGATGGACAAAAGTATGAAATTGGGTCGCAATAAGGGTAAAAAATCAGGTAAGATGAGGTAAGACTTGGGTTTTGGATTACATGAGGAAAACCCATGTAGCGCGGGAGAAATCATCAACAAGAGTGAGAAAAAATTGGGGCCCATCACGATGAGGGGTGTGATAGGGGCCCCAGATGTCAAGATGAATGAGGGAAAAAATGAAAGGAGCACGAGAGGTGCTAGAGGGAAAAGGTTGGCGAGATTTTTTAGCCAACGGACAAATGGGACATTTTGGATGTGGGAACGAGGCATTATGGCCCAAACGTTGATGGAGAAGATTATTATTATTTGGAAAATTAGCATTACAAAAGGTGTCCCCAATGGGAGAATTACAATCAGATAAAACAAAATTAATTGGAACCCAAAAATAAAGGCCTTGTTGGATGCTACCTAAGCCCATCAGTTTGCTAGTCGAACGGGCCTGGAAAAAACACAAGTGGGAATCAAGAATAAGGCGATAATCATTGTTTTTGCAAACTTTGGAAACAAAAATGAGGTTAAAATGAAAATGAGGGACAAAAAGAACATTGTGTAGGGTGACACAATTGCTAAGGTGGACATCACCAATATCAGTGACGGAGGTCAGATTTCCATTTGGGAGACAAACGGACAGGGATGGGTGATAAAGATAAATTTTGAAAAAATATTTTTTATTGCAAATGATGTGATCACTAGCACCTGAATCAATAATTCATACAGTCGGGGATAAGGAGATAGAAAAACAAAAAGAAGTACCTGCAAAACTGGCAATTTTGTCAGGAGTTCCATGTTGATTGAAAGCCTACATAATTTGTTGAAGTTGGCCATCAGTGAGCTTAGAATTGGACCTATCTGAAATAGAAACAACATTAGATGTCACATTTTTGTCCAATTTTTCTTTGTCAGCTGGTTTCCCATGCAATTTCTAGCATCAATCTTTAGTGTGATTTGTACGTTTGCAATAATTACAATAAAGATTATTTGGGCGGCTGTGGGACTCATTTGGACCGTTGGATCGACGATAAGTGGACGAAGAGCGCTGGCCATTGGATTGGCTGACCACGGGCGCAGTGGTCACACGGTGCAGACCATCTGATGAATGCACTAAGTCAAAGGGATAAGGGCCATCCGATGCGCCTAGCATATCTGAGCCGTCCATGCCGATAGAGGGTTGGAGGGGTTGAAGCAATTCAGTCTCAAAAAACCCTAGAGCTAAATTAACGCTCCAGCCCCCAAACCCCTGAGCTGCGAGAGCTCTCTGAGCGGCAGAGGCGCGAGCAGTCAAAACAACCGAGTCGCCTACCCGAAGGTATTCGGAAGACGCCAATCGGTGATGTTCTTCATGGAGAGCAAGATGGAGGAGACGACGCAACGAAAGAGGTAGTTCCATGGCTAGAATGTGCAAATGAAACCTACTGGAAGTTTCATTTAAGAGCAATAAAAAATGAATAACTCGGTTTTGTTCTTTGATTTTTTGGTATTGGCGCAACGTGGGATCGGGGCTTCGAGTTTCTCCTCAGCTTGATCGCGTTCATTGCATAAAGTAGAGAACCGATTGAAGATGACCGAAACGGAGAGATTTCCTTGTTTCAGATCAGTCAGAAAGAGATCAATTTGAAAAAGGCGTACCCGATCCGTGCGGTTGTACATCTTTCGGAGATGGTCCCATAAAATCTGAGCATCTTCTGTTAGAGGAAGGCCAGCGGCAACATCTGGCGAGATCGTGTTCCCGATCCAGGTGCGGACCAATTGGGAACACTTTCACCACTGATGAGCGAGGCGGGGATCAGCCAGCAGAGGGACAGAACCGTCGAGAAAACCGTCTTTGTCCTTCGTTAGAAGGGCACAACAGATTTCACGAGACCAAACCGTGTAAGTGTCAGCGCTGGTGAGGGATTAAGCCACCAAGCGAAGTTTGGGGCATTCCAAAACGGCGGTGTAGAGAGGATCGCCGGGCTCGATGCGATTTCTGGAGGCGGCGGAAGGGGGAACCACAAACGGGTAAGGGAACGGGTAGGGATTGCTACCCGAACCCGAACGCGAGCCGTCCGCAGGACCCGAAAATTAGGGAAAGTGGGAAAACGGGTAAGGATTGCTACCCGAACCCAAAAAAGAGGACCCGCCCAAAAGGGGGGTTGGCCCAGAGAGGAAGAACCCGGTCCACAGGTGGTGGGCCCCGAGGCTGGGTTAGGCCCGAGACTAACAGTTGGGATGGTGGGCTGGGTGGAGAGGGGAGATGGGCCAAAGACAAGCTGGGACTGATAAAGGCTGGAAGATAATAAGGAGCCCATGACAAAGGCTGGCCGAAGGAAGGAGCCCATGGAGTGGGGTTAAGCACGGGGAAAGGGGTAGAGGCCGAGGGAGGGCTCGAAGAGGTGCCCAAAGAGACCCCAGAGAAGCTAGGAACGAGGATATCATCGTGCTCTGTGATATCCTCAATCTCAAGGGCGTCGGGAGCAGCGCTAATGGGCTTGGTGGACTTCAGCATAGTGCGGGTAAGGTTTTAAGTGTTTGAAAAAATGTTGGTTCTAACTAATTAATTTCCACACCGGAGTGCTAACATGTTTTGCAGGTTAGAGCAAAAAATGAGAACAAAAAAAAAAGGAGAGGGCAGAAAATGTTTAAAAACCAATGAAGAGGCGGAAGCGAAAAAAAGTAACCTAGGCTCGTGATACCATGTCACAAACTAGGATAAAGAAAGGCATAAGGGTTTTGGGAATTGTGTATATTACTTTCTTGAGAAAAGATGTACAAGACATGTTCCTTTTATAATAAGAGAACAGACTAAACACGGAAAGTATACAGAAAATAAAAGAAATATTCATGTTGCTAATTACACAAATAATGCCTAAAGTGGATTACTCCATATGGGAAAGAATATTTAGCTAATATTGGAAAATATACATGCGTATCTCCAACAGAGTATTCTTGACAACCAAAAAGACCACAGTGAAAAATGAGATACTGTATGGTGTCTGATAAAATGGTTAAGACTGTACAAGAACTCGCTCCGTTTCCAGAGATCTTGAGCAACATAAAAAAAGAAGAATGCATCAGCGTTTAGAAAGATCCGATAAACAAACAAAATGACGAGTGAGTCGTGGAGCATTCAAATGGACGAAGATTACATTTGATTAGCTTGAACAGAAGGCCGGCGTCACTGTTGCATACATCACCTTCTTCTCACTGTAGGGACCGAAAGCAAATGGAAACCAGACAACCAAATCGTCAATCTTCTGGCGCGGTAAAGCAAAAGAGAATCAGAGAAAGAGAGGGAGAGAACAGGTAAAGAACGTGCGCGGGAACGGGACTCTGAATTTCAAACCACCTTAACCGCTCCACAACCCCAGGTGGACCCACTCTTTGGCGTGGCAATACCCTGTAGGGCCCGCACCATATTCTTACACATAATCAACTAAGATAGGTATTCTACCAAACTTAATGACGAAATTACAGTTATGAACAGGAAACCAATAAAAGAAAATTCTGTTTACGAAATTTATGTGTTCAATTTATCTATTTTAATGAAAATCAAACCACCACTCAAACTCTAATACATAAGAGGCTAAGTTTTGAGCCTCTCCATCCCCAAATAAATTTCCCTAATCTCCTTTCCCCATCACGTTAAAAAAAAAAAAATTATTTGTGATAAAATAACAAGAAAATAATTTTTATATAATATGGTGTATGAGGAGAAATGCAATTAATTGACTTAACCTTGTCTTACAACTATAATTAATCTTACAAATCATTCATTTCATTAATAAGAACTTTAGTTCATAACTCTAATAAATAAATATCTATGGATCAAATCAACTAAAATGTATATTTAATACCAATAAACAAATGGAAGTAGTTTATTATTATTTGTCAGCGTATAAAGATAAAAAAATTTACCTATATTTGTAAGTTATTCTTAAAGAAAAATTGACTTGTAAATACTATAAAAAAATTAGACAGATTTTTATACAAAATTTTCAAAATAAGATTACAAGAATAATCAATGTGACTGATATATTGTGGGCAAAAAATTAACATATTTCTCTAAACTTACTTGATCCTCGAGACCCGTTTCAGCTTCTTGAAAAGTAGATTCCAGTCCTCCCCGACTTCGTGTTCTCTGAAGTCTTATCCTTGTGATACCATGAGTCTACTGCATCTGCTACACTCTCCCTAAGACATTCACGACAGGACGAACTCAAGCATCCAAAATATTTCCCCTCCGTCCAAATCTATTGATGTGAACGGGACGTACAATGGAAAGTTGGCCTCCGCATCTCAAACTCCTGCTACTCAATAAAACAAAGCTCCCCTCTATTAGTCTTTTGTTTTATTGCATTAAACCCAGTGTTGTTGCCTTATTCTGACATGTTACCCGAGCCCTTAAAAGTGTGGCCTCAGAAGGGGCCACTTAAAACCACAGGTTGGTGTATGATTTTCTCCATAAATCGTCATATCCGTCTGCTAACAAAATCTCCGTAATAAACAACCTATTGGAAACCAAACATCGAGTCTCAGTCTTGTAATGATGGTGATATCCAATACGATATTCACAATGAGGCTTCTTGCTTGGGAATGGAGGAGGCGTATCCCTGATGGATCTTACACCTTCGTTGCCAAGAAAATTATCTAAGGTCGACTCCAACCGACTTTACTCAAGAATCATGTGGGATATCAAATGGGGAAAGCCTGAGGAAATATGCACACTTGAAGATCTCTTTGCTACTTTATGATGCCATGCCAATTTTCGCTGCTTCATCAGTAGCATCCTTTCCACATCAGCCCAATCTTTGTAAAGGTGATTGATTGTCACACTTTGATGAAACTCAGCCATTAACTAATTAGAAATTTGAACACAGGAACGCCAGGGAGTGGAGTGGAATGGAGGATATAACTCAATGCTACGGAACCTTAGCACCAACCAAGCTTGTGAGCCTCAAGTTCTTAAAATTAGCCTTGTATTAAACTAAACCGTGCGCGGAACCTCGAAGTCTGCAAATCTGCTTCTCACTAAATACCCTTGTGAGTATCCCAACATATCCCGCGCACTCACGTAGTTCCCTCCTCCTTGTCTTCTTCTTCCACAATTGCATCGATGCACGGCATTTGTCTCCTTTTGCTCAAGAGCTCTTAAGCTGTAGTTATTGGTGCAAGATGTAGTTTCCTTCTGTTTTCTGTTTTGATAGCTTTAATGACGTGAACAAGCTGCAACTAGTTGGTTACTCAAGTTCGTGTATAAAAATCAGTTGTGTAAACGATTGTGGTAGTGTAGTCAGCCTCTCAACAATACCCTATGTTCTGCTTTATGTAGTGTTGTAGTGGAAATTTGCAGATTGCTCCGAAGAGAAGCAATGTCCTCTGCAATTTAATGGCTGGTGGATCGACGTGGTCGCTAAAAATCAGAGACGTCTGCTTAATTGCTTCGATCAGTTAGTTTCAATTTAATGTCTCGTGGGTCAACTGCCATTGGTAGCTTTGCTAAACAAAGGAATTTTCATAAATCCAATAAGTTTATTATATTAATCTAGATCGGATCAACTAAAACGATTAACTAGTTTCATTAAATTTTTTAAAATTATTCTTCAAGTAAAATTGAGATAAAGATTAACAAATAAAATCAAGATTATTGGAATAATCAAATGTTAGTAACGTACTGTGAGCCAAAATGAAAGTAATTTTGGGAACTTATAAAGTAAAAAACCTTATTCTTGTCAAATATTAAGATATTTCATTTTAATATTTTCAAAATAATTAAAAAATTGCAGTAAGTAGGCATTGTTGCACAGAAAGCAGATTTTTGCAGGCCACTTGGAGTTGCAGCGAGAAAAGCAGAGCTTGGGAGCTTGCTTGTAATAAAAATGGGCTATGTTTGTTGAAAATATTAACAAGCCTGCAATCACATCAGATGTGAAAGGAGCAAAGCTTGTTGAAAATATTAACAAGCCTACAATCACAGCAGATGTGAAAGGAGCAAAGCTTAAAGCACACGACAAAGAAATGTCAAAGCAAAAAGAAAATATAGCAGACGTGTGAAAAGAAAGTAAGAAGGAAGCATGACATTGGAAGACGTGTTGACACTTAAGTCAATTAGTGCAATAATTACAAATCTTTGCATTAATTACAAATCTTTGCCAAGATTTGTCTTGGACTACTCTAGATACTTCTCTCTCTCACTTCTTTGTAAACTATAGATCTCTTGTATAAATTGAGTGTAAAGCAAGTGTAACGTTGTCTGGATTGCATTCATTTCTCACGGTTATTCTATTTCTTTCATCTTTCTTTATGGTATCAGAGCCTTAACCGTGTGCGTCCGACCATCCACCCTTCTCATAATCTCTTCCTCTTTACATATCCTGGGTTTCTGTCCCACCTTTCTTACATCAACTATTCTGTGTTTCCTCTCATCTTACGTTACTATTTTTTGCCAAAATGGCAAAGACACCAACCTACCCCTTCCCAACTCATGTCAATGTTGCGAATTTCGTGACCATCAAACTTACTGATTCCAACTATCTCCCATGGCTTACACAAATTAAAAATCTTGTCCAAACCCAATGCCTATATGGCTTTCTTACTGGAGAAATAAGTCAGCCAAGGACAACTCTTAAACAAGGAGAAGAAGAAATAGCAAATCCCGACTACACGTCGTGGCTCCAAAGTGATGGCTTGGTTAAAAGCTGGATTCTCAGTACACTCTCAGAGGAAATTCTTGGCTTAGTTTTTGAGCTGCAGACCTCTGAAGAAATTTGGAAAACACTCTCTGCAAAGTTCGCACAAAAGTCAGAGGCCCGAGAACTTGAGTTGTTGTCCCAACTTCATCACCTTCAAAAAGGCAACAAGTCTCTACCTCAGTTTCTCACCGATTTCAAGGCATTACTTAATCAGCTAAGTTCTATTGGAAAACCGCTTACAGACTCCGCGAAAACTTTTCGACTTCTTGAAGCACTTGGCCCACAATATGAGCCTTTTAGAACTGCTATCTATGTGCAAGTTCCAATTCCATGTCATGACGACGTGATTTCCCAACTCCAAGCTTATGAAGTTCAGCTTACTCGTCATTCATTGGCCAATGCAAATGAAGCTTCTGTTTTCTTCTCTCAAAGGAATGGTCGTGGTGGAAGAAATAATGGACGAATAGGTAGATCTTTTAATTCTCAAGGCCGTGGGTTTTCTCCCTCTACTCCCAACTCTCGAAATCCACCTCTTACCAATAAGTCAGAAAGTTCTCAGTTTTAGCTACAACCTGGATCTAATTCAAGACCAGTTATTGTTTGCCAAATATGTTCAAAGAGAGGTCACTCTGCAATGCGTTGTTTCAAACGCTTCGACCACTCTTATCAGACAGAAGACATTCCGCAAGCTCTTGCTGCTCTTAGTATAGGAGACATTACTGATGAAGGCTGGGTACCAGATTCTGGAGCAACAAATCATGTGACTAACTCCCTAGGTAAGCTTACAAATCTTCAGCCCTATTCTGGATATGATGGCATCATGGTTGGAAATGGTTCTATGATTCCTATAACACACGTAGGTGATGCTAACATTAATGGTCTTCCATTTAAATCAGTCTTGGTGGCCCCTCAAATGAAAAAGAAACTTCTTTCTGTATCTAAGTTGACTAATGATTACCCTTGTTACATTATATTTGATGGAAGACATTGTGTTATTAAGGATTGGAGAACAAGGAAAATTCTAGTGAAAGGCTATAGGCATGGTGACCTTTATGTGCTGCCAGACAATTATCCTGAAGCTTACTACTCAAATCGGCAGCAGACAGCAAATTGGGAAATTTGGCATAGTAGATTGGGGCATTCCAATTTTGATATTGTGCGTGTTTTGAAATCCCGGAATAAAATAGTTTTACATGGTAAGCCTACTATTTCGTGTTCCCACTGTATTGTAGGCAAATCATTTGAACTTCCTTTTATTCAAACTCATCATCAAATATCACAACCTTTAGAAAAGATCCACAGTGATTTGTGGGGCCCAGCACCTGTATCATCTTATCATGGGTTTCAATATTATGCTATTTTTGTGGATGAGTTCACGAGATTTACTTGGTTGTTTCCTTTAAAATTAAAGTCTGATCTTATGACGACATTTATTGCCTTTAGAACTATGGTTGAAAAGCAATTTGGAAACTCAATAAAAATTTTGCAGACAGATAATGGGGGTGAGTTCACAAGCAACAACTTTACCAGAGTACTTGAGAAATAGTGACATTATTCATCAATTATCATGTCCATATACTCCTCAACAAAATGGGTTGGCAGAAAGAAAACATCAGCATATTACCGAACAATGATGATTCAATCAGGTGTGCTTAAGAAATATTGGCTGGAAGCTTTTAACACAACTGTCTTCCTTATAAATCGCATACCGACGGCAACTCTTGAGAACAAATCACCATTTGAAGTCTTATATAATAGAATGCCGGATTACTTTTTCCTCAGGACATTTGGTTGTGCGTGCTTTCCACATTTAAAAAATGTGGCTAATAAATTGTCACCTCGTTCAGTGCGATGTGTCTTCTTAGGCTACAGTGCACAACATAAAGGCTACAGATGTCTTCACTTGGAAACGGGAAAAATTCTCATTTCAAGGTCAGTTTTGTTTGATGAAACATGCTTTCCTTTTGTTCAGAAAAGCCCCAATCAATTACTTTCCACCACAAATGTTCCAGCTCAATCAGCACTGCATCCGTCTACTGTATCTGAAGAAATCTTGGGCAGTGAGTCAATTCCAAATCCCATAGTGCATGAGCAACCTAATACTCATGCTTCTGATTGTGGATCTGTAGATGATCAAATTTCTAATCAACCCCAACATCACCCTTCACCATCAAATGCTGTTCACTTTCCCACTTCTCAAGGCAATGTTATGGTCTCTTTTTCAAATGACGAAGATTTAATAGCTAGTGGATCTTCACACCAAGACCCCACTCACTGGCACACTCCTCAAAGTCCTGAGCTGTCATCTCAAGGACTAGAGAAAGCTTTGTCCTCATCAACTGATGCATCCTCATGTGATCCTTCAACAAGTGTCCAAGATGCACTATCAACTCCCTTTCCAGAAGCTACCCTTTCAAGCATTAATATTGAAGATGATGCCTCTTGCTTGTTTCCTGAATCCACAGGAACTCAAACTACCCATCCCATACATTCTGTTGACAACCCAGCTCGTACACATAGCATGACTACTAGAAGTCAAGTGGGTGTGGTTAAGCCAAACCCGAAGTATGCTCTTCAAGCTGAAGTTTCAATTCCATCTCCTCCAATCTCAACCAAAGCTGCCTTACAACATTCAGGCTGGAAAGCTGCAATGGAAGAAGAAATTGCTGCCTTGGAAAGAAATCAAACATGGACATTAGTGCCACGGTCAACATCAATGAATGTTATTGGGTGTCGATGGGTATTTAGATCAAAACTAACTCCCACAGGAACACTTAATCGACTCAAAGCAAGATTAGTTGCAAAAGGTTTTCATCAAGCTCCCGGAATTGACTTCCTTGAGACCTTTAGTCCGGTAATTCGTCACACTACTATCCGTCTTGTTATTTCCATTGCCATCACCCTTGGTTGGTCGTTATTGCAATTTGATATAAATAATGCCTTTCTCCATGGACCTTTGCATGAAACTGTATATATGGAACAACCTCCTGGCTTTGTTGACACAAGCAAACCTGGACATGTGTGTAAGCTTCGACGGGCATTATATGGTCTCAAGCAAGCCCCACGAGCATGGTTTGACAGGTTTAGTGGCTTTCTACTTAAATATGGTTTCACATGTTCTAGTTATGACTCTTCCTTGTTCACATATATTGTTGGAGATATTCGTATTTGGCTCTTGTTGTATGTCGATGACCTCATTGTTACAGGGAATAGTAAGCTTCACCTTGATCAATTTATCAACTCCTTGCGTAAGGAGTTCCCGATGAAGACATTGGGTCGATTACATTATTTTTAAGGTGTGGAGGTTAGATATGGAAAAGATGGAGCTCTTCTATCTCAAAGACAATATGCCTTTGATCTACTCAAGCGAGCTGGCATGATAAATTGTAAGCCCATTGCCACTCCAGTTGCTTGCAAGCCACCACAGCTTAAGAATAGCACAGCCTTGGCATCACAACCTTCAAGCTATAGAAGTCTAGTTGGAGGTCTATTATATCTTATGCTAACTAGACCAGACATAACATTTGCAGTTAATAAGCTTTGTCAAACCATGCATCAACCCACAAATTTGGACTTCCAAAATCTTAAACGGGTATTACGATATCTCCATGGAACAATTAATATGGGGCTACGGTTTCATTCATCTAGCACACTCAACTTATATGGTTTTAGTGATGCTGATTGGGGAGGATGTCCAATTACACTACGATCTACATCTGGTTATTGTTTCTTTTTGGGGGCCAATTGTATCTCCTGGAGTTCCAAAAGGCAACCCACAGTTTCAAGATCATCTGCTGAGGCTGAATATCGAGCATTAGCTAATGCTGCTGCAGAATCAACATGGATAATATCTCTTTTGCGAGATCTACAAATTCCCCAATATTCTCCAACTACTATTTTTTGTGATAATATTTCTGCCTTGCATCTTACCACCAAACCAGTTTTTTATGGGAAAACAAAACACATATCCATAGATTACCATTTTGTTCGAGAAAAGGTGGCATTAGGGTCCTTAATTACTCGGTATGTCCCATCCTACTTACAGCTTGCAGATGTCTTTACAAAGGCAATAGCCCGAGTCCCTTATCAACTTGCAAGATCCAAACTGGGCGTTTGCACTCCCAGTTTGCGAGGGCCTGTTGAAAATATTAACAAGCCTGCAATCACATCAGATGTGAAAGGAGCAAAGCTTGTTGAAAATATTAACAAGCCTACAATCACATCAAATGTGAAAGGAGCAAAGCTTAAAGCACACGACAAAGAAATGTCAAAGCAAAAAGAAAATACAGCAAACGTGTGAAAAGAAAGCAAGAAGGAAGCATGACATTGGAAGACGTGTTGACACTTAAGTCAATTAGTGCAATAATTACAAATCTTTGCATTAATTACAAATCTTTGCCAAGATTTGTCTTGGATTACTTTAGATACTTCTCTCTCTCACTTCTTTGTAAACTATAGATCTCTTGTATAAATTGAGTGTAAAGCAAGTGTAACGTTGTCTGGATTGCATTCATTTCTCACGGTTATTCTATTTATTTCATCTTTCTTTAATGTTAACGTAGAAGAATTACCATTAAAATAATATTGACAATGAAATAAAAAGAGAGCGACGAAATAACAATATATTGCTTTCACTAACTCAATCTTGTGGCACCACTTGTGTTATTAATGACACTTCACTGACTCAATCAAAAATCATCCTTGTATGCTAGTCATACCACTTCATCTTTCAATCCAAACACACTACTAGAGTTGCAAGCAAAATTTAAATTCCTCAAGTCCTTTCAGCTCCAAACTAGGTGGAGTAATGCCACCAAGAACATCAAAGAATTCTGAAACATCATTCTTATGTATTAAACGCCCTGCACACTCCTTTATCTCAGTCTACAGGCTTGTTGGTAATGAGGCTCGACAGAGTGGGTTTGGCTATCTGCAATTCACTCTCCTCTTCGGCTCTCTGTGTTCTCAGGGAGGAAACGATTGCATCTCGCAGGTATTGAATGCCGCGGAACGTATTACGAGGTTATAATTATAGTCAAGAAATAAACACAATATGCCTGTAGACCCGCATGCGTACTGGGTTACCGGCAAAGCAGATTCCTGGTCTGCACGAAGAGACGCGTAGAATTTGACAAGACGTAAGATTCGAAGGTCACAAGTTCGTTGTTTGGTAACGAGGGTCGTTAGAATGGGTATGGTAATTAACTTCCCTCTCCGGCTTTTTGCGTTCTGAAATTTCCAGGAAATTTCAGATGACAGTAGCATTCCGAGGTTGTTTAATGCATTCCGAGGTGAGAATGGCAGGTGAGGAGGGCAAACAATTTCCCTGTTAGTTCGTTTATTATTCTCCCAAATGTTCATAAACCTTCTTAGTCAATTAACTTTATCTACGTGGGTCACCTGTCGCCCTCGTATTCACGCGTGTTGGGCTTTGGCAAAGGGACGCGGAGAAATCAATAAGAGATAGAAGAATCGAGAGAATCTTCCCCGACATCCCGTGCACTTCGGAGTGCCATCCTCGTAATACAACGAATCTACAGCATCTACTACCCTCTCTAGGACACTCAGCGTCCGACGAACTCAAGCATCCAAAATTGTATTGATGTGGCCTTAAGGTGGGACGTGCAATTCCTAGTAATTCGAGCATACAAGCACCACTTTTTGACGGGCAAATAAAAGCTATAAATTATTAGTTTTTTTTGAGCGTCTTTAATTAACAATAAGGCCTTGAAATTTAGGTTTGTAAATGATTCCCACTACTTTCCACTTTGTGAAAAAGTGATCCCACTCAAGTTCATCCGTCCTTCAACCCGCACTCATGACTGTTCTTGTTGCTTCTTTTTGACCCACCATGAAAACATATTCTGGGATCAAATCAACATCACGGTATTGATTAGAAGTTGGTAAGAAGAAAATACAATGCATATGCCACCATCCGAGAAGGATCTCAAGAACTTCCATGTAACTCAAGTATATACCTTTTCCAACAATGTAAAAGTGATCACACAAGGAAGATTCAAAGTTAGACATTTTAAAAAAACATGATGTTATAGTGAAAGTTTGGTCTCCTAATTGTGTGATCTTTAGTGGGAGTTGTTGCCATTTTTCTCTCAATTTCACATATTTTCTCCTCACAACCCATTATATTAATTATTACAAATTTAAAAAATAATATGGCATGAAAGGTGAGAAAGTAGAATTCACTCATATATTATCAATTTTTACAAGAATTTTTAAGGTTCTTTCTTACTTTGGGTACAATATATTTTAGAGTTATTTGATGCGAGAGTAATAAATCTCAAAATAACTATAATGAAGAAAATGGACACAATTAGTACATTCATCATATCAATCTTCATAAAACATTTCTAATTAATTAGCCTTTTAAAAAGTGGGCAAGAAGAGGAATTGTAGGTCGGATAAAATAGCATAAGTTGTGATGATATTTGATTTCGGATGTTTCCTTAAAGTTGTAATGTAAAAAGTAGAAGTTTACAACTTGATTGCATTAGAAGCTTGTTTGCAATACGGAGTCACTTTTATCTCACATGCTTTTTTTTTTTGTGATCAGCTCGCATCGTCGCACATATATCAAACACCTTTTTTATTTTATTTTATCAAGAATTGTCATATCTAAATTTAGTTTTTCATCACAACCAGTTTTATTAATCAGTTTTCAATTGTCACAATATTTATGAAACCTTTCCAATTAACCCTTTCGGTGTAGTGGCCTCTTACCTTGTCTTTTGTCATTTTCTTCCTACTAAGAGCCATCTCTTTTGAATCATCTCTCCCTCCATCATCACCCCTTGTCTTCACTAACGACCAAGTTTCCTCTTAATTAGCTTTCTTGATTGGCTCCTCATGACCCGTCAGGACGGGACGTGACAGGATTTCACATTCCAGTTACCATCATGGAGCCGGTTTTGGGTTCAAACTTGGAATGGAAAAATGCCTACCGAAAGATAAGAGATGATTTAGGCATCAATATGTGTGATTCTATGGTAGCTGATGAAGGAACCGCTTACGTGATTAGCATTATCTAAGTGATGAAAAACACCATTTTTTGACAACTCAAAGTTGGATCCGATATTTTTCATCTACTGCTATTCGTTACATGAAATGTTATTCGTTTATTAATTTAATAGCTTAAAATATTTGTAAAATTTAATTAACTTTAGATTATCTTTTAATCGTGGCCATTTAGAAACTTGATCATCAAATGAAAATGAACTTAAGGATATGTAACAGACAGAACATTCATGAGCTTGAACTGTATGGCCAACGGGTGCTTCAAGAAATGACGTGTTTACTGACTTCGAGACTCATAAGCGTCTTCAATTAATGTTATGCCTTTGGAAGTTGGTTTGCAAACGGTTCTTGAGCTATCCACTTTGTCAGAAAGTGAACCCACTCAAATTCCATTACGGTTGTTTTTTTGCACCGTATTCGTGACTATATGTCTCATTCTTTTTGATATCAAAGTTCATTCTGAAGTCAATACCATGTTTTGATTAAAAGTTGGTAGTAAATATATTTAAAGCATGTCCTAATGTTGAGAGGATCTTTTCAAGGAATTTAAATTGTGAAAGAGTGATGAAGATGAAAAAATTTCAAGGTTGCATGCCTAAAAGAAAGATAGGGTACAAAGAAGCATCTTATATAAAATTTATTTTAAAAGAAAGAAAAATACAAAATACTCTATCATTATATAATTAGAATTATTGTCTTAATAAGTATTCCAAGATATACAAATAATTATTAGATTTAACTTTAGTTTACAATCATTATAATTATATTAATTTGATATAGTATGAAAAAACCAAAAGTAAATTTTATCAAACAATGCAACTGCTCTTGAAGAAGAAATTTTCAAAAGCCCTACACAAGGAGGTACAAATTCCAAATGTCTTCCTTTATGTAGGAAGACCACATGCTTTAGAGTTTAATCAAATGGATGACAAATTGAATGTTTGATTTGTACAAAATATAAAAGATATATGATTTGTTATAAGAATTATGGAAGATACAAAGATATAAATAGTTATTAAATTTAACTTTAGTTTACAATCATAATAATTTTACTAATTTGGTATTGTATAAAAATAAATTAAGTAAAATTTATCAAATAATGCAAATGCACTTTAGGAGGAAATTTCCAAAAATCATGCATAAGAAGTTGAAATTCCAAGTCTTTTCCTTTATGTGCGATGGAAGGACCCCATGCTTTAAAGCATGGATGTTTGGTAGGGAGAAAGTACAAAAGCTATCTACATCACAGTGTGAATTGCGGAAGATCCAATTATGTGTTTTTATCCCAATATGAATGCATCCTTCAAATCAATCCGATTTACAAAAAAAATGTGCTGTTGTAGTAAGCTTGTTTCGTTGCAAAGCAATGTTTCATGTAAATCCAATGTCCATGGATCAAAGTCGTTGCCAGAAAAACAGAGACTTGCTGTCCGTTTCTCGGCCTTATCTGTTTTTTCCTCGGAAGATTCATTATGACCAGCGCGTAAAGAGATTCCTGTGATGCTAAAGAATTTTCATGAGAGAAAAGTACATTGCAAAAGCTCTAAGCCTTTGCCGATTTTGTTACAAAGAAAAACGAAACCTATACTCGTCTCTCACACACGTTCCTTAAGGAAGTGTGTAAAACTAAACTAAACTAAACTAAACTGAAGCCTGCGAAACGGTACTCTCTTAGGTGCAACTTTCAACCCTTTGAGCAATATCTCTCGTGTTCCAACCGGAAACAAACTCGCAGCAAGCTGGGGATCCTTGGATCGGCCTTCCACCGTGGATTGGTCTTCAACGTTAGGCCCAGTTATGGACGTCCACTTCGTCTATCGTCAGCCCCGTTAGTCTGCCTCCTCGAACAGCTATCTGATGAGAAAAAATATGAACAATTTTACACCAATTACATCCTCGTGATACCAGTCTAATCTGGAAAGCAGAACCAAAGTTTGAAATTTAATTAAAAAACGGATTTTGAAAAGAAATGAAAAATTTTCATATACAAAAAGAATGACAGCTCAATGATTCAAGTAAATGTTGTCTAGTTAAGTTGTTTAGTTTTTTTTTTTTTAAATGGTTAACTTACGTGAAAACCTTTTTCAACATGAATTTCAAAACATTTGCGTAAAAAGAAATCAACTTCGTGAAGAAATGGTTGGAATTTGAAAATTGGATTTCTTTAAATTTAGAAGTGAGCATTCCTTTTTCTTTTTTTTCTCTCATTTCTTCGTTGCAAAACTTGGTTTTTACTACACCACTTAAACATCAAAACTTTGGTGCGGCTATATTTGATTGTGGGCTTGACATTAATATTAAGAAGACTTAATTACTTATAATTCCACTCCCTATGTTCATGGCATTTTGTGAAAAAGTAGTTAGGAGAGGGAAACTTGGAGGTTGGACTTGGGAAGAAAAGATTATAGGGTAAAGGAAAGTTTGGCTTATCTTAAAACACTTACCATTAATTTTTGTTATAACTTCTCTCTATAAACAATTTATATTAACTACATAACACTATTATTGTCTTTTTAAATATCACAAAATATACAAATAATTGTCTAATTTACAATCATAATCAATTTTATTAGTTAGTATTTTATGAAGATAAAGTAGTTACCTCAAACTAAGTAAATAGTTTTACGAGTAGATTTCCAAAAGTCCAGCAAAAGGAAGTGAAAATTTCAAGTCTCTTCTTTTATGTAGGAAGATCCAATGTTTGAATTTGAGTAGGTACAATTCAATGCAAATTATATCCTCATGATATCAATTTAATTTGAAAAAATATAAACAAAGTCCAAAATAGATTGTCCATAAAAAGAAAAGGGAAAAGCAATAGGAAAACTTGAAAAACATCTTTGACTTAGATAAACAAAATTTCAAGTACTTTGCCAACAATAAATGCAAAATAACTAGTATAAACTATTTTATATGGATTTCAATAGTTCTTAACTGCTAACCTCGGTTTCTTATTCTTAAATTAGCTTAAATCAAGATCCTTATTACTTGACATTAAGAGTATAATCCAAACAAATAAAAACATATTTGAAACAAGAAACCAACTAAATACCCAAAAACTTAATTAATACAAGATTAACTCAATTGTGAATGGATGGAGATAGCACACTCAATTGTGAAGTTATACTCCATCTCAATCCAATCATCTTGCTTGTGTAATGTGTTGAATTCTCTCAAATTCCAATTTGGCCAACCTTAAATCCCCAATTCATGCTTTTTGAGTCCTTTCCTCTAAAGATTCTTCGTGATTAACAAGCACAATTTGACGAGAATTATATATATCCTCATAATATCTGTCAAATTTGAAGAACAAAAATTGTCTAAAATTTGAGTAACACAACAAATTTTCAAAATATACTGAGGTTTTCATAGATGAAAGCAAAAGGTTTCATTGAGAAATGGTCAAAGCTTCGTGGTCCGATTTCGGCAAGTCTAAAAAGGAAACATTCACATAGGGTAGGAAACAACAACAACAACAACAACAACAACAACAACAAAAAAAAAACCCTACTGCCCAAAAGGACAGTGTTTCAGCACCTTTTAGGTGGAAAAAGGAAATTAATTTACAATGATTAATCAAATAATCTCAATGCATCTTGGGTGGTTCCCTTCTCATATTTGATTTTCAAACCATAAATCCAATACTTGAAAATGTAAAACAACTAAAATAACTAAAAAATTCCTACTCTTGAAATGGTCAATACAAGTTCTCAAAATACAAGAAAAAACAACTATAGAAGAAAACATCTAACACAAATGAACCAAAAAAAAACACACTATAAAAACACCTATTATAAGAAATGTTTACTCATCTATCTACAGAACCTTAACCAAAACCCACCATCCTTCTAGAAAAAAGAAAGCAAAAAATCAGGACAAAAGGAAAATGAAAATATAAGCTAAGAAATAAAAAATGGCATATAGTTCACTGGAGCTAGTACATAAGCTGCTACAGGCGTCGCCAGCTTTTCTTCTTCCCCTCAGAAACTGAAAGCAATCAAGTAATTAATCACAATAAATGCAACCTGCACGTTGTACATTTTTTCCCATCCAACCACTGTCGTATGCCTTGACATGAACCAACTAGCCGGCTTTAGTAGCAGCCAATTCAACAACTACTTGAGAGCAAATCATAAGAACTAATCAGGTGTTCTCCGGGTAGCATCAGGTTCTCCCCTCCTTGGAGCAGCTTCAAACTGCACCCACCACAGTTGTCAAGCTTTAGTTAAAAACTGCGCATGTGTGGGAGAACCTTTAACTTTTATACTATCATCCATGCATCAAGGCCAACAGTGTTCAAGGAAAGGAGAAAAGATAAATAACCTGAATGAATGTGTGTCCCTTGCAGTCATTAACTTCAAGGATGGATGCCATACTTCCACACCGACAATAGTAATTAGGTGCACTAAATATGGTCGCCACTTTTTACCCCTATCACAAGGGCGCAACCATTAAGGACAGAAACTGAGCAACCCAAACAAAAACCAGCTTGTTTAGTATGGTAACCACTTACATGACCCCAGTTATATCCCATCATAACTAGCTGGCAAGCTTTTGCGATCAACTTAAGGTTATTAGTATGGTTAAACTGCTTTGATATGTCCTGTAAAAGTTATATGCAAACCTATTGGCAATGCTAGCAAAAACATTGACGGAGCTTGACATTAAATGGGAAAGCTAGATATAATCATTAACTGAAGATAAACCACCTGAACAAAGGTGTATCCAGCACCCCCAGGTGAAATACCCCAACCATATACCGATCATCTGGGCCAGACCATAAAAAATCACACATCAAAAACTAAAGGAAAGTCTTTCACCACAGCTCAGACAGAATGCGGAAGCCGAAATTTGATAAAAAGTACAAAATTTGAGTACCAACAGGGTCCTTAGAAAATAATCAATTATATAAGTTTCAGGCAATGCATGCATGCACTTCTGAAAAAAGTTGATTAGGTAGACAATACATTTTCAAATGATAGCAATTTGTACTTGTGTCCTAACTCGACATTATTGGGTGGGGAAGCATATAGATAGCAGGGCAACCAACATGGTGGTGGCTTATTCATCACAAGGTTGCAAGAAGGCAACTATTTATCCTTTAAAATTACCCAAAAATAGAATTTGCATCAATCCTTCTAAAAAGAAATTATCATCACCTATTTAATTATGGCTCAATTCATAATCTTTATGATCAGCTACATCTAAATGGTCCCTTGCAATGTTTCTAGACTTTCTTCTTCCTTAGGTACCAAAAGAAAGATGTTGATGGCTGAATACACTACAAACCCGGATGCAATAGATGCAGGACATCATTACCCTACAACAAGAATTTAAAAAATCAAGGAAATAGAAAGATATAAAAATACTAACCAACGCTATTAGCGGAAAATAGTCAAACAACTCTATAAAGATCTTCCTAACATTGGCATTACCATACCTGAAAACAAACCAAGAAAAAATTACTTCTAGAAACTACTAGAAATGATATTAATGAACTACATTAAAGAGGACAGATAGTACACCTCAAAGGCAGAACAAATCTAAAATACATTCATAACAAAATATAAGAGATATAGCAACTTAAAAATGGCCAATTCTAAATGCCTTCACAGAATGCTTCAAAGCCTTCTAAATGACATTACTTACAACCATTAATAGAACTAAATAAATTGGCCCAAACTTACTTTTGACTCCAAATTGAAAATTTCAAACGCTTTCAAGTAGGAAGCAAAATTTACAATTCTGATTGTTTGGATCAAAAACCTCTGTTGAACTAAAACATTCTTGTTACAATAACTTAGAAAGACTTCAGTGCTTGGAAAAATATCATAACATAGAGTAACCAGACAAAGAGCTACAAAGTAAAAGGTGAACTTGTATTTACAGTAACAGTTTCAACTAAGTATGACCACAATCAACATAATCTCCCATAAACAAGTAATTTGTATCTGGACACTAGCAACAAAAATGTGCAACAAGAGTTAATACTTAGGTCTTGAATGTTGAGTAAGCAAAAACAGTTGAGGTTTGAAACCAAAGGAAAGACAAGAGGTTCAGTTAGATAAGACATCAACCAAGTAAGGAAATGCAACACAAATAAAAAGTTACAAAAAAAAAAAAATCAACTGAAGACAATTTAGACAAAAATGTCACTCCTTGCAGTCTCGATTAGAGATAAAACATCACATCATGTGCATCACAATCATAGGCTAATGTGGCCAAGAATTTGGAGGTTCAATATCCACCAAAAGAAACTATTGAATGCACATCTATGCCAAATTGAATCCTACAAAGCAGAACTGGCATTTAAAGTAAGACATCTCATTTTCCAAACAAAGTTCTATATGAATTCATGAGTGAAAATTCCCAAACTTTCAATGTTCTTTGGAGAAAACTGTCGGGTCAACATGTGAAGCTAGATTTCTCGCAAATACTAAACAAACAGTGACTGGTTAAAGATGGCAAACTCTTGCCACCTAAGTTCATCCACTTCTATTGAGACATTAATAGTTACCTAATTATAAATGATTAGAGAGACTAACCACTCAAAGCTTGTCCAACATACCGTCGTTGTTAGAAACTTCTAAAAGGTGCAGAACTAAGGCATTCTACATGCTACCTAAGACTCTTGTACTGCCAATAAATAATAGCATAGACTTGCTAGGCATAACTAGATAAAATACTTAATTAAAAATGAAGCAAAATTCTAAAATACAAGCAGCTTATAGAAAACATGACCTTCATTTAACATTCTCATGGGAATGTCAAGGATCTCATCACTTAAGACCATTAAGCATCTTCTACACCAAGTACTGGAACATTGAATAAACAATTACTATTGCATATCCTTTTTCCTTCAACGCTATCACCCTTCTCATTTTCCTTGACATCTTATGACCTTTCACTTTTATATTACTCTTAAATAAAACTACAATAATATATTATTAAAAGCCACTCCTTACACCTCAAGGGCTGCTGTTCCAAAGCTCTACAAGCTTCTTTCATGCTTGTAGAAACAATTAATATTGATAAATCATCACAAAGATAGCAACTTAAAGAGTTTCAATTCTCAAATTGTAAACACCCATCAATCCATAAGTCTCTAGCAGTAATTTCATCGCCATTCTTTGACAAGCATAATATGAGCAGAAAAACACTTCATGCAAACAAATACCTTCCCACCAATGTGTAATAGCTCTACAAGATCATGAAACTACCCATGAATATCACCACATATTGTAACTGGGCTTTTAACAGGCTACAATCCAAGAGACAAAAAGATAAGTTAAAACTTGCAACTCTAGTACACAAACCATAAGTGGAAAAACTTGACAATGCACACATATCATACAAAGGAGAGAAACTACAATAGGAAGCTACAGCAGTGTATTCCAACAACAACCTAACTCATTTAGAGATCCTAAATCTCTTACAAGGTTTTACAAGTCATAGAAGTACTGTCCAATCAATTATCACTATAATGCAATTTATCAGTGAAAAACTTCATTATCTAGTTGAAAATGTCTTTAGTGTATGAGCTTTGTTCCTAAAAAGTAACAAACAGATTCTTTGCTGTAACAAAGCAAAAATTCAGAAGAAAAAATGTGAATCCTTAAATCTCAACCACTCAAGTTCCAAATAAAATTTAAAAAAAGAAAAAAAAGAAAAGGAAGTAGCCACAAAGGCTTCTACAAGCTAAAACAGTCCAGGGAAAGAAAAGGGGAAAACAACAAGACAACATAATCCTAAACTTCAAAAACATCTTTGTCTAGGATAAACAAAAATTCAAGTAATTTACCAACAATAAATGCAAAGGAACTAATGGAAACTGTTTATATAGTTTTTGATAGTCCTTAAATTAGATTACATCAAGATACTTGTTACTTGAGATCGAGTGTATAATCCAAACAATTAAAAAGATATTTGAAGCAAGAAAGCCATCAAGCAGCTAGAAATTTAATTGATACCAGATTAACTCAATTGTGGACAGATGGAGATAGCACACTCACCTCGACATTGCTTTCTTCCATTAATATCTCTTTAGCCTTATCACACAGCACTCTTACCTACACCAATATGACAAAGTCAAAAATAATTAAATGAGTCTAAAAGATCAAAGAAAAGGAATGCATCTGCCCAAAGATAAATTTAGACCAAAAAAACAAAATTGCATAGACAAATATTGCAGACATTACATGTAGCAGAGAATGTAAATGGAATCTTAGGATTTAAAAAGGAAAAGTAAAAATTTAGCAAAAATCTAAGGCTGAATAACAAGCTGTAACAGAAAATAAGAACTACTGGCTTCTTCCCTCACAATCATGTTGCAGCTCAATAACATTCCCTCCCCACTATCACAAATCTTAACTCCAAGCCATGTTCAAAACATACTTGTGCCATGACCACAATATAAACCACAGACAGTGAAACTAAATCCTTAACAAGAGAGCTAACTCCAACTTTTGATAACATAAACCTAAACTTTACAATCATCAAATAGGAAGCAAAATTTCTCATCAAAATCACGCCAGTGTATCTGCAGTAAATCAATAGAGAAGCAGCCAGTAAAGCATCAATGGCAGCTTGAACAAGGAGCTAAACACCCCCTTCGCATTCAGTGAGAGATGCAACTGAACATTAAAAGACATTGTCTAGCAAGAACTTGCGTTCATTGTGCCCCTAGCCTGACTTTGAACAAAACTAACTTATGACAACAAAATATCCTTCAATAATTTCCACTCCAAAGGATGCAGTATTTTTTCAGAGAACCAACCTACATTTGTTCCTCATCGTCCTCAAAAGACTTTGTCCATTAGATTTGAGAGCCTAAGACTCTGTATAACGACACTAATTAAGAGAATCATACGTACTACATGCGCCGCTTCAAGCTTCCACTAGATAAATCAACAACAAAAGGTTCATAAACTGCGTTTCGAGAAATTCGCATTGCCCGTAAACCAACTCCACCAAGACAGACAATCTACGACAATGCCCCAAAAATTTAAACATTTTTCACCCTTCTAAGCGAAATGAATTTCATAGGACAACAGGAATTTTTGTCCCATTGGCATAAGCTATTCCCTATCGCAGTCCTCGCTTGCTCAACAAAAATCAAATAGCGCCCCACCAGACGCTCATGTTCAAGTAGGATTTGCACAAAAAAGGAGATCACAAACCCAACCCTCAATGCATCCCAAAAGCCCCTTAATTCAGCCAAATCCCATATATCACACGCCCATAGCATCCCCACATCCAAGAACACACATATTCCGCGATCCATCCGCACAACACAAACAAGTGGAAACCCATCTGTCCCGCTTCTCAAGACCACAACAGAGAGATCTAAACAGTCTTTCAATACAAACCATCATAAATATAAGAAAGCTTTAAACAGGATACTTTGCCAACATTAAGCATCTATTGGGGTTTTAATCCATGCCTACCTCATTTGCATTTTAATCAGACTTGGTTATCTAACACCTTCGAGTAACTTTCTTTATGAATTCCTCAAGAACAAAACGAGAACAAAACGAAAACAGAAGCTGGATACATTTAGTCTTCTGGCCATGATTTTGTAGATGTTGAAGGATATGGCTTTGTGGCGACTTTGCAGGTATGATCATCCTTAGCTAGTTCATGCTAAGAAGGACAGAAACTTCTCGTGTTGCCTCTAGCATACACTAGATCTATATCTATTTCCAGCTTCTTTCATTACTAATGATTTTGTAAATGTATACTTTCTAGAACATGTGTATTAATCTATTTCTATGAGAGCTTGAGACACTAGCATCTCAATTCTTCACAAAATAAAAGTCTTGAGAAATTCAAAGTTAAACCATATAATACATAAAAAGAGCATGATTTTGTAAAGGCAATAATCTATACCAATTTTGAGGGCAATGTTACCTTAGAAGCATGGATGCGACCTTACCATGGAATTTCTAAGTATTCACTTTAATGATGGGCTTTTCTAGCATACAATTATACCAAAAATATGAGAAAACAGTTTATAAGTATGCTTTTTTTTATAAAATTATCTAATTAGGTGATTTGAAGAGATTTATTTTGCCTATTCTAATGATGGACATTTAGCAATAAATTTTTTTTCCCCCAAGTTGTTAGAGTATGAACTCTTTGCCCAATAAAGACTAGAATTTTTTTCAATACATAAATTAAAAATATTCCTTAATCTCACATTTAAATTAAAATAAATATAAAGAATAATAAAAGTTGGATTAATCGCTGTATATGACTAAATTATAAGTTCCAATAAAGAAATAAAAAATTTAGTAAAATCTCTTCCAATATAAGATTCAATTCACATTTTCTTGTTTAAAATTTGACACTTTTGACATTATTCTTTTTAAGGTTATGACAACTCAACTTAATCAAATATTGATGACAAAATAGAAAAAACCAAAAAATTAAAAGCACCAAATTATTGTTATATACAATCAAATTCAATTTAAACCACCTAGAGGGCCTTAAATGAAGAAGCCAACTCTTTTGCACGACAATAGCATGCAACAAAACCAATTAATAATTAAAAATGAATTAAGCATTATATATTCTCATCAACAAACTATAAATTAGAGGTTGAGCCTATAATTAAAAAAATCAATATAAAGAATTTTATGAATAATTCATATAAAATACAGAGGTTTATTGGAATTTTTTGGTAGCTTTTATTATTAGCTTTTTTAAGACAAAATTATATAATACAAAACATGATTACCAATAAAATAATAATGATAATAAACTAAAACAAGAAATAGTCAATGCAATAACAATGGTTTTAGTAAATTGTACCTGGTCATGTCAATACGGAAGATGCAACCTATAGTTGTGCCATATCCATACCGCTTCCTTTACTACACCAAAACCCACGGTTGTACACTCTTAGTACTATTTCGTTGATTCTACTTCTCACTTTGCCATCCCACATGCAATTGAAACGTACTCAATTGAAACACACAATCGAAAGGTGTTTCTAATTCCATTGCATGCGGATAAATGCTTCTAAGAACATGAAAGAACTCGGACTCTTCAGAAGAATAAACTGCACGCGCTCCACACTCCTTTATCTCCGCTTTCAAGCTGTTTGAAATAATTGAAAACCCATACTCTTTTGTGTCCACATCATCCCACGGAGGTTGCGGAAAAGCACGCGGAAAAGCAAGCGCAAAAGTAATCCGCGGTAGAAATGCCCAAAATCCATTTTCACCGACAGAACGGGCTTCAGGGACACGAAGGACCAAAGGCTGTTCTCGAGCATTATCATCAAGATGAAATTGACAAACAAACTCCGGGAACCCATGCTCATGAACTTCATAGACAACAAACAAAGCATATCCTAACCAATTCTTCAAATCCTCATTTACGCGACTCTGAAATTTTCCAAACAATCCGGAACTTCTCTGCTGGAACCACTCTGGAATTTCAAATCTCATTGTGGGGCCCCATGATACCGCAGATAGAACCCAGCCACGCTAAAAGAGAAAACAAGAAAAAGACGTTAATTGCATTACATTTAAGTTCATATGCAACAGTAACTTCATAATTAGTACAACAATATGTTAAACATACTAAATAGGAGAGTAAGTGACTTACTTTTACTTTATTTATAGGACATGGCGGCTGTAGTTGGATAATCTTGTAAGGTGTGACATCATGCCCATTAATGGAAGCTGCAGAAAACCAAAGGCAAACACAGGCATCTAAAGCTTTCCATGAAGTCTTCATGTCCCTTTGGTCATAAATCATCTCTAGCAAGGGACTTTCATCTACATTTAAATACATCAAGTTTAATGGAAGCTTTGGCAATGCCTGTAGCTGTCTACATTTACGTAAGAAAAGCCTCTTTAGATTGTAGAGAAGGCAAAAGTTGTCCGTCAATCTTGTAAATTCATTCTCATCCAAAGTCAAAGAATCAACAGCTGGTAAAGAATCATTCCAGATCGCTACATCCAGTAATTTGCAGTCACTTAGATTTAGATTTAGCCCCCGTCGAGGCACTGCCCCTAAAGGAACGGGACCCAACTCAACATTTTCAACCTTGGGAAATCGATTAAGAAAGTCCGGTATTTTCTTAAATCTATTTCCAGATAGATTTAAATCCATAACTGAAGTTACACTAAAATCTCTAGGAAATGATTCGTCAGAAAGGTTGCAGTATTGCAAATGTAGTTTTCTTAAGAACTTGAAATTTGCCAGCCAATTAAGAACCGAAAAACAAGGGAGATTTGAGTCATTACTCGAACAGAACCCAGTACAGCCACATAGGATATCGCGCGGTGGCTGGATTGCTTCTGTCCCACCCATAAGAAGTTCTTGAAGAGATGATAACTTCTGAAATGATAAAGGTAACCTTTTAATGGCAGTCCCCCTCAAGTCAACTATCCGAAGAGCAGTCGTATTACCCCCCATTTTTGGAAACTTTGGGAGGCTTAAACACTCATCGAGATAAAGCCCCTCAAGAGATTTGCAGTTGAATTCCTTCGAAATTTTCTTAAGACTTATGCATCGAGAGAGATTTGCAGTTGATTTCCTTCGAAATTTTCTTAAGACTTATGCATCGAGAGAGAGACAAATATTGAAGCTGTTGGAGATTTCCAATTGAAGGGTGAAGCTTTCTCAAACTTTCACAATTTGAAAGGTGGATTCTTTTGATGTTTGGAACTCCACTCAGATTTGGAAGCTTCTTGAGTCTTAAACAGCCCATGAGATTAAGCTCTTCAAGAGGTTCCCAATTGATCTCCTCTGGAAGTTCCTCAAGACTTTTGCAAAATGAGAGAGACAAATATTGAAACTGTTTGAGATTTCCAATAGAAGGGTGGAGCTCCCTCAAACTTTCACAATTAGAAAGGTAGATTTCTGAAATATTTGGGGAACCGCTCAAGTCTGGAAGCTTCTTCAATCTTGAACACCCCAGATAAAGCTCCTTGAGAGATTTCCAGCTGATCTTCTTTGGAAGTTTCTCAAGACTTTCGCAACATGAGAGATGAAAAGATTGAAGCCGTTTAAGATTTCCAATGGAAGGGGGGAGCTCCCGCAAACTTTTACAATAACAAAGGTTGATATTTTCAATGCGTGGGACTCTGCTCAAGTCTGGAAGCTTCTTCAATCTTAAACACCCAAAGAGATTAAGTAACAAAAGAGATTCCAAGTTAAACTCCTTCGGAAGTTCCTCAAGGCTCTCGCATTCCCTGAGATACAAACGTTGAAGCTGGCTGAGATTTCCGATGGACGGGTGAACCTTCCGCAAACTTTTACAACCTGAAAAGGTTATTTCTTCAAGGCGTGGAGCTCCACTAAAGTCTGGTATCTCCATCAAGTCTTTTGACTCAACGCTAAAGTACATCAAATTTTTAAAGTACTGTTATAAATAAGCATAAAGTTAACAAAACAAATAAAATGAACAAGACTAAATGCCAAAAGGAAAAGAAACAATATTATGCATAGGCTACAATCTTACCATTCTTTCATGCCAAAGTTGTTTGAGATGGGAAAATGACATTTCTAGTCGAACAAGATTATTTAGTTGAAAGCCTCCTGGGAAGAATGGTAAAGGATACCCCCACCATTTTAACAGTCGCAACTGATTACTTAGCCTGAGTTTTGAATAACATCCAGACCATACAATACCCTCCTTCGAATGCCAATAATCATATTTTGGTTCTATTATAAGTATTTCTAAACTTTTGAAGTTGGAGAAACCTTCAAAACTTAATTTTTGTTTTTTTGACGAAAATTTGAAGATAATTCCTTTTACAGCATTTGTACCCTACAAAACAAGAAATAACAAATTATTGTGATAAGAATAAATAAATGTTGGTATAAAATTTATTTCTTTTCTTATATTTACACAAAAATCACTTACAGACTTATTCTTCAAGACTTGAATAATATCATTAGGACAATATAATCTACTTCGTTCACCAGGTTCTAAATTCTCTCGAGAAACTATTCGGTGTCCTATTTTTTGTATCAAATCATGCATATGAAATTGTCCATTCCAAGAGAACTCCAAAAGAGATTTGTCTCTTAAAGCATCTATATGATATTCTGGAGAAAAACCTTGGCTTTGCCATATAGGAATAATATGAGCTACATACATCCCATTGAATAAACATGTTATATCTAGAAAAATCTTTCTTTGCAAATCATCCAAACAATCGTAAGTTAGTTGCAATCTATCCAAAATTTGAGCATCAAGATTTGTTTTTAAATTGTAACAAATACTATTCCATACTACCATTTCTTTACCAACCAAAGATGAACCTAAAACATTTATAGCCAAAGGGAGGCCTTCAACATATCTTGTAATAATCTTGGACAATTCCACAAAATCTTCCCTAGGCTTAGGTCTACTGAAGACTTTCCAACAAAAAAGTTGCAAGGCATCATTCTGTTCCAATGGTTTAACCTCATAAATACTATCATCACTCACCAATGATTTCCAAAATTGACAATTTCTACTAGTAACAACAATTCTACTCTTTCGACCAAACCAATCAGGATTCCCTGCTAATGCTTCCAATTGTTCTTGATTTATATCATCAAAAACAATCAGAACCTTTTTATTACATAACCTCATTCCTAAGAATTCAGCTCCATCATAATCATTCCATACCTCTATGTTATGCTCCTTCAAGATCTTATGGATAATTTCTTGTTGCAACTCTTTTACGCTACGACTTTGATTATTTTCGGTACCAAAAATGAAGCAGCTAGCTTCAAATTCACAACAAATTGTACTGTACAGAACTTTTGCCAGAGTTGTCTTACCAACTCCCCCCATCCCGTGAATCCCTATATACCGAACATCGTCATTTTTCAAACAAAGTAAGGACACCAGCTCCTCCACTTTAGTATCAACACCAACAAGATTTTTGAACATCTTTGATGAGTTCAAACGCAATCCACAAAATATCTTTGTAGCAATTTGTTGAACCACAGTTGCTTCGGAACTGTATAAACAATGCTAATTAGGACTACTAAAGTCGAAGGAAACAAACATAAAATTCGACAAGATTTGTGTAACAAATTGAAATACATGTTATCTACGTGCCATCCGCATAGGTTGCTAACTTCTTCTAATGCATCCCTCCATGATTTCACCGGATCTCCATCAGAGTCGGGATTGCCTGCATTTGAAGCGGAAGCCTCAGCAAAATGCATCTCCTGGTTTCTTGCGACAGAGGGATCCACAGCACAGTCAACAACTTCCTTCAAATCAGTTCTCCGAGATTTCATCTGCCTTCTGTTAACCTCGGGATTGTCTCTGTCTTCATTGGAAGCTTCTTCAAAACTCCTCTTCTGTCTTCTCACATAAGAGGGATTCGCAGTGCGATCAGCCACTTCCTTCATTTCAGTTCTGTGAGATTTCTTTTTTTTTTTTTTTTTTTTTTTGGTGAAAGGTCAAATTATATATCACCCATAAAAAAATTTACAAGATTGTTCGATTACAAGATATCATCATCTAAGCTCAAATATTGCACTTGGCAAATTCCAAAGCTCTTGTAAAAATTTATTACAATTTGTAAGCTTGACTCCTCTGGTAGATGAAATCTTCCCTCTCACATCCTTCTTGATTTTAGCAATAATGGTTGAGTTTTCTAGACTTGTATTGCTGAATCTTCTTCTATTCCTTTCGCTCCAAACATGATACAATACGGCCTTGAAAGACATACTAAGTAAAGTTGCTGCGAAGCTCTTCCTCTTAACAGTCTTGATCATCCAACATATTTCAGCTCTCCAGTGTTCAATTCTTCGAGTTAATCCATTCATACCTAACAAAACCTTCCAAATGTAGTTTGTGAACTTGCATTTAAAAAACAAATGTTCCTGTGATTCTTCTTCTTGTTGGCAGAGGTTGCATTGTAGATCCACTAAATTGTTCCATTTAGCCACCCGATCTGCTGTGGATAGTTTGTCTCTTAAAGTGATCCAACAGATAAAATTATGCTTTGGTACTCCTTCTTTCCACACAAGTGTTGCCCATTTGGCATCTTCTCTGTTCTCTCTTAATGCTACATAACTTTTGGCAATATTGTATTCTGAGTCAATCACTAGTTGTGTGAGTTCACTTCTTACTTGTAAAATATTCCTAAAACTCCAAGCTAGTGATCCTTTCATCTCAACTTCTAATACATTCATTTCCTTCAAATTTTCTGTTATTATCCATTTAACCCATAAAGAGTTTAAATTGGGGTGCACAAGAGACCATAAGAGTTTTCCAATTGCCGCCTTATTCCAAGTGTGAATGTCTATCAAACCTAGTCCTCAAGAACTTTTAGGCCAACAAACTTCTTTCCATGCCACTTTTGCTACACATCGTCCATTAGATTTAAATCTGTGAGATTTCTTCTGCCTTCCATTAATCTTGAAGTATTCTCTGTGTTTATCGAAAGCTTTTGCAAAAGTCCCCTTCTGTTTTCGCACATCGGAGGCATCCACATGGTAAAAAACAGGCAAAACCTTCAAGCGTCCCTCCCTCATGCATTCAACGATCTGGGTCAATTCCCTCAAACACCATTTTGAGAATGCGAAATTCTTAGAGATGATAACTACTGCATATTGCGATTCTTTTATAGCTGTGGAAAGCTCTTCAGAGATATCTTTCCCCTGTTGCAGTTTTTTATCATCTCTAAAAACAGTAATACCTCTTTGCTTCAAAGCATTGTGTAGATGGTCTGTAAAACCATTTCGCGAGTCTTTGCCGCGAAAGCTGAGAAAAACATCGTACGTTGACGGCATTGTTGAAGAAGAAGAAGATGAGGAGGATGGAACTCTCTGGATGCCCAAAGACATCTTTGGAGGATACTCACAAGGCTATTCAACAAAAGGTTTATTTGCAGATTTCGAGGTTTCGCACGAAGTTGTTTAATTGCAAAACTCGAGGCTGACAAACTTGTTTGATGTTATAGTTCTGAAGCATTGAGTTATATCAAACCCTCCCCGGCGTTCCGCGTTCACATTTCCAATTAGTCAAGGTCATCGTAAAAAGAAGATAAACCAGGGGCAAGTGGCAAATTGCCAAAATCCACGAAATTTCAAGAGTCGTTTCTTCTACAGCTGGATTACACGTCAAACTGAAAGCAATACGAAAAAGCATGAACTGTGTTCCTGTCAGAACATGCATAACTCCGTAGTCAGTCAATTTTTTGATAATTAAGCAGGACGAGAAAGTTGCAGGTCAGTGAAAGGAAAATTTGTTCTGTTCATATTTCCTTTTGAATGCTTCGCCAAGTCAGACTGTGGAAAGTAGAAACTTCATTCGCTTCGTATATCAGACGTCCAAGCTTTGTTCAAGCAAATTCTTGCCTTTTTTTTTAATCCATCCTCGTGTTCTAACATAAATCATATGCCCCAAGTTTCAATGAGCAGATTCTTGTCTTCTTTACCAAGAAATTGTCAAGAACGTGATAAATTTTTGCCTGTGTGTGATGCATGTCTTTTCAAATCAAGCCTGCAAAATATTAGTGCTTCAAAATTTCCAAGTTACGTAAAGTAAAATATATTTTGTTCATGTTTCCTTTCGTATGCATTGCCAAAGTTGGATTGTGGAAAAAAGCAACATTCTTTTCACACATACACTTACACTTATTGACGCATATCAAACATTTTGGCTTTGGTAAAGTGAATTCCTGTCTTCTTTTACTGAGAAATTGTCTAGCCAAGGATACATAGAGATCAAAATGTTCAACATATCTTTCAATATTCCTCTTAAAAGGTAGCCAAAGTGGGGAAATTTCGAGCTTGGACCCTAAAAGGAAGAACATGGAGTAGGAGTAAGTTAAGACCTATAACAAGTTCTCATTAATTTTCCTTCTCTTTACAAATAATTGTATTAATTATGTGATGTTCATATTAGCTTACTAAACTTGTTGATATGACAAGTATTTCAAAATATATAAATAATTGTTAAATTAAACTTTGGTTTGTAGTTATAGTCAATTCTATTAATCTAGTATTGTAGAAAAATTAACAAGTTAAAATTCCTCTAGCGATGTAAATGTGGTTTATGACGAAATTTCCAAAAGCCCTACCAAAAGAAGTGCAAATTCCATTTCTCTTCCTTCACGTGGGAGGACCCTAAGCTATAATATCTGTCCAAGCCAATTATTTGGTCAGTATAAATATGAAAATATATTGGCATCTCAATATGAATTGTGGAAGATCCAATCCCTAAGTTTTCAATCACAATATAAATGCATCGTTCAAGCCAATTATGGAGTAGTGGTCTATATAAATCCAAGCACGAACCAGAAGGTTGAACATATGATTTCTAGCTGCCATTGTTTGCAATACTTTTCACACGAATTTACAAAAAACTAGTCAAATGTATATCAGTTGTCTTAGTTTCGCCCACCAAATTCCCATCCTCTTTTAGGGTCTAGCCAAAAGACCCTAAATATCAAAATGTTCAAAAAATCTTTTAATATCTTTTTGAAAAGTATTTAACGTGGACTTCAAAAGAAAGACTCTAGAGGAGAAAATTTCGGCCTTTCTAAAAGAAGTTGCCATTAATTTTTTTTCTTAGTCAAACATAAGAAAACTCCAAGTTACTTGGCTAAAAGAAAGAACATCTAGAAAACTCAGCTTTAGTATAAAAGGCTCTATTGTGTTTTTTTCCTAATTTGTGTATATCATCTTTTAAAAAAAAAAATATTATTTTTAAATATTACAATATACACACTCAAACTCACATACATTAGATGTTGGATTCCAAATCTCATGATTAAAATCTCTATTAACTTATTACTGGATTAATTAACAAAGCATATCTTCCTTCCTAGACTGAATCGTCCTAATTTTATGTCTCAAAGCACCAAAGGCTTTCTTTGGGGTTCCAAACTTTGTTCCCTATCACAATATTCAGAACACCTTTTAAAAGATTCAAAAGGGCAATAAGAAAATCTTGATTGCAGTAAACGTCTTCACATGTTGCTCACATTACACCCAGTGTTGACCGTACCTACAGTCTGCAGAACGGTCACATCAGCACCTATACGGACTTGAGTATCCCATTTATCCAGGGTTATCTTGTACTTGTAATCTTTCTCTTATATACGGCATTGTATAAAAGCACAATTGATTTTTTACATAATACAATAAAAAGAGAATTACAGCTGCACTCGAACTCTCTTTGGATTCTATTCTCCGGCTGATGTGTTTCCAGCCATCATTAGTTTAACTAAATAGGAAGAAAAGCTATTTTTGTGAGCTCTCATTAAGTTTCTATTGGAAAATAATTTATTTATTAACATTATAAGAGATAAAAACACACATTCGTGCACTGAATTTTTAATACATATTTAAATCATACCAAAAAAGATGTATGCATGAAATTAAGATGGGTCTCGGTCTAAAGGCTAAGGACAGAGGGACATGACGATGCTGTCGAATAGAGACGGAAACCCGCATGCGAGCGTTACAGGGATGCTGCTTTGCCCCTTATCGTTACTGATTCCCCCTTCTTTTCTTCCAAGCTCACCTTTTCACCTCGTTGACACAAAACGCACCGCTTCCTTTATTTTTCCAAAAGCACTCCTACTGCGTTTGGGGTCCTTATAATGACAGTATTCTTGTTAATCAAGCATCCAACAATTTCCCCTTCTTCAAATAAAAATGTTCTCCAAACCTTTTAATTCAAGATGCAACGGAAAAGAAAAAACAAAGAGAAGAGGGAAAAAAAAACAGAACAGAAATCTAAAGCATTTCGATTTAACAGAAATCTAAAGCATTAATTATTAAAATGTTCACAAGACCCTTTCAAAAAGTGGTCAACATGAACAAATTACAACCTTGGTTTCTTGAAAAAGAAGAGAGCTATGTAGGTGGAAGTTTAGCCTTAAAAATGGGTTGTCCTTCTCTTATAGGGAGTTGTCACCAGCAGTCCTCTCCAATTGCATGTAACTACTCATCTTCGATCTAAAAATGTTCTCTGCTGTTTGTAAATAATGCTCCAACTTTTCACTTTATGAAATAGTGATTCTGCACATGGCCAACTTTTTAACCCGTATTCACAACTATATGTCTTGCTTCTTTATGGCTTGCATTAGAAATATATTTTGAGGTCAACACAAAAATCTAGATAGAAGTTTGTGAAAAGCAATATAAAAAAAAAAGTTCATGTAATTGCTAGTGTATTGATTATTTAAATCTTGAGAAGACATTTTCATTCAATCCATCTCGTGGAAAAGTCACAAGAAGATGGTATGACAGTGGAAGATTAGACTTTATCTAAGGTGATCCTTCTTTTATAGGGAGTTTTCATGAGCATATATCCAATTTTACAGAGTTTCACTGCCCATTTAGTTGAGTCAATTTGAAAACTTTTTATCCACTTGTTTCCATTGTCTTCGGCCATAGATTGGAGATATTGATTAACACGTTCATATGAGGAAAACTACTCAAGCTTTTCATATAGCTTTTCAACCTCTACCTTGTGCTCTGTAAATAGGAGATCAATCCATAATGGTTAAATCCTAAATTTCAATACAACTGCATACTCAGCAAAAGATATAACAATGAAAGAAAAAAATTGGTATGTTAACCAAATAATGGGAAAATGAGATAAAAACGGAAGGAAAAATTAGTCATGAAAAATAAAAAGATGATATACTAGTTTTAGGAATCGGTACATCATCTGTTGTAGCGTCACCCACTTTGCTTCCTCTTAAAATTAAAACCTACCGAATAAGTAACCATAGTAATTTCCACGTGCTTATTTTTTTCATGTGAGCCAACCACTAGGCATTGTCAAACTTCACTTGGCTTGGTTTCTTTTTTCCCATTGGTCAATTTTTTAATGTGTATGTTGACAGGAATAAGTAGAGGTAACTTAAGGCCTCGGAAATTTCCATTAAATTTACTAGCAAACTCATCAATAATGCTTGTAAAAAACACAAGTAAACAAATTGACATAACTTGAGATTAAATGGGAAAGTTGGATACAATACAAAACAGAGATGAACCACTTGATTGAAGGTGTGCCCAGCAACCCTAGATGAGAGATACTCCAATTGTAGAGAACATTTGGGTGAAATAGCAAAGCACACAAGGCTCATCTGAACTTTTTGAACACCTTAATTGTGATCTATCAAATACCATTTGATTGACACAAGTAAAACTCACTCTTGTGCACTTTTACAACCGCTTAGGCCTCGTCAAGTTGTGAACAATAATTTTTGGCTCCATTGCAATCCACGATGATGTATTATTCTCTTAGTGATTTACTCAACAACGGTTGTTTTGGGGCTGAGAAAATGATGCTAATTAGGTTTAAAGTCCAAGCAAACTCAGAGTTCAAGGAGGAAAGCTAATAAAATTCATCAAAATAATCCATGAGAGAGAATAAACCTGTCATGTATGTGCACCACCGACTTCTTTTAAAGCAACTCTCCACACTTCCATCTTCTCTCCATTAATTCAAGGTCTTCTACATGTCTTGTACAAGCTTATGCAAAATTAGCCTCTTGCTTTTGAACATCAGAGGGATCCATTGGTCAAAAACCAACAAAACCATTAGTCTTGTCTCTCTTTGTGTTCTGTTATCTTATGGAAGTTATTTGATGCAATTGTTGTGCAATCATTGTCGTAGTGTCTAGAGATTCCTTTTTTGAGACTTTCAAGAGTGTCTACTTTCAATAGTCAATGGCTAGTTTGTCATTTAATTGTTCCAACATGTCTATCCTTTTCTTTGGAAGAAAAGAAAGTTGTAAACTTTTTAGTCCATAGAACAATCAATGGATATGACTAGGAATAAAAAACAAAAAAAACTACAAAACCACCAAATCATAAGAAAATAGAATGATGCAAGAAAACATTGCCCTACAACAAGCATTTAAAATATTAGAGAAATAGCAAGATATATAAATACTAACCAATGCTGTTAGTGAAAAAATAATCCAACAAATTTGTATAGATCTTCCAAACATCATATGTTACCATCCTTGAAAATAAACAAACAAATAAAAAATTACTTCTAGAAATTACCAAAAATTAAAGTACATAATACATGTTAGTCATTTGACACCATTTAAATGCATCAACATTTCCTCATATACACAAGAAGTATAATGGACAAAATATGCGAAGGAATTTAAGGTTGCTAGCCTAAATAAGATGATCATCCCTTGTTAATGTAGTGAAATGCACTACGAGGTCAAGGTGGTAGAGAAGAAAATCAAAGTTTGGTGGGTTCTATGGTTCAGTTTGACTGAGTGAGCAAAAATGTGAAAACATAGTAAGGGAAGGCAATAATCGAAGGTTGGTAACAAAATGAAGGTTGGCAAGTTATACTGGTATAAGGAAAGCAAATATAAAGTAAAGAATAAAATATGAAACAAAGACAACAAAAAGAGTAGAATGGATTCCTTGATTGCAGGGCCATTGGCCTTGCTTTAACTACACAAAGCTGAACATAGCTTTTATGTTGTGATCGATTGGATTGAATTAGATTACAAGAGGCTTACCTTCTCCTAGATAAGTTGTGCCATTATATAGGCATTCTAGCACGCTTATCACTTCTAGGCAATTGCTAAGAAGTTTACATGAAGACTTTACATAAAGGTAAACTAATTGCCCAGTCTTCACTCCTTACTTTCTTCTTTCTCTATCCTTCACATCATGACTTTTTTGTCCATTAACTTGTGAGTAGATGCAGGGCTGCATGCTAGGAACAATACTACCTCCATGTGTTATGGTTTCCAGCTAAACTATTATGTGTTTTGATTTCATAAATGTTGACTTAATAGAGCTAATGGTGTAGCAGCACATTGTGTTGGCTTGTGGATATTCCATAGAACCTTGGTGAGAGGGTAGTGCACACTGTGGGAGAACATGTACAATGTGTGTCATCTTGTGCTTAGCTAGCTTCTCAGTCTGAGATGTAAGGCACGGTCATTTGCCTACTATGATGGCTACTACATTCCACACTTCCACAGTCCGTTTGTCTAAGGTGTATAGCAAGGTAGACAATTCAACTACACTTAGCTCGTGAGGTGGAATTTCATTTCAGTTTATTCAAATCAATGGTTTTAACAGGTGGGAAGCAATATAAATAATATTCCACTTACTATGTTTATTGTTCCCATGTTTATAGAACATTTCCCATTAATTAACTTTATTAACATGGGCGACGTGACGGATCTCGAGGTTCTGATTAACGTTATTAACTTTTGTTCCCGTTGGTCGGTAACACGCTCCTTTCTTTATGACCCACCAGCATGTTCACGCATATTCCCCATACTTAAAGCCTATCGGAATTATCATCATCTAATGGTCTTCCCCGAGTTCACGTGCACCTGTAGTATTATCCTCGTCACACAACGAATCAACTGCATATGCTATGCTGTTTAAGACATCGTGACGGGACAAACTTGAGCATATAAAATATCTCTTAATGCCTAATGCTTAATGCTAGCTTCGGTGATTCTCTGTCTAACTTCCTAAACATGTAATGGGAGATTTGCACCCCTGTCAGGTTTTCTTTTCTTTTTCTTTCTAGTTATTTTTACCAACACACTCCAAGCAACTAGCACAAATATCAACTACGAATAAAACATATTCACCCACATCTAGTGCACATAACACACCTACATAAAAGAAAAACGGTACCCCACATCACATCATCAAAGGGACACAACACCAGTTTCTCAAGCAAAGCCTTTTCCATAAAACTAGTTCAGGGTTTGGTTCCTCCAACGATTCTAGTTTTACAGAACCAAAAAGGCAATTATGGATCTGCCTTATACACAACAAAACGGGTCATAACCCAAAGTTGTTGCAACTACAGTAACAACCCATGCAAAAGCAAAGCTAATCATACCTCTCCTGCTACATTCATCCTTTTCTTTCTTCCAGTCCAATAGTCCTGAAATGAGTTGGTGGTGGAGCAGAGCTACTGGCAATGCGAAGGCACATACTCTCATACTCCAGTTCTTGGGCAAATGGTGAGGTTTTCCTTGTTGCACGCTAGTGCTACGGCATCGCTTCGTGCAACAAGGGCTTTTTTGACCCATCCATAACTGTTGTTTTCTTGTGACGTCTGAAAAGTTTTCTTTTATAATTGCATCTTATCTTGTATCAATGTTTTGTTTAGTATTTATTTTTGATTTCATACACCATTAATTGAAGTGTTTTATTGTATTAATACTTCAAAAGGAATTAAGTTTTTTTCTTTCCTTTCATGTATCTCTTTACTTCAGCACATACTTTTGGATTCAAACTCTAGAAGATATGCTTAAATGTGGACAAGTAGATTATGCATTGGAAATACCACATCACATCCCTTAATATCACTCTTATCATACCGATCTTGACATGCAATACAAATAAAAACAACTTGTAAATATGTCACTTCTAATAACATTAACTGCATCTTGAACAACAATCAGTGGGATCCATCCTAGACCCTCACATTGACCTAGTGGTCCTATTACCACAACATATTAGGTATCAACGGCAGATGATCACACCATATGTTGTGGTACTGATGAAAATTATGCCTAATGTCCATCCAGTCTATAGCTTCTGCCTCAGAAAGCAACTCCTTCGGCTTGGTTCGGCTGTTCTACTAAACTGTCTGTTTGTGCCTGTTGTGCGGTGCTTGCTCAACTTCCATTGAGACGGTAGCTTCTTCCATGGAATGCTACTCCTACCAATGGATCATGTTGCACTGGGGAATTTATTTGGGTTCCTTCACCCCAAAAAACAACTATTTTGTGCCTGGAAAGTCGTTCAGGACTGTCAAATCATTTCAGAATAGTGGACTAACCAACGAGTGATGTATTTAGAGATGTTGTCCCAATTGGAAATGGCACTACTTTACCCTTTCCTCAAACTACGTGAAGTCTAACATGGTAGAAAATTGTAACCATGGATTCATTATCCCTGGCTGAGAGGTAAAAAGCTGCATTAGTGTAAAACATCATATGCAAGAAAAGCGTGAGAGGCACAATTCCAAAAAGTTGTTACATTGTTGATGGAGAATGAGTTCGTTAAACATCCGACGACAAGGGTAGAACTTTTCAAAACACGGTTTAAGAGGTTTTGATGGTAAGTTAATGCGAGTGTTGGCAAACTAAATAAACAATATAAAGGATACACCCAAAGAGGAGTCTTGAAGATGTATTTTCCCCCAGCAAGAGGATGAAGCACCGTGAGGAAGTAATATAAATGTCCTGCAACTATTCCTAGAATGTCTGGCATCAAAGGATTTCCAAATATCAAATCCAGTGCTAGCATCGCCCAAGGAAGATAGAATCCCTGTAGGTAAGTTTAAAAGAAAGAATTCAATAAATCCACCAGAAGTATGATGAAACTGCAGAAAATATTATATAGGCCAAACATAGTTCGCCTCCAACATCAATACTTTAAGGCCAACTTGGCTGAAGTTTGGAAGACACCATAGTTTTCCCCAACTTAACTTGATTAAGGTGTTATGTCCATTAGGCACACCTCACTGATAATGCATTTTTAGGGCCTCTGATGATAAAACCCATAGGAACCACAAGTGAAGTTATTTACTATGCTTCCAAGTTTGTGCTCCTGAATATTGGCTTGGAAGAGGGAAGGAAAGAGAAAATCATGAAGAAAGGGGAAGATAGCAAGAGCAAGAGAAAATTTACATGTACCCTCTTGGTTCAAGGCAGAGAGGAAGTGACAAAGGTTTACCAAAACTTTTTCTTTGGACTATAACGGAAGCGCATTGAAGACTAAGAGCATGCATGTATTGCATCTAGACACTCAAATCTGTTTCACAGAATACCAAGGGACCCAGTCAATCTGCATAAATTGGCTAAAGGTTCTCCTGAGACTTATTTCAGGGCCTACGTACAAGCTCATATGTTCTATGCTCTAGAAGAACTTATCGAGACTAGTTTCAAGACTAAAGATTGGGCTTGGCAGAAGAATGCCTACCTTTAATGACACAATGCCATAGATGTTTATGCGCGCATTTGGGAACTCACGGCCCCAGACATAGACGATCATAAATACTAGGGAAACTCCCAAGAATCCGGACCGTAGGTATGGAACAGCAGCCATCACCTGAGATGAAGCAACACCCTCAATGTTATAACAATGATTTCACTTCCGTTGTCTGGATGTTCTGTTACCAATTTTGCGTGTGAGAATCTCTTCTAAGTGCTCACAAATAATGCTTTTTAGGTAAACAAAGCTTCATTTATCTTCTCCAGAGAGACTTTCAGTTGTTTAATCCAAGTAAATGGTGTCACAAAAATTACAGACAAATGATCGTTCTGACTTACAAGAAGTGATAGTGCTCCAAAGATCAACATCCACAGATAGTCTGCAGTTCTCTTGTCAAAGGGTCCTCTTTCAAGTGAAACACCATATTTTGCTCTATGCAAATCAATAAGTTTCAGTTTGCGACATTCTACAGATTCTTATATCAGTACTGAAATCAACAATCATATGGGAATTAGGAGTACTCTAAAAGATATCGATGGCCAGCCTTGAATTTGGACTGCACTCAAAATGCATGGTAAATGTAATACTCCAATGATTCAATAGGATGGAGAGTCAGGTATCTTACATTATGATCAGACGAAAAGCAAAAGGGAAAGAAAATGGCCCAAGAAAGAAAAAATTCGTAATAAGCCTCCAAACCTGCAGTGATGGCAAAAAATGACTAACAAACCGATTAATTGAAGGCTCTGTGAGTGCTGCTGATCGGACATCTTGAGAACTAAATTGTTTACCTGAAAACGTTTGAATACGAGGTCATATTTTAATGCTATATTACGAACATCATAAAGTCCCAGATAAAATGCCGCTGTGGTCATCAAATAAGCAACTCCATAGGTCTTGCTCACAGGTGGGAGAGATCGGTATTATCTGAAAAAATTTGGGAGACAACATTTTCATCAAGCAACAAAATGGTTATTCATCCATTGTCAAAAGTAGCAAGCCTGGACAAAACGAAGAGCAGGATGGACCTTTCTCAACCAGTCCAGGAGTAAATAAACAAAGCCTAACATAACCAACTACATATAACTTGCTCCTTAACCATCTAAAATCGAATAAACTTTAGCATGTAATTTGTTGTGAGATCCTGTCGTTTTGGAAGCAAATCCATAGGAAATCAAAATCATGGACTGAAGAAAACAAGGGTAAAGAAACAAGCATCACAGATAGGATGGCAGGAACCAATAACAGATGTATTCATACATAGAGTAAGATGCATTAGATGGAAGTCAGGAAGTTAACTGAGAACGTGTTAAACATAATTAAAAATTTACAATTGTACAGTATAATTCTGTAATCATTGGAGAGAAAGAGAGATTTACTCTGCTGGTGTGGACATCGCAGGTAAACTGATGGTGGTGGTCTAGTCTCCGTGAATTAAGTAAAGGTGAGTGCTGTGGAGGGGAAGTGGTGGTAGTGGGAGACCGAAAAACTTTGGTAAGCAGAGACGTCCAAAAGCTATTAGAAAGTTCAAATAGGAGAGATACTGGGATCATCTCAGTCCTGTGGAAAGTCATTCATTCAACGAAAGACTTTGAAATTTTCCACTACACGGCCATGATCGTTAAATTGGATTTATTTCTTGTTTGGCGTGTATGAAGGGTTTAACAAGCTGTATCTCTTTTGTTATAGGCAGATGGACTGACCTGTCCGAAAAAGATTTGCCGAATGCGGTGTTGGCTCTAATGGCCACAAAAAATGCCTTATTTTATTCATTTATATTTCTTGGAGGCGATTGGTTCAAGAACATCAAAGGTTGTAATCTCCTTGCCAGTTATGTAGGTTATGATCCACTGATTGTGAAGTATGATTTGATGGGTTGCTACAAAAAATGCCTTATTTTATTCATTTAACTTTCTTGGAGGCGATTGGTTCAAGAGCATCAAAGGTTGTAATCTCCTTGCCACTTATGCAGGTTATGATCCACTGATTGTGAAGTATGATTTGATGGGTTGCTACATGATAGGAGCAATATTTATTGTTTGATAAATAAAAAGAAATTTTGAAAGACAAAATTAACTGAGAAATAACTTCAAAAAGAATTGAAAAAGGTAAGTAACAGTAGCCACTAAACTAGTTTTGTTCTAGAGTAAACTTTTTGGAAATGTGTTATAATATTTGAGATCCGATTATTTTTATTTTTATTTTTATTTTATTGTTTTGCCTTAAAGCTGGCCAGGTAATGCTAATTTCAGGAGAACCAATCAATACTGCAAATTATGCTAGACAAGCTAATGCTTGTATAGAACCTTAAACGGATCCTGACTCGTCTCATGTTCACTTTCCCCCTTCATTCAGCACCAACTGGCTTCCCACTCTGCAAATTATTCCCAACTGCCGGGCACTATCTTTTTTGAGAATGGCAAAGTGAAACCAAACAAGAAAGCCTTGAACTTGAATCAATGATAAAACTAATGAACTTTCATCTAGTGTTACAAATATAACAGCAACATTGCTCAAACACTTTCTCATCCCTCCTTATTCTCTTCAAGTAATTGTATCTACGGTATGGTTTAAACCTCTCAAACTCTTAAACTACAGTCCCCTAGCATGTTCCGTCACCCACGTCTTTTACGTCGCGTGGACCAGCCGATCCAGTGAGGTCGAGAACTGATAGGTCAACGGTGCCATGTTCCGCAACGTGCTTCGTGCGATTATCCCAAACGCCCTGAGTCTCCGCCACATCTGCATTCAGACTGGCACCAAACACTACCTTGGAGCCTACGAGACCGTCGGCAACATCAAACAACACTGTCCATCTTTTACGGAGGATTTGCCCCGTCGGATGGGCCGAATTTCTATTATACCCGGGACGATATTTTATATGCGGAAGCTAAGCATAAGAAAGGCCTCACTTGGTCCGTCCACCGGGCCAACTCGATATTTGGGTTTTCCCCTTTTAGCTTGGTAAACTTGGTACGCATGCTCTGTGTATACTCCACAATATGCAAGCACGAAGGGATTCCATTGAAATTCCCCGGAAGCAAAGCAGCCTGGGAGAACTACTTTGTGGCTTTGGATGCAGATCTTATTGCGGAGCACCAAGTATGGGCGGCGACGGACCCCACTGCTTGGAACGAAGCGTTTAATTGCAACAACGGGGACGTATTCAAATGGAAGCATCTTTGGAAGGACTTGGCAGAGCGATTTGGGATTGAGAAGTATGGATTCGAGGAGGGTGAGAAAGTTAGCTTGGTGGAGATGATGAAGGACAAAGGTCCGCTGTGGGAAGAGATTGTGAGGGAGAGTCGGCTCGAACCCTCAAAGTTGGAGGAGGTTGGTTTGTGGTGGCTCTCGGGGTTCAGGGACTCCGTCAAATCGTTCACTTCGTGGATAGACAAGATGAAAGCTTACAAGATTGTGCCTTGAAAGAAATCTGTTTCCGATGGAATGGTTTTACTGTTCTTCTATGTAATAACCATGCAAGAGAATCATCCTTCTCATTTTTACTTTGTTTTTCTTGTATTTCTTTTCTTCATTATTCAGCTCCTAAAAGAAAGATGAAGCTCCTCTGGTGATTCCCAATAGATTTTCTTTGGAAGTCTATCAAGACTATGGCAACCACTGAGGTTTAAGTGTAAAAGCTTTTTGAGAGTTCCAAGAAATGAATGAATCTTCCTTAAACATCCACAATCTTTCAAATTTTGTATCTCAAGATTTAGAATTCTACTCAAATCTTTTATCTCAAGATTTGATCCCGTTAAGTCAAAGTAACTTGCCCTATAGTTCCTTTATTCGACATCTTCGATGGATGCCAATTGTTAGGACTGCTGGGGCTCTTTTCCCTCATATTCTCTCATACTACACTTACCAAGATTTAAACTCACGATGTTGGATTTGGCTCTAATACCAATTGTTAGGGACTTAATCATTGAGCCAAAAGGAGAAATCATTGTTAAAAAGGTGGGCCCAATAACTCTTAACATCGTAACATGGAGCTGTTGTAATAAGCTTGCTTTGTTGCAAAGCAACGTTTTATGTAATTCCAATGTCATGTTCGTGGGTCAAAGTTGTCGCGTCCAAAGCATAAGCTTGCTTGCTGCCACCCCATGTCCCCTTCCTGGCCTTATCGGTTTTTTACCCAAAAGATTCATTGTGACTAGTTCGTAAAGAGATTCCTATTCTACTAAAAAAATTTCGTGAACGAAAAATAGATAGCAGAGGTTCTAAGCCTTTGCCGTTTTTGCTACAAAGAAAACGAAACTTATACTCCTCTCTTGTTCACATTCCATAAGGAAGTGTGTAAAATTAAACTAACTACAAAGCCTGCAAAAAGCTACTCTTTAGGGGCAACTTTCAACTCTCTTAGCCATATCTTTCATGTGGTAGAAGTGGAAACCAACTGGGAGCAAGTTTGGGACTATAGTATCGGCCTTCTATAAGAAAATAAGAAACTACAAGAAAACATGAAAGATTTCTCTATTGCTATAATAATCTTTATAATACTTGTTTTACATTTATAAAGACATAGCTTAGCCTAAGAAAGGTAAACCAAATATTTACAATAATTACAATGATATTGTGCCTAATCACGGGCATAATATGGTAACATATTAGGTGAAGCAGTTGTCTATTAATACCTTCCACTAGGGATTAGCTTTCTACGTTAGGCCCAAGTAGGGACGTTCGCTGTGTCTATTGTCCGCCCCATCAGCCCATCTTCTGAACAACAATTTGTTGAGAAACTATATGAACAGTTGACACAAACTACATTCTTGTGATACCACTCTAATTTGGAAAGCAGAAATGAAGTCTAAAAGTTAAGTAAACAAACATCTAAGGTTTTCATTAGATGTTACCCAATTGAGCTGTTAGTTCTTTTGTCTTTAGATTGTCAAATTATGTGAAAACTCTTTTTAGCATGAATTTCAGAATCCTAGGAGAAAGAATCAACTTAGGGAAGAAATGGTTGGAGTTTCCACACTTAATTTCTTTTACCTTAGAAGTGAGCATCCTTTTTATCTTTCTTAGTTGTAGAGCTTGGTTTTCTACTGCACTAATGCTATCTATGTTTCTTTAACATCACAATGTCGATGCAACAATATTTGATTATGGGTTCAACATCAATGTTTAGAAGACTTTGTTATTTGGTAATTTCACAATTTATGATTGAAACTCACAATTAGATTTATTGTCATTCACACTACATCGTGAATGTCTTTGTGAATCTCCAAAGATGTCCTTAAATGTTGTTTGTCTCAAACTCTTTCAATGCATGACATTTTTGTTCGTTTTTGTGTCAAAAATACTCACTATGGTCTTACAACCATTTATATATTTGCTATGAAGTGAAGAAGTTTTAATGTTTTTATAGACAATAACAAATTACAGTAAAAAATAAATATTTTGCTAAAAGGTCTTAACACTTCTCAAGAATTTATATTAAAATTTTAGTGTACAAATATTTATTTTTTTCCTTATAACATTCATAGATAATTTATTATTTAATAACTTATTCTTTGTATTAAGACAAAGTATTTTATTTTATAAAAGAAGTTTGTTTGTTCCTTTTAGATGATTTGTCTAGCTTGTGTGTCCTCCCTATCCATGAAGAGCATTTTCTCCCAATATGAAAACTAATTGTGCTGGTGAGGCTACAACAACCAGAAATATTTTAAATTTGTTCGACATTGACGAATTGAACTTAGGTTAAGTGTTACAGAAAGTTGAAAACTTAATAATTTATTATCCAAACTGTGGATTTTATTCCATTAATTAAAATGAGTTGCAAACAAGCAGAATTGCCCATCCTGTTGGTAAGAAGGCCGGGAGGCTCGCAAAGATCTCTCTAGCAATGAGATCAAGAGCAGTAAATAGGACAACAAAAGTGGCTGTTCTCTTCTTGTACTGCACGTAGATGAAATTCCATTCCATAATGGATGAGAAAGAATGAACTCCCAGAACCTTCCTAGTAGTCCAGTGTTGTGCATGTGTTCTTGTTCCTCATCCCACCAGGTTTCCCAGCTCTTGTTTGCTGGTCCACCAATACCACCTCGGCTGCTTATCCTCTTTGTCCAATCATCTCGATCCTCTACTATCTTCATGCCTGAGTTTTTAATCTCTCCGTTTGACATCCGAGAAAACGTTGGAAAGAAAAGAAAAATTTAGGGACTGTTGATGCTCGAAACAAGGTCTTGGAACAAGTAATGAAAGTCAGCACTGCAAGTCGTCGTTTCTTTTCCTTAAAAGATTATTCTTGGCAACCAAACAACCACAGTGAAAAATGAGATGCTGCAAGGTGTTCGATAAAATAATTGAGACAGTACAAGAACTCACTCTGTTTCCAGAGATCTTGAGCATCATTAAAAAAAGAAGAATGCATCAGCGTTTAGAAAGATCCAATGAACAAAATGACGAGTGAGGCGAGGAGCATTCAATCATTTGGTGGTCTGGAAAGTTCAAAAAGGTCGGAGAAAGTAATCTTTCCATCTCAAGTCGACAAAGATTGCGTTTGATTAGCTTGAACACAAGGCTGGCGTCGTTCATATATCCATTGCCTTCGTCTCACTACTGTATTAATTTTCTTAGTTCTAATGGAGTTTATCTTACCAATGGCTTCACATCAAATAAATTGAAAGAGTAGAAAAATTCAACATACAAAGGATAGGAGGAAGCTTAAAAACTATATATGGAGGAGAGTTGATCACAATCAATGTACATGTCAGTTTATTTATTCATTATTTTAGATGCGACTCTTGTCAAACTAAAACTTTAAAATGTTTGTTTACTAGAATTAAAATCATTTATTCATAACAATTAAAGTTTTTCCTCCCTTAAGGATTAGGAATTCTTATTTAATTATTTACTATTTCTATGTTAGGATTTAAAATTGCAACTTCGAAAATAAAAAAAGTGTTTTATTTACCATTTCTATTTAAATTTTTTTAATGATTTCCAATTATTCTTTTAGTGACATCCAAATCACATAACCTCTTGGTACTTTTTCCCTATTCACCTTTACCGTGCACCTCCATTAGTCTCTCATATGACCTATCTAACTATCGTAAAAACATCAAGTGCACTAATAATTCTGACACAAATATTGTCCACTGGAACCAAAAACACTACAGAGGTAACACAACTTCCATTGCAAACTCCTGAACGGAAGTTTAATAATATCATATAGATGTTTGTGCAAAGTCCCTCAGACCACGCAAATCACATCTTTATTCAAACACAAGTGGTACATAACCAGCTTTCTTTCACAAACATATAAAATTATAATTTTTTTAATAAAAAAAGTAGCCCTCTCTCTGTTTATTTCTTAGATTCGGTGCTGGGAAACCTGGTCCGTTGAATTAAGCTACCATAAAAAATGAAAGATGCGACTCGCTGGCCGTGATATTGACCATTAGACAATAAATTGCAGGCATGAAGTGGGAGGTAACCAGTAATAGTGATGGTCAATGAAGATGAAGAACGTATTGATAGTGGTGGGAAGGAACACGGATTGGACGTAGTTTGGAAAAATGTCAGCAAAAAGGAGAAAAAGACACGGAATAAAGAGAAAGGGAAAAAACCAAAAAAAAAATAAAGAGAAAGGGAGACCTTGACTTGGAATAGTTTTTTTTTCTATCAATTAAAGAAAATGAAATAAAAAAAAGGGAGATCTTGATTTGGAATAGTTATTTTTCTATTAATTAAAGGGAATGAAATAAAATAAATGTCAGGGAAGGTAAATGGATAGTGGTGGAAAGGTACATCTATTGGATGTATTTTGGAAAAATGTGAGAAAAGGGAGAAAGAGACAAAGAAATAAGAGAAAGGGGAAACTTTGACTTGGAATGGTTTTTATTTATTTATTATTGATTAGTAGGAAGGTTATTTTTCTATTGATTAAAGAGAAGGGAATAAAAAATGGGGAAGACCATCACTTGGAATAGTTATCTTTTTATTGATTAAAGTGGTTACACAATAACAATGTATATTTTATAAATACTTTTCATAAAAATGGCTAGTTCAACAAGGGAGTGTTTTTACTATCACGTTAAGGACTAAATAAAAATGGTGTTTACCTCACAGCTAACAAGCTTTACTGATTCAATTAGCAACTCGTCCATGTGTTTGCAGGGAGGAACAAACCAAAAAAAGATGTGAAGGAAATTACAAGCAAAAAAGGCCTTGCAATTAAAGATTTTGAGGTTACATAAGTTGCATCTTCTTTTGATTCTTTTTACGTGAAAGAAACGAGAGATGAAAAATATTTAGTGGTACTTCATCTCACAAATAATAAAGTGGAGGCCTATTTTTATGGATTCAAATTAGGGATAAAACTAAAATAATGATTTTATTAGATGGAGATTTTCTTAAGATATTTCGAAGTATGAATTGAGAATTCAACATATGTTGTATTATTTGGTGAAATGTCATAATAATTAAAAAAGAAGAAGATATTGTTATTATGATTTCAAATAGAAACTAAATTACTATTTTTAGAGACATAAAAATATTAAGTTACATTTTGTTCTTAACACGATCCATATGTCCCCTTGCAATTTGAATGTGATTCTAATGAGCTACTACAGCTAAAGTTCAAGCTACAAATAATGATTATTGTTGCAAAAGTATTTCATACAAAGCTATCTTTTAATCAATTAATTAATTAACTCAATAATAAATTAATAACGACTCTAATTATAAGATTTGAGATTCAACACACAAAATATAACAAAAAAATAAAAAGTCATCGCCATTTCTCTAAAATTTAGGTTGTCCTTACACCCTCACCATCTTGAATGCTCATTATTAAATAATTGATCCCCCCCTTATTTATCTCTTAAAGGAATTGTCACCGAAATCTTGACTTGTTGCTGTCAAGACTTCTTTAAGTGAAAAAAATGCGATTATTGTCCCACTAATATTTGCAGTTGACAGGTTAGGTGCATGTTTTTCTTTTCTTGTAGTTTTCATCTTTTTTTGTTTCTTCTTGCCTCTAAATGCGCCATGACAGTCTAGGTCTTCCCAGAAAAAAGAGAGTAAAAACATGTTATGTTGTTATCAGCGTCTTTGTTGGTGTAGAATATCAAGAGGTTGAGAAACTGATGTAACATTAGTCCTCGTAAGAAATTTCTTAGACGCCATGTAATTTGTCCATCTTCTTATTTAATAGAGATTCCTTGTTGGTACTCGGTCATTTAATCAGCTCTTTTTTACCTTTAGGTATAATATCGTTTTCCATTTGTAGAGGTTACAATCCTACTTGTTGCAGGATACAAACCAGAAACATGAAAAGATAATTTCCATGTAATGATTTGAACTTACTCATGGCCAAAGAGCTTGCTGTCCGATGCAGGTCCCTCCATTCTAATCAGTCACACCGGATTGAACCAGACAGATTCAGAAGCCAGGAGGAATCCGATCGTCTTCTGTCTAATTTCTTCCTTTCTTTTCAACGTCCCCGCAGCGTAACTTTCCGTGTACGTCTCTCCACTGAGTGACTAGCCTCAGTCTGCACGTGGAGCGTGGTCATTACGACAACAAAATGGGACTTTCATATTCACTTTTCAGACGGTATGAATCAAAGAGAACGTTAAGACTTCTTCCCACATGGAATCCGGTTAATATTCACCACATATTGCGGTGCCTTTTTCTTTAATAACATCTTCCTTCTTTCCTTACTTCTTCCTGTCTCCAAATATGGTCAAAGTATATCCCTGAAGTAGGAACTCTGAGAAACAACGGTCATGTGTAATTTTTTATATATCCCAAAATTTTAATTTTATGAATTAAATAATTATTGTATCAAATATATCGAATTTTGTAGGGCCACTTCTGCTGGAAAATAATGGCCATCCAACGTGAGACATACTGCTGCTCAGAAACCCGCCGAGGTGCACGTATCTTTGACCCGGAGACTCTTTCCCACCGACTGTTCTGTCATTTTTTTTTTTTTTTTTTTTGGTTCTTGGGCTCTAAAAGCTGTTATTTTCGTGTGCCTAATTTTTTTTTCCTTTTTTCTTTCAACGGTCTTGTTGATGGATTTTCCTGTGTGGGTTGTGTACACTCCATGTATTGTTAGGAATATATATAATATATTGAAAGTATGTGAGTATAGTTCTAACCTTATTAATGATAAGAGTTTATCACTTATTGTTTATAAATTTTAAAATAAGCTTTTTTTTACTCTAACAGAATATCAAAATTAGGCCTTCTTTCAAATGTAGACCTTTGCACCTCAATCATTACCCATGCTATCGGTGTGGAATGTATTGAAAAATATACATCCCATATCAAAAGTATGTGAGCATAATCTTGATCTTATTAATTATAAGAGTTTATCACCAATTGTTTATAAATTTTAGAATGGGCATCGTACTCTTTGTTTTTTCTTCTCAAACCCTTGGATTTTTAAGAGCAATGAGCTTGCAGAGGAAAGTAGAACTAGCAAAGGGATAAAGATCGACGAAAATAAATAGAAGTGTTTGCTTAAACAATATGATAATATTAGTATATGCGACTAATTTCAGCATTTTCAACTTAAAATCCTTCAGCGTAGAACTTTTGGCTAATAGTACTTGATTTCTTTGTCCTTTTCTACAAAAAGGGACATGCACTCTTTATACGGTTTACATAATCTTTTTCAAGTAGAATTTTTGAACATAATTTCTTTGTATGTTCTTTCAATCGATAACTTAATAAAGTTTCAATCAAATCCTGTATATTTAATCACTCGAAGTTATTGTGTGAAGAGCAGGACTTCGCACTTTGTTTGGTACATCGGGAAAACAATTGATTGCTTCTTTCCGACTCTTCTAACTCGCTGGCACAAGGTACCGAACCCCTTTTCCCACCATTCTTTAATCTAGACTCATATCTCTAATGCATGTCTATTTTGCTTGAAAATAAAATCATTACAATGAATCATAAAACTTTAAGCATAATTAATCAATGGAGAGAAATTTCGAGAAAAAAAGGTAAAGAATGGAAATAGGTAAAAGAAATTATAGAGATTGATTTAACTACTAATAGCATGAGATGAAACTAAATAAACGATCAAAGATTTCATCAACAAATTATTAGTTAGTAGCTGTGTATGTAATAACAAAAGATAAAAATAAAGTATTTGGTAAATGAATTCTCATTAAAAAAAAGTTTAACATTTTCTTAGAATTTTATCATTAGTCAGTATGAGATTCAAAATATTTTGTTATATTCAGAATAATTAATAAAATAATAATGACAATAAAATAAAAAGAGAGAAAACAAGCAACTTATTGTCTAATCAAGTTCAAAATTGTCATACCACAATGTTACATATTCTATCAAGAACACTTCATTGACTCAATCCAAACTTACTACTGGACACTTGTACCAAATATTATCAATATCATATTCTATCAAGAACATTTATTGACTCAATCCAAACCCACTCCTAATTTTAATTTTTCGAGTTGTTGTGGAGTAAGGCTACCAGAATATCAAAGAACTCTAAAACTTCATCCTCATGTATTAGACGCCCCCCACGCTCCTTTATCTCCACCTGCAAATTGCTTGTTGCAATTGAAACATCAAAGTAGCAAGATGGAAGCAAATCTATCCTCCCTACACGTCTCCAGGTAAATACACCCAATATCCATTACGGCCAACAGAAGGGAATTAGGGGACCCAAAGGACCCTGGGCCATTCAATACTAATACCACCTTCTTGAGCTTGAGAAGCAAACTAGGGAAATGTAGGATTAATGCCCCCAAATATTTTACAATTTGAATTCTCATGTCCATGAAATTCTTAGATAACAAACAAGGCATACTCCTCCAGTCCTCCAAATCCAGATCTGCATGGCTATGAATTGCTCCAAGAAACTGGCACTTCTCTTATTTAACCCTAGGATTTCACACCCCATTGTAGGGCCCCATGGCACGGCAACACCCAAAATCCAATAGGCATCGTCTCGTGAAAAGCAGAACCTCGCAGGCTGCTTGAATCGCAAGCAGGTTTTTGTGTGGTTTAGCCTTAGGTTGCAGGGTGAAAAGCAGAGCGTCGTAGTTTTATGGTACGTTGGGGTTGTGGCCCTTTCACGAACACAAGTTCTTTTTCACTTGCCGTCACTTGTTAGCCACTCTCGCCGTACATTAGCACACGGTACTAATCCGTCTCTCAATTTTAATCTGGCCTTTCTTTTAACCCTTATCTATTCTCACATAATTTTAGTTAACTCTCTTCAAAACTTTTTTTTATCTATTTATAAAATTTATATTTTAAAAATATTGTTCATTTGAGACATTATCAATGGCACTTGATCCTGCGAAATTCAGAGCATATTATCAGCCTGGAACATGTCCCAAGGCTACATCTGTTGCAGCTACAGTGAATCATGTGGACTCCTTGTAAACTGTATAATCCCATTGGATCCCCATTTGCGTCTTCAAACCAGAAGTCATCACCTGCTTCCAAATCAAACACATTCATGAGTTTGGAGGAAATCAAATTCCTCAAAATTTTCAGAATTCGCCTACTTTTTTATCAGACAAAATTGGGATATTCAGGACGGCCAAAACGTCACAGCATCTAAGTTGTGTTAAAGTTTTCCTAGGGGTCAATTCGTGGTCGGAACCTGCCAACTCTGTCCATGGAGATCTGTTTTCTGCCCAGGAAGAAGAAATCATTGCATGTTCTTTGCTTGCAATAAGCCCAGTTCCACAAAAGCTTTTATTCAGGGAGCGGCTTAAGCCACCGTAGTATGCCTTGGCAGTGTGAAGCGTAAGACTATAATTGGTTCTTCGTGACATGGCTGGAGCTTGACAGTGTGAAGAAAAACTGACCTGGCAGTGGACTTGTCCAATTATAAAATCTTAAGTAAGGATGCTTAAGTTTCTTTAACAGTTTTCTTATTCATTTACAAGGATTTTAAGTAAAAAAATCCATTTAGGACTGTATAAAAAATGATATGCTATTTAGGTGATCTCAATCTCTACTAACAATTTAAGTCAACAAGGAGATGAACAATTTTTGTTGACTCTGATTAAATTAATACTAAAAAATGTATGTTAAAAAGAATTAAAATACAAAAAAATCCTAAACTAAAATTATAATAAAAATTTAAAGTATATCAATGAAAGATCTATTAATGAAATTAAAATAGTCAAGCTAAAGTTAAACCAATCACTAGAGATTTTAACTAATCAATGCACTCTAAATCCAATATTGACATCTTCTTCAAAATTAAGGAGAAGAAAGTTATATTTGCATCAATTTTTTGTTTGTGAAGTTCTATCTCATCATGGTTGTGTAGAAGCTAAAACATATTTGTGACCAGTTCATCAATTGAATCAAAGACCACTTTTGTACACTATTACCACCGCTCAAACCTTCTTATGCTTTGAACAAGACTTTTAGGCTCCATTGCAATCCACGATGTATTCTCTTAGAGATTTCCTCAACAACAGTTCCTTCCTGGCCGAGGAAAAGGATTCTAATTGGGATTGAAATCCAAGCAAACTTAGACTTTAAGGAGAAAAGTCAGTCCACCGGAGAGAAGAAACCTGTCATGTATATGCCCTCCGCCGACACCACCCCGGTGCTTCTTCCAAAGCAATTCTCCATGCTTCTGAACGTCGGACGGATCCACTGATCAGAAAACAACAAAACCATTAGTCTAATTTATTAATTAAAATCTCCATTATCTTGTGGAAAATGTCCTCACTACATAAGATGTGTTCTAAAATGGTAACAAATAGATTCTCTTCTAAAAGCAGCAAAAATTCAGAATAAAAATATCAACCCCTGAATCTCAGCCACTCAAGTCCCCCCAAAAAAAAAGAAAAAAAAAAAAGAAGATGTAGCCACAAAGGCTTTGCAAGCTAAAATAGATTGTCCATGAAAAGAAAAGTGAAAATAAAAAAGAAAACAAATTCCCAAAAACATGTTGACTAGGATAAACAACAAGTCAAGTAAGTTGCAAACAATAAACGCAACTAACTAAAATTGTTTACATGATTTTCAATAATCCTTAACTCCGATTCATGTTATTTGAGATTGTGAGTCTAATCCAAGCATTTTAAATCATATATGAAGTAAGAAAACCACCAAACACCTAGAAACTTAATTGATGCAAGATTAAGTCAATATATCAAAAGGTTAAAAATTGTGGATGGATGGAGACACAGCACCCTGCCTAGACATTGCTTTCTTCTATTAATATCTCCCTTGCCTTATCACACAGAACCCTTATCTCACCAATATAACAAATTTAAAAATGATCAACTAAGTCTAAAAGATCAAAGGAAAGCATGTGTCTGCCCAAAGATAAATTCATACAAAATGAACAAGATTGCATGGACAAATGTTCCAGACGTCACACTGTAGCACAAGAACATAGATGAAATCTTAATATTTTCAAAAGGAAAAATTAAAACATTAAGCAAAAATATAAAATTAAAACATTAAGCAAAAATCTAAGGCCGTAACAAAAAATGTATTATGTTTGTGTCCAAAGACCTATAAAAAATTTTAAACTCGTTGTTCGCATTGGAACTTAGTGGGCGAGCCATCCAACTTATGGTCCAGCATCAATTTCGAAAGATGTGCCTACAAAACCATCGACTCAGTGACAAAACGTAGAATTTATAGGTTAGTTGTACGTACCTCGTCACATTACTTGCATTAGAGCAGCTACTGCGTATGCTGCTTTTAAGTGCTACTTCAAAGTTGTGGTGTGAAACGCAGAGCTTCACTGGCAATTTACATCGAAAACCAAAGCCATCTCATTTTTTGAACAAAGTCATTTATATTACAGTGTGAAAAGGAAGGCAGAATATGTTTTGGATAAGCCAAAATTTATTATGAGATCAACAAAAATGCTTGAATGTTAAGTAGTGGAGAATAAATTTATTTTATTATTGCAATCAAGACAAACTAAATTCATGAATTTTCTGTATAGACATATAAATTTATACTATGTATAAACATCTTCATAATTATTTGAATTTTAAAACTCACCATTCATATTCGAATTCAGTCAACAAGGTATCCCAATCCAGAGCAAAATTCATTGTTCAGCATCAATTTCAAACATCCCCTGCCAAAAATCAACTTCATAAAAAACATAGTATCGCTTTCGCAAGCTACTATAAGAAAAATTGTGCTTGGTACTGCCAAGTTGCAGTGTAAATGACAGTGCTCTAGCATGCTCGTTGCATCAAAATTAGCTCCATTAATACTACAACCTGAGGTAGAGCTATTTGGTTTCATCGACAAGGAGACGATGACTTGATGATTAAGGAATTTTAAAACCCAAATGAAGTCACATAATTAAGAAAAAAAATGTTGAATCAAAGAGTACAATCTACATCACCCAAATCAATATATTCCCATTTATCAAAATTTCATTGTAAACATGATTAATGGAAAATCAAAAACAAAAACATGCTGAACCAATACTCATGAAAATATTAGACTGATGAAAAAACCAAAAATTATAACATCCGTGTCACTCAAATCAATATATCATCTGTCAAAATTTCTTGTAAACCCATAACTAGTATAACAAGATTTATTTAAGAAAGAGGAGAAAGTGCATCTTGGATTGGACTCTTGCCACTGGGACTCGACCAGACAAATCTATTCCTTGACAGGAGAGTTCATGCGTGTGAGGTTCTATTCCAACTTGGTAGAAGAGGAGGAAGCTTTTCAGCTTGACAAGGCCAGTCGACTGGCTAATATGGATTATAAATTCTGACATCTTTGGATGCAAGTTTGAAGCACAACATTTTGGAGTACATTAGACTAAGATTTGGAATTCTAAGATATCATTAAAATTGAAAGAATTCTATCCAAAGCATCAAGAGATCATCTTAAATGGTAAAAGCCAGATTAAAAAGTTCTTGTGTAAATATCATGGAAGCAATGTAGAAACATCTCTACGACCATTTCACAATAATATGACTCCTGGTCTATGTTTAGGGTATATATACTTAAATTAACTATAAGATAAATTCTAAACAATACTAAGTCATGCTTTAAGATTATTTTCTATAACTTGAGAATTACTTATCTTAATGAAATAAAATGTAATAAAATATCACAGGGTTTAGATAATCCTAAACACTAAGCTTTTGTTAAGCTTATGTCTTTAGAGGTATTGTAAACCATGCACATTTCCAACTGGTTGTGACCAGTCTTGTTTTTATGAAATGTTTTTCTTTTTCTAACCTATAGTCCTATATAGCTGATTTTCTTAATTGCTTTTATAGATTTGTTGACCCTCAAAAATGAAAATTACAGTCATCTATACCATTTCTAGAACAATGTTCCCTTAGAAGCACGGACAGGATCTTAGGAAGGAGTTTCCAAGTACATGCAACAATTATTGGTTTTTCTAGCAAATAATGAATGTAAAGAATGCGAGTAGGTAATTGATAAATATGCTTTTCTACATTTGAAATTTTTGTTAATTCATAAACTAAAAATCTATTAATCTTACATTAAAATTCAAATAATCAAAAAGAATGATAAAAGTCAAATTAATCCATATATATGACTAAATTATAACTTTCAATAAAGAAATAGAAAAGTTCAATATTTTCCAGCTTAGAACCTAATTTACTAATTTTTTTAATGACATAAGTAATGAAAGAATTTAATAAAATCTCTTCCAATACAAGTGTCAATTCACATTTTCTTGTACAAAATTTGGCCCCATTGACATTATTCACTTTCAAATTGTGACAAACTCTATCTAGTCAAATATTTAAAACAAAGTAGAAAAATCAACAAATAGAAAAACAAAACTAGTATTGCATACACTCAAACTCAATTTGGCCCACCTAGACAACCTTCAAGGAAACAAAAGATAAATATTTTGAAAATTAATATTAGAAGATAGAATTTCATTTCATCAACTTTATATACATAAGATTTCATTACCATTATATTGCTATTGTGATTTGTACAAATATCCATCTATGTTTTTTCTTGAATATAGAACTTTATAATAAATTATTAAACAAAGGAGTGTAATTCAAATAAAAGCTGATTTGAATAGTCTTAAAATTCGGCACCATTCAAAACTATGGACTCCAAGAAAGGAAAAATTCATTTTAGTAAGGAAAAAGAAAAAAAAAAAAAAACTTAAACATAGTAAAGAAAAGGTTTAAAGTAATTGAGAAATGATTCTTATCAAATATAAAAAATTTATTGAAATTTATTGGGCACTTTTTAGTATTAGCCACCTCTAGATTACAAATTAGGATTACCAATAAATAATATATTACTAGTAAACAAGAAACTAAAATGGGAACCAAATCAATGCAATAATATATTATTTTATTAACTGAAACGGGAACTAAATCAATGCAATAATATGTTATTTTATTAACTAGTACCTGGACTCGTCAATACACAAGACCACGCAACCTATACTTTTGCAATATCCATTCCGCTTCATTTGTTTAATATGGCTAATTACCCAAGTCCACCGTAAAATTGAAGTCCTCAAGTTTTTTCAATTCCAACCCAGGTGGAGAAATGTCGTTAAGAACCTCAAAGAACTCTGAAACACCACACTCATGTATTAGACGCGCCCCACACTCCTTTATCTCCACATTCAAGCTGTTTGTTGCAACTGAAACACCAAGGTAGCCACAACAATTCAAATCCGTAACAGTTTTCCAGAATTTGCAGGGTAAATACATCCAGAATCCATTTACACCAACAGAACAGGCTTCAGGGATACAAAGGACCACAGGATGTTTTCGACCAATATCATTTACTTGAAACTGAAAAACAAACTCGGGAAACCCCTGCACACGGACTTCGTAAACAACAAACAGAGCATATCCTTCCCACCTATCCTCCAAATCCACATCCACACGACTTTGAATTGCCCCAAACAAACTAGTGCTTCTTTGGTTGAACCAGTTGGGAATTTCAGATCTCAATGTGGGGCCCCATGTTACCACAACCGACGCATTAGTAAACTAATAAATAAAAAGAAAAAGAGAATGAAGTTAAATAAAATACATTTAAGTTAATACAAAATAATAACTTCTCATTATTATAACGATATGTTGACATATTAAATAGGAGAGAACGTGACTTACTCCTTCTCGTGATGGTAGAGGAAATCGGGGATGCAGTTGGATAGTCTTGTAAGGTGTGCCATCATAACCATTAATGGTAGCAGCAGAAAACCAAACAGCAACACAAAACCATGAGTCTAACTCTACCCATGAAATTTCCAGGTCTGTTTGATGATAAATCATCCCTAATGATAAAGAGTCAAATATCCATAGGTCTTTCAAGTTTAATGGAAGCTTTGGTAATGCTTTTAGCTGTTTACAATAATCTAAACGAAGCCTTTTAAGATTGGAGAGTAGACAAAAACTATCTGGTAATACTGTAAATAAATTCCCACAAAGAGTTAAATCCCCAGCACCGAGTAAAAAACCAAGATGACCTGAGATTCCATCATTAGATAAATTACAGTGACCTAGACTTACATATACAGGCGGGTTGAGACCTTTAGGATTGGGAAGTTTACCAAGAAATTCTGGTATTCTGGTAAATCTATTTGTAGACAGGTTTAATCTCCTAAGTGAGGAGGGCAAACTAAAATTGCTAGGAAATGTTTCTTCCGTTAGACCACAACAACTCAAATTTAGATACTTTAAAGAGCTTAAACTTCCAAGCCATTTAAGGAACCAGAAAGAAGAGGGATTAGAGTCACTACATAGATGGAACCCACAAGAACAACGCGAAGCATCTTTTGGTGGACGAATTGCATCAGTCCTTCCCTAACCAGACAATGAAAGGTCTTCAAGAGATGGCAAACGTTGAAAAGAGAAAGATAAAGTTTTAATGGCAGTATAACCCAAATAAAGTTTCCGAAGAGATGTCATGTTACCCACGATATCTGGAAACTTCTTAAGTTTTGAACAGCCATAAAGAATAAGCCCCTCAAGGGATTCCATGCTGATCTTCTCCGGAAATTTCTCAAGCTTCTTGCAACCATAAAGATTCAAACCTCTAAGCCGTTTGAGATTTCCAATCGAATGGTGGACCTTCCTCAAATTTGTACAAAACTCAAGGTCTATATCCTCAACATTTGGAACCCGACTAAGATCTGACAACTCCATCAAATTTGAATAGGAAAGATCAATGTATTTCAGTTTGTTGAGATTCTGTTAGAAACAAACATAATGCTAAATAAATAAATAATTAAACAAAAAGATGAAAGCTTAAAGAAGAAGTAAAAACATGATGCACAGGATACAATCATACCTTCCCTCCCAACCAAAGTTGTTTGATGCTGCTATATCTCAATTTGAGCTCAATAAGATTATCAAATTGAAAGCTTCTCCGCAGGGATGATAAAGGGTATCCCTCCCATTCCAAAACCCGTAGTTCCTTACTTAGCATGAATTTAGAACGATCTCCAAACCATGTAAGAGTGTCAAAACTATGTTGACAGCTGTTTCTTCTTATTGCAAGTATTTTCGACCTTGTGAGTTTGGAGAAAGCTTCGAAACTTAATTGTTCTCGTTTTTTCAAAGGAAGGTCCCAAACAATTCCTTCAACTAAGTCTGTACCCTATGAAACCAAAATAAATAAATAAATTACTGTTATAAGAAAAAACAAATGATGGCATGAATTTATTACTTTTCTTATGTTTACACAAAAACAACTTACAGATCTATTCCTCAGCATGTGAACAATATCATCAGAATGACACAATCTACTTCGTTTCCCAGGTTCCTTTAAATTCTCTTGAGAAACTATTCGTTGTCCCATTTTTTGCATCAAATCATGCATATGAAAATGTCCATCCCAAGAGAACTCCACAAGAGATTTGTCTCTTAAAACATCTATAGAAGATTCTGGATAAAGACCTTGGCTTTGCCATATAAGAATAATGTGTTTTACATACATTCCATTGAATAAACATGCTATATCCAAAAACAATCTTTTTGACAAATCATCCAACCAATCATAACTTAGATGCAGTTTGTCCAAAATTTGAGCATGAGCATTTGCTTTTAAATTGTCACAAATGCTATTCCAGACTACCACTTCTTTACCAACCAAAGATGAACCAATCACTTTAATAGCCAAAGGGAGGCCTCCAGCATGTCTTGTAATATTTTTTGACAATTCCACAAAATCTTCCCTAGGCTCAGGTCCATTGAAGACTTTCCAACAAAAAAGTTGTAAGGCATCCTCTTGATCCAACGGTTTAAGCTCATAAATATTATCATCACTCACCAGTGGTTTCCAAAATTGACAATCTCTAATAGTAATGATAATTCTACTTTTTCCACCAAACCATTTAGGACTTCCTGTGATTGCTTCCAATTGTTCTTGATTTATATCATCAAAAACAATCAAAATTCTGCTTCCAATTGTTCTTGATTTATATCATCAAAAACAATCAAAATTCTTTTATTACGTAATTTCATTGCTATCAAGTCCATTCCATAATAATCATTCCATATCCGTTTGTTATGTTCCTTAAAGATCTCATGGATAATTTGTTCTTGCAACTCTGTTATGCTACAACTTTTGTTATCTCTAGTACCATAAATAAAACAGCTAGCATCAAATTCGTCACGAATTCTATTGTAAAGAACTTTTGCCAAAATTGTTTTACCAACTCCTCCCATCCCATGAATCCCTATATACCGAACATCATCCTTTTGCAAACAAAGTAAGGACACTAGTTCCAGCACTTTAGAATCTATACCAACAAAATTTTCGAAGATCTCTGATGAGTTTGAATGCAATTCACAGAATATCTTTGCAGTGATTTGTTCAACAACGGTTGCTTCCGAACTGTATAAATTATACGAATTAATACTACAGTCAAAGAAAACATACATAAAATTCAACTAAGGTTGGTGTAACAACTTAGCATACCTGTTAGGTACATGCCATCCGGAGATACCACCTATTTCTTTCAAAGCGGCTTTCCACACTTCCTTTTGCTTTTCATCAACCTTCGGGTCTTCACTGTGTTTAACAAAAGCTTGTTCAAAAATCCCATTTTGCTTCCTAACATCAAAGGGATCCACATGGTAGAAAACGGGCAGAACTTTTAGGCCTGTCTTTTTCAATTCCACCATCGTGTTTAGCTCTTTCAGGCACCATGTAGAGTATGCAAAATTCCTTGAGATGACAATGACTGCATACTGCGAATCTTTGATTGCCTCAAATAGTTCTTCAATAGAGTTTCCTTTCTCTAGTTTCTCATCATCTTTGAAGACAATAAGGCCTTTTTGCTTCAGCGCGGCATGTAAATGATCGGTAAAGCCTGTGCGGGTGTCTTCACCGCGGAAACTGAGAAATACATCATAAGTCGACGGAGTTGTTGAAGAAGAAGAAGAAGAAGGAGATGAGGATGAAGGGTTTCTCTGCGTACTCAAGGCCATCGCCAGAGGATACTCGCAGGCTTGTTTTGGGTAAGTGTAATCTGAAGGATTCTAACTCTACAGGCTTGTTGGTAATGAGGTTCGGCAGAGTGGGTTTGGCTATCTGCAATTCACTTTCCTCTTCGGCTCTCTGTGTACTCAGTGGGGAGACTATTGCATCTCGCAGGAATTTAATGCCGCGGAACGTATTACGAGGTTATAATTATAGTCGAGAAATAAAAAAAACAATATGCTTGTAGACCCGCTTGCGTACTCCGTTCCCGACAAAATAGATTCCTTGTCTGCATGAAGAGACGCGTAGAATTTAATAACACGTAAAATTGGGCCAGTCTTTCCCGAGTTCACGAGCCTGGAAGTCTTATCCTAGGAAAACAACAACCCCTATATTTTCATCTATTCCTATTCATAGATTTTGAAGCTTTTCCATTGGTATTTGTTGTCTGAAATGTCGTTCGTTTATTAATTTAATGTTCTAAAATATTTACAGAGCTTGATTAACACCATCATTAATGGATACACAGAGGCATGTTTAGTGTCAGGTTAATACGCAGATTCGATGCTCACAAGTTCGTTGTTTGGTAACGAGGGTCGTTAGAATGGGTATGGCATTTAACTTCCCTCTCCGGCTTTTTGCGTTCTGAAATTTCCAGGGAATTTCCGATGAAGGTAGCATCCAACAGTTGTTTAACGCATTCCGAGGTAGGAAATACAAACAATTTACCAGTTAGTGCGTTTATTCTCCCGATGGTCGGGAACCTTCTTAGTCAATCAACTTTATCTACGGGGGCCAACTGAACTTGGGTAACACGCTCCTTTTTTGTGACTCGGCCACGTATTCACGCGTGTTCGGCTTTGCCAAAGGACGCGGAGAAATCAGTAGATAAAATAGGGACATTCTTCCCCAAGATCACATGCACTTCCACGTATTATCCTCCCGACTGGACGAAATTAAGCATAAAAAATGTTTCTCCTTCATGCAATTAGAAGTTTCGAGCATAGAAGCACCACTTTCTGACTGGCAAATAAAAGCTATTCATTGTCAGTGTTTTCTAAGCGTCTTTAATTAATTAATAATAAAGCTTCGGAAGTTAGGTTTGCAAACGATGTCCACTGCTTCCTTCCTTGTGAAAAAGTGATCCCAGTCAAGTTCCACTGTGATCGTCCATAACGCGGATTCATGACTATAGCTCTCCCTTCAACCATGAAAATACATTATGAGGTAAACACCACGGCATTGATTGGAAGCTAGTAATAAAGAAATAATAAAGAAATAATAAAGACGTGGAAGCTAGTAATAAAGAAATAATAAAGAAATACAAAACATACAGTATCATCTCTGCAAGATCTCAAGAATTTTCATGTAACTTCAGTACATTGATATTGAAAGACCCTTTGAAAAGATTGTAAAATTATCAAATGAAAAAATTTAATGTTGTACATTTAAAAAAAAAAAGATTATGTGTTAGTAAAAATTTGGTCTTCCAATTATATCTTTAGTGGGAGTTATTTTGTCCTTCGTTTCTATTTTACATACCTTTTCTTTTTCTTTACAAATAATTAGTATGTAGGAACAACTTAATGAGAGTTGCCGAGTACTTTCCTTTCTAATTGCATGTACCTTCTTTATACAAACAATCATTCTTTAATCAAGAATATTTCTATTCAATTGTGCTTAGTTTCTTTGCACAAACAATTATTCTATAAAAAATTGAATGACATGAATGTTAATGTAATATTTATGGATGGATAGGGGAAAGTCTGGCCTATATGAGAGAAGTTGCCATTAGTTTCCTCTTTGCTTCTCTCTACGAATAATTTGTATTATTATGTTATTAAAATTTTTATTTTAATGAGTGTTTTAAGTTATACAAATAATTATGAGATTTAACTTCAACTTACAATCATAATTAATTTTATAATTAATAAAATTGTGAGTGATCAAAGATATCTTTGGAGACTTACAAGATGTATTTGTAGAATTTTGAAGCGTATAGAAGCTTGTTTAATGCAAGACTAAGTGGAGAACTGGAGTCTCATAAGCTTGCTTAATGATAAGGTTATGTAGATGGGGTTATTGACTGCCCTCCTTGACTTAAACACATTCAGATTTCCAGATATTCAAGGTCGTTGGGAACGAAAGAAAGAAGAGACTAGTGGTCATGAAATTCCTATCGCCAGTCTTCTCTTTCGAAATGATTACAATTTTACCGTTGTAGGATATAGACGGAAAAATGGGGTCCTCATGATGTGTTATCTTTAGAAAGCCTTTTTAATCAATTATCTTTTTGAAAATGTAGGTGGTAAGGGATTTCCAAGTTGCATAAAGTGAAAAAAGTGAATGATTGATTGGATGCTTGGTCAGTAAAAAAAATTGAAAATTATGTGCAATTGCATAGGATTGAATTATGTGTTTCCTTGTTCAAATCAATTAGTTCTACAAAATAGTAAGCTTGCTTCATTATGAAGCAATTTTCCTACATCATGTGCTTCTTTGAAAAACTATCTCAACAATTATGTTCAAATCAATTAGCTCTATAAAACAGTGAACTCCTGTGATATTCTGGCAATGTTCATAAGTCCACTTCAATCAATTAACTTTTCGAAAAATAAGAAGATGAGAAATTTATAAGCATATTAAGTAAAATATATACTGTCAATGTTTTCTTATGAATGCAACACCAAAGTGACACTCATTCATGCATGTATATCAGTCTTGTCTAGCCAAGTGGTTAGGGTGGGGAAATTTTGGACTTGGACCCTAAAAGAAAGGCCGTTGAGTAAGAAAAAGTTTAGCTCATACAAAAGAAATTATAATTAATTTTTTTGATATTAATAAAATAATTTAATTTACTAACTTAATTAGGTTAAAATTATGAGCCATTTTATCCATACCGTATTATCATTATAATTGAAACATGATAAGAATATATTTCTAAGATGAAGATATTTATATTTAGTGTACAGAGACTTTTACAATTATTGATAAATTTTAAAATTGATTTTGAGATATGCAAGATTATAAAATTAGAGTCGGTCGATCAATCTAAATCTAAACCAATCACATCACTATAGAAGGTAGAATGTGATCATCATCAATTTTGATGAATTTCTTGGGATTCCAAACAACCATCATTATCACAATATTTAGAGCACATTTCAAAAGATTCAAGTGGCCAGTCCCAGGCTGCTGGCACTAAATGTAGCTTCTGCTCATCCTTGTTTTCAAGTGGTATGTAGTCACCATGGTGTGCCAAGTGCAAGGCGTTTTGCGGTTGGCTACAGTGAAATAGTTATGTCCATATTTTGCTTTTGGAAGCCACTTCCCAAAAGATTCACATGTTGACTGCATTTAAGAGGAGTGCACTTGCCACACTTTTCAACAAGACAAAGCTACTTCGCACTCGCCTTATCAAATCAAGCCTGCAAAATATTTCTCCTTCCTCCAGTTGATATAACTATCATAAAAAACTTGCTTATAGAAACTTTAGTCTTGAAAGGTAGATGGTGACCAAAGCTTTCCAATTGACATTTTCCACTACATGTCCGCCTATCTTTCTTGTAAGAAATTTTTTTATGGGGAGATTTGTACAAAGGAAATTGTTAGCATGCCTTGTTGAAATTGGGTATTGTTTCTCCCTCTTTCTAATCTTTTATGAGATACAACAGTTTTTAGGTTGTTAGACTGGTTTCTCCATCAAACTTTTGGAGTCACGCAAATAAAGTAGTCAATTTGTCAGACACTTTTATAAAACAATCATAATTAAATAGAATAACAGTGAACTTATTCCAAAAGAAAAAGAAAACAAACAATACTCTTGAATGGGTGAGAACTATATCCTTCTTCCCACTTTTAACATATTCACAAGTCAACATGGTGGTCTACTTGGAAATTGGAGGGCGAAAGCTCTAAAGCACCACCACTTACGTAAAACCTTACAGGATTTCTATTGAAAGGTAAGATCGGTTATCTAGACGGAAACCTAATTTGGCCGGAATCTTAGAGAAGACGAAGAACGGCGGAAGAGATAAACCCTAGGTTTGATTTCACTGATGAAAACTCCGATTCAATTCATTCTTTACAAAATCTTTACAATATAAAGATACAATCAAAATCTAACTAAGGAATTACATCTAATTACAATCAATTACAATCAATTACAAACAAATTTGGTAAGAATCACCGGGAGTGGAAGATTTGCGGCAGCTAGGGTTTCGCAGGAGCGTCGGGGACAAACCGGGTCGTCTCGCGGGTGAGCTCAGGTAGTGGATCCAGGCGCGGGTCATGATCGAGCTGTGACGGCTGACGTAGGGATGACGTGGCGTGTGCATGCTCGACACACGCCACAGAGGATGACGCGCTCTGCTGTGTTAACATGCCCCCGCAAGCTGAAGAGGCAAAATGGACCTGAAGCTTGGAGCGAAGAGTGCGAAAGCGGGCTGATGAAAGACCTTTGGTGAAGATGTCAGTAGGTTGATCCACAGTAGGGATGAATTGAAGGTAAAGTTGACCCCGAGCAAGACGTTCTCGAACAAAGTGGAAATCAATCTCAATATGTTTAGTGCGAGCATGGAAGACCGGATTGGCAGTCAGGTAGAGAGCCGAAAGATTGTCGCACCACAGGGTCGGAGGTTGGGGAGGGAGAGCACGGAGATCCCAAAGAAGGTATTCAAGCCACATAAGTTCAACAGTCGTGTCAACAAGTGACTTATATTCAGCTTCAGTGCTGGAACGAGCAACAGTGCGTTGCTTGCGAGAACTCCAAGAGATAAGATTACGACCAAGAAAAATGCAGAAGCCACCGACGGAGCGACAGTCATCACGATCACCAGCCCATCCAGCATCTGAGAAGGGATGAAGAGCAGTAGACGGGCTACGCGTCAAGAGGAGGCCGAGGCGAGGAGTCGCCGCAAGGTAGCATAGGATGCGTTTAACAGCTTACCAATGAGCAGTAATGGGGCGATGAAGGAACTGACAGGCGGTGTTAACCGCATAAGCTATGTCTGGACGAGTAAGAGTGAGATATTGGAGAGCACCAACAGTACTGTGGTAGAGGCTGGAGTCTTCAAGAAGGTCACCACTCCAAAGAGAGAGAGGCTTATCAATGGTGCAAGGAGTCGAGACAGCTTTAGCATCAGTCATCTTAGCACGGGCCAAAATGTCGTGAGTGAACTTGCCTTGGTGAAGAACAAGACCAGTCGAGGTAGGTTGAACCTCAATGCCAAGAAAGTAATGCAGATGACCAAGATCCTTGAGGACAAACTCAGTCTAAAGAATCTAAAGGAGACGGGAGAAGGGAGCCTGAGGGGAGCCAGTGAGAATGATGTCGTCCACATATACAAGTAAGATGAGACTGTACTGAGGAGTGTGGCGAGTGAACAATGATGTATCTGCAGCAGAGATGATAAAACCAAGTGATGTCAAAAACATACTGAGCCGATGGTACCAGCACGGGGAGCTTGTTTGAGCCCATATAGAGAACGATGAAGGCGGCAGACATGAGAAGGCCGAGTAGGATCCACATAACCAGAAGGTTGAACCATGTAGACAACCTCAGAGAGATAGCCATGAAGGAAGGCATTGGAGACATCAAGCTGGCGGATCGGCCATCCGCGAGAGTAAGCTAGAGAGATGATAGTGTGAACAGTCACAAGTTTGGCAACGGGACTGAAGGTCTCGGTGAAGTCAATGCCTTCTTGTTGGTGAGAGCCTTTGGCTACCAAGCGAGCTTTATAGCGTTCAAGAGATCCAGCAGCCCGAAGATTAATCTTGTAGACCCACTTGCAGCCAATAGGACGAGCACCAGAGGGTAAAGGGACCAAAGACCACGTAGCATTACAGATCAAAGTAGTATACTCAGCAGCCATAGCTTCACGCCAGTGAGAGTCCCGAACAGCCTGAGAGAAACATGTGGGTTCAGTGGGGGGAAGGAAGTGTTGGCAGCTAGGGCAAAGGTATGAGCACGGGTAACCGTGCGGCAGGCGATGGTACCATCCTGGAGGCGGGTAACAGGGCGTGGTGGGGGGGGGGGGGGGAGGAGGGGGTGAGGATGCAGTGGGAGGAAGGGAGGGTGGAGTAGCCGCACCAAGGGACTCAGGACCAGTGGGGTCTGAGGAGGTAGGAGGGGAAGAGGATGTGGGCAAAGGGGGGGAAGATGAGGTAATAGGAGGGATGTGTAGTGGGGGATGAGGGGGAGGAGGAGGGAATAGGTAAAGTGTGATAGGGAAAAACAGCTTCATGAAAGACAGCATCGGCAACAGTGAAGTATTTATGTGTTGTAGGGCAGTAGCAACGATACCCACAGTAGCCAGGGGGATAGCCAAGAAAGATGCATGCACGGGAGCGAGGAGCAAGCTTGTGGGTGGAGTAGGGCCACAAATAGGGAAAAACTGCATAACCAAACACCCGTAAGTAGGAAAGATCAGGGGGGTGATTAAACAACACCTGCCAAGGAGAGTTGTGTCCAAGAACGGAAGTGGGGAGATGGTTGATAAGGAAGATAGCCGTCTCAAAAGCGAAGTCCCAAAAATGAGTTGGAACAGCGGCTTGGGTAAGGAGAGTAAGACCAGTCTCGACTATATGGCGATGCTTGCGTTCAGCAATCCCATTCTGAAATGGGGCATATGGGCAAGATAGTCGTTGATGAACACCATGTTGTTGAAGGTAGGAGTGAAAAGTGGAGGAGAGAAATTTTGGAGCGCCATCACACTGAATTGCCTGCAACTTGCACTGAAGTTGAGTTTCCACAAATTTATGAAAAACTATAAAAATGTCAAGGAATTGAGAGTGAGAAGAGAAATGATAGAGCCAGGAGAAACGAGAGAAGTCATAAGTGAAACAAACGTAATATTTATTTCCGTTCGAGGACACTACAGGAGACGGACCCCAAACATCAAAATGGACTAACTGCAGAGGAGCAGTGGACTGAGACTCAGAAGGGGGGTGGGACTGGCGATGCGTCTTACTAAGAGCACATGCCATACATGGGGGAAAAGAAGAGGACACAAAAGTAGTGTTGGTAGACTTCAAAAGACGGACGAGAACTTTGGAGGAAGGATGACCGAGGCGATGGTGCCATAACAAAAGGGGACTGAAGCGAACAGCAGTGAGTGCACGAGGAGGAGACGAGGTGCCAAGGGAGGAGACTCGATAGAGGCCACAATCAAGGGTGCCGTGGAGGAGGATCTGCCCTGTGACACATGAAATAGCCCAAAAATGAAAGGCAGAAAATAAAAAATAACAATTATTATCAGAGGAAAATTGAGAGACAGATAAAAGGTTCTTAGTAATGGAAGGGACAACTAAGACATTTTTAAGCTGAAAAGTGGGAGTGCAGAGATTACTTGTGTGAGTGATGGGAAGAGAAACGTCATCACCCACAGTGAGTTGTTGGGCACCAGAGTAGGGGGAGATACTGGAAAGGGCGGAAGTGGAATCTGTGATATGGTGAGAGGCACCAGAGTCAGGATGCCAAGAGGCTAGGTCGAGAGAGGAAGGAGGGGGGTTGGGGGGATAATAATGGGACACAGGAGGAGGAAGGTTGACATATTGGGTTTGAAGGGCATAGTAGTAAGGGGTTAGGCCAGAGAGATAGGCATAATGGGCTTGGGGTGAATAACATGGGCCTTGTCCAGGGTTAGAGGGTGGCATAAAAGTGGGGTTGAAACGTTCGCGGCAGTTGGCAACATAGTGGCCGGGCTTGCGACATAAGTGGCAGTAGGGGCGGCCACGGCAAGGTCTGCGGTTGTTAGATCTATTGGGCCAATTTTGGGCATGCGGGAGAAGGAGAAGCCCATCTCTTGCATGCTGGCCCACGAATTGGCCTGCGGATGACCCAGCAGCATAGGAGCCCGCGGGCTGAGACGCGAACTGGGGTGCGATAGGGCCCGTGTACGGACCCGCATGCTGGCCCGCGTACGAACCCGCGTGGTCTCGTGTAGGCGGGCCTGGGAAAGAGGCCTCTGAATTGGATCCTGCACGGGTCAGGTTGGAGAAGCCGGACCCCGACCCGCCCCGATTGGACTAGGGGAAGGCTGCGAAGGCTGCGGTGGAGGAGACGGCGGTGTGCTGTGTTAACAATTTCCATATTATTTATAGTTCTTCAACTATTAAAATGTTCAAAAGGCCCTTGTTAGAAAGGGGAAACATAAAGAAATTTCAAGTTTGCTTATCTAAAAGAAGGAAATGAGATAGGGGAGAAGTTTGGCCTTCAAAATGCACAATACCTATATGTCATATAATAAACCTAGTTAGCCAATTTTTATAAACTTATAAAAAAATTTATTTAATAAATCCAATAATTAATATATATATGAATCTTGATAGATAAACTAAAACCGACATTTGATGCACAAAAAATAATCTATAGTGGTTTTATTAATTTTTTCTTGTACTATGATAAATTAGTGTTATTAACTTTTACTAATTTATTCTTTAAGAAAATTTTTATTACAAAATTTCAATAAGAAATTTCAAATTTCTCAAGGTAAGATCAGTGAAAAAAATCAAGATTTTTAAGATAAGATTATTGGAATAATCAAATGTGAAATATACTGGAAGTCATATATTACCATAGTTTTGGAAATTTAAAGAATAAAAAACTTTGTCAAGATTAACATTATTAAATTTATTTTTTTATATTTAAAAATAGTTAAATTGATGAATAGACTAAATTACATCAAATATTTTGAAATATCGGCAGCTTCGCTGAACGAGGAAACTTCCAAGTTAAATCAATCTTCTCTTTCAAGACGGTTCCAAGTTAAATTACACGTCATGGATCACAAAACTTCCTAATTGAAAATTGCTGAGCAAGAAATATGAACATCCCACCACCCAAGAGCCAGTACTCGTGCGTTTATGATCACAAGGTACATAAGTTGGGATGTAGAACTGCGAAGAGATTCAAACATGGAAGCACCAGTTTTCGACGGACAATTCAAAGCTAGCCTCCACTCTTATTAACCAAAAGCTTTTGACTAATTGTGTTTTCTGATACCTCATCGGTCAACTAATTTAATGTATCAAATGAGATGGCATGTTCTTATGAACTTTGCCGGTACTGGTTGCCTTCTGTGTTTGTGGGTCTGGGATGAGGCGTGAATTTTAACACGTATTTACAAGTATATGTTTGCTTCTTCGCTTTCACGGTTGCTTTATTTCTACTGAGATAAGAGTGGAAAATGTCCAGGTTGTGTAAAGTAAAATAACTTCTCTTTCATATCTCTTTTCGAATGCTTCATCAAAGCTAGGATGTGGAAAGTAGAGACGCTTATTCAGGGGTATATCAGACGTCCCAGACCTTTCGATTTCACTGCAAAAATTAGTCAATTGGGAAATTTGGAGACTGGACTCTTACAAATTTTAGAGCAGGAAAAAGTTTGGCCTATCTAATTAGAAACTAGCGTTACTTTTGCTCGCAACTTCTCTTTACAAAAATCTTATATTACCTAAGTAAAACTGATATTATGATACCGAAATTGTTTAACTTTAGTTTACAATCATAGTCAATTTTATTAATTTAGTACCATGTGAAGATAAATTAATTAAAATTCCTCAAATAGTGTAATTGTGCTTTATGGAGAAATCTCCGAAAATCCTACAAAAGGAGGTTGAAATCCTAGACCTCTTCCATTGGGTGGGAGGAGCACATGCTTTACTGCCTGACCATGACCAAGTCTATAACGTCGGTAAGAAAAAAATACCCACTCAAATTTCATCACTGTGAATGCATCTTTTGCATGTGTAAATCCAAATAATTGTCACTCGCTGAACGCTCTCAAATTCCAACTTGGCTGTCCATTAGGCGCTACTTCCCTCCAAAGATTCTTTGTAATCCACAGGTAAAGATGTCTGTATGCTACTACTTCATTAACCAATTGATACAATTTGATGCAAATTATATCCTTATGATATCAATCTAACTTGGAAAAACCAAAACTGGGTCTATGATATTTAAGTAACTTGTTTTCAAAATACAGGAAGTATTTCGTGGATGAAAATAAAAGGTCTCATGGAAAAATGGTTAAAGTTTCGTGGAAATATTCGTGCGTAGTAAACTACTCAAAAGAATATTCTTTTTAGCTGTTCAAGACTTTATTCATTGGAACAAATTTCAAAAGATTCAAATGGCCATAAGAAAAAGTGTCAGGTTGATTGCAATGTCTTCAGACTGCTTGCATCATTACAGTTTGAAAAGCAGAGCTCCTCACCTTGTTTGGTGCATCGGCACCGTGACGTGAAATGCAGAGCCTATTTTTTGACAAACACAAGTTCACGTGAATACCTTGATGGCTGCTTTCTGGCTCAGCAGCATAAGGTACTGAACCTCTTTCCCATCCTTCTTTAGCACAGATTGTATCTCTGACGCTTCTTGGGACTTCCCACCGTGCTCCTATTTCACAATTTCAATCTGGCCGTTAATATAAACCTTATTTATTTTCACATAATTTTATGCCATATAATCTCCCACAAACAAGTAATTTATATATGGACACTACCAACAAAATAATGCAACATAAAGTGAATACTGAGGTTTTGAATATTGAGTAATTAATACATCTAAACACAGATAATTCATGCACACTCAATAACAAGTTAAAGACCACAAACTCTCCTCACCTAAGTTCATCCCCTTCTTTTGAAACATCATAACTACTTATAAATAATTAGAAATACTAACTACTCAAAGCTTGTCCAAAAGGCCATGCCTACTAGAAATGTCTAAAAAGTGCAGAACCAGGGCATTCTATGTGCTACCGAAGAAGCTGGTACCACAAGTAACTAACAGCATTCACTTCCAAGCATAAAAATAAAGCAAAATACTAAAAGGCACAGCTTACAAAAACATAAGCTTCATTTGACAAACCGTTATCATGGGAATTTTCAAGTATCTCATCATGTAAGACTATGAGGCATCTTCTACACCTTTTTTCTTCAATGCTATTTTCCTTTATATCTCACATCTTTCACTTTTATATTGCTCATAAATAAAACTAAAATAAGACATTATTACAAGCCACTCCTTAAACCTCAAGGTTTGCTGTTCCAAAGTTCTAAAAACTTCTATCACACTTGTAAAAATAGTCAACATTGACAAATCTCACAAACACAGCAATTTCACTGAGAAAGTTTCAATTTCCAAATTGTAAATACTTATTGATCCATAAATCTCGAATAGTAATTTAATCATCATTCCTTCAACAACCATAACATAAGGAGAAGGTTAGATGCCTCAAATGGACAAATACCTTCTCACCAATGCAAAATAGCTTTGCAAGATCATGGAACTACCTAATCACACAGCACCCTTACCTCACCAATATGACAAATTTAAAAATGATCAAATGAGTCTAAAAGATCAAAGGAAAGAATGCATCTGCCCAAAGATAAATTCAGACTAAATGAACAAAATTGCATGGACAAATGTTCCAGATGTTAAACTGTAGCACCAGAACGCAGATGAAATCTTAAGATTTTCAAAAGAAAAAATTAAAACATTAAACAAAAATCTAAGGCCGTAACAAAAAATGTATTATGTTTGTGTCCAAAGACCTATCAAAAATTTTAAACTCGCTGTTCACATTGGAACTCGGTGGGCAAGTCAACCAACTTACGGTCCGGCATCAATTTTGAAGGTGTGCCTGCAAAACCATTGACTTTGTGACAAAATGTAGAATTTATAGGTTGGTTGTAGGTACCTCCTCACACTACTTGCATCCGAGCAGCTACTGTGTATGCTGCTTTTAAGTGCTACCTCGAAGTTATGGTGTGAAACGCAAAGCTTCACTGGCAATTTACATCGAAAAGCAAAGCCATCTCATTTTTCTGAACAAAGCCACTTATATGATAACTTGGTTTCATTAATATTACAGCCTCAGGTAGAGCTATTTGGTATCATCGACAAGGAGATGATAACTTGATGACTAAGGAATTTTAAAACCCAAATGAAGTTATATAATTAAGGAAAAAAAATGTTGAATCAAAAAGTACAATCTACACCACCCAAATAAATATATTCCCATTTGTCAAAATTTCATTGTAAACATGATTAATGGAAAAACAAAAACAAAAACAAAAACATGCTAAACCAATACTCGATGAAACTATTAGACTGACAAAAAAGCCAAAAGCTATACCTTTTGTGTCACTCAAATCAGTACATCATCTGTCACAATTTCTTGTAAACCTATAAATAGTATAACAAGATTTATTTAAGAAGAAAGAGGAGAAAGTACATCTTAGATTGGACTCTTGCTAAGACTTGACCAAAAGAATCTATTCCACAACAGGAGAGTTCATGAGTGTGAGGTTCTATTTCAACTTGGCAGAAGAGAGGGAAGCTTCTCAACTCGACAAGGCCAGCCAATTGGCCAATATGGATTATAAATTCTGACATCTTTGGATGCAAGTTTGAAGCAGAAATTGGAGTACATCAGACTAAGACTTGGAATTCTAAATAATCATTCAAGTTGAAAGAATTCTATCCAAAGCATCAAGAGATCATCTTAATTGCTAAAAGCCAGATTAAAAAGTTTGTATAAATATCATGGAAGCAATGTAGAAACATCTCTACGACCATTTCACAATAATATGACTCCTCATCTATGTTCAAGCTTTATATACTTAAATTAACTATAAGATAAATTTAAACAATACTAAGTCATGTTCTAAGATTATTTTTTATTACTTGAAGATTACTTATCATAATGAAATATAATGCAATAAAATATCATAGAGTTTAGATAATCCTAAACACTAAGCTTTTCTTACGCTTGTGTTTCTAAAGGTCTTGTAAACCAAGCACATTTCCAATTGGTTGTGATCAGTCTTGCTCTGATGACATTTTTTGCTTTTTTTAACCTATAGTCCTCTATAGCCTATTTTCTTAACTGCTTTTATAGACTAATTGACCCTCAAAAATGTAAATCACAGTCATCTATACTATTTCTAGAACAATTTTACCTTAGAAGCACGGACGGTCTCTTAGGAAGGAGTTTCCAAGTACATGCAATAATGATGGGTTTTTCTAGCAAATGATGAACATAAAGAATGTGAGTAGGTAATTGATAAATATGCTTTTCTACATTTAAAATTTTTGTTAATTCATAAATTAAAAATCTCACACTTCTTTACCATCACATCCGAGCTGCTTGTTCCAATTGACGTCTCAAGGTGGCGACAGCTATCCAAATCCATTCCATTATTCTTGAACACCTCAAATGGTATATATGCCCAAAATCCATTTCGGCCAACCAAAGGGACTTCATGGACACAAAAGGTCAAAGGTAGTTATTGACAAATATTAAAGGCTTGAAATCGCCAAAGAAATTCAAGAAGGGTGGGATTACTACTTCCATAAATGCTACCATTTGAATTCTCATCCTTATGAACTTCATAAGCAACAAACAAAGCAAGTCCCTCAATAGGTTTTCCGAATCCACATTTACACGAAAACGATTTGTGCTGCTATGGTTGAAGCACTTTGGAATTTCATATTCCAGAGTAGGGCCCCATGCAAACAAATTATCAACAAGAAAATCGTAATTCTGGAAAGGAGAAAAAAAAAAGAAAAAAAGCGAGATATGTGAGTTGCAGCACTTTATTATTTTAAAAAGAAAAGATGTGTTTTGAAAAGAAAAGTGGCTTACCTGTGCTTCGTTGATACTATGTTGTGGATTCGGTTGCAAGATCTTATAAGGTTTTCCATCGTACTCATGGGACGTATTCTTGGCCGCTGAAAACCATAGACTGCTGCATAATCGGAGAGTCCTCATGCTTGCACGATAACAACCTATTCCCAGCGATGGACAATTTTCTATCTCTAACGAACGTAGGCGTAATGGAAGTTTTGGCAATGCCCAAAGTTGATTACAATTACATAATTTAAGTGTCTCGAGATTGGAGAACAGACAGAAGCAATCTGGCAATATTGTAAATGTATTCTTAGATAAAAACTCTAGCCGAGGACAGAAGAGCAAAACCATTTAAGTTTATTTCATCTACTAGATTGCTTATGCGGTTAATATTGCTTGTCAATATATGCATGCACCCACAAGCACTCATTGGATTTTTGTCAAACGTATTTTAAGGTTTCTTGCAGATACACCTCGCTATGGGATTCTCCTCACCAAATCCTCCTCTCCTCAACTTCATGCATACTCTGATGCCGGATGGGCAGGAGATTGTGACGACCGCCGATCCACCGGCGGATTCTGTATCTTCCTTGGATCCAATCGCATCTCATGGAGTTCACGCAAACAGAAAACTGTTGCTTGCTCTAGCACCGAAGTTGAATTCAAATCCTTGGCTGACACTACTGCTGAACTTATCTAGATTAAAGCACTTCTCAGAGACTTGAAGCATTCTCTCTCTCTACTCCTCCAACCCTGTGGTGTGACAACCTTTCTACCCTCTACCTCTCCACAAATCCTATTTTTCACGCCCGCACCAAACATGTGGAAATTGACTTCCATTTTGTTCGTGAAAGAGTCAAGAATTGCAAACTTCATATCCATTTTATCTCATTTGTGGATCAACCTGCTGACATTTTTACCAAAGGTTTGTCATCCTCTCGCTTTGCCACTCTTCAGAACAAGCTTACAGTTCACTGCGATCCTTCAGCTTGCGGGGGGGTGTTAAGAGACAAGTCAGCCGTCCACATCAACATCGCCACATCAGCACCACATATTGCCATGTCAACATTCACTAAACAGTCACCAGTCCATGTTGCAACTCAAGGCCACGTCAGCCCTGCACCTCACTTCCCCGATGCGTAGCTTTCCTCTCTAAAAACTCCGGCCAAATCTGCCCATTGCTGGCTGGGAAAACCTCATCGGAAATGTTTCCTTTCTCGTCCAAGATTGCGTGCCTCTTCCAAGCTATCTGATCATGACCAGGTTTATAACTCACCAACCACGATAGCAAAACATTCAAATAGGTTTTTCAATTCTTTCCAAAACCTAGATGATTCTCAATCATGTAATTAGACTAGATTGATATAGGGTTTATATTTCCTTTTGTATATAGCATCGATATGTCTATAAATTAAACATCATTTTGTACAATCTTTTCATTGAATTCCAAATTCTCAATTTTGCATATTGTTAGGGTTCTTCGTGTTCTTCATGTTTTTGAGAAATTAAATTAATTTCTCAAGGATTTTGTATTTTCACTTAAACATTGATGCAACTATATTTGATTTTGGGTTCAACATCATTGTTTAGAAGACTTTGTTATTTAGTAATTTCACAATCTATGATTAAAACTCATAGTTAGATTCATTGTCATTCACACTACATAATGAATGTCTCTCTGAATCTCCAAAAATGTCATTGAATACTGTTTGTCTTAAACTCTTTCAATGCATGACATTTTGTTAGTTTTTGTGTCAAAACTATATTGTGAATACTACATCTTGAATACTACATCGTGAATACTCACTATGGTCTTACAACCATTTATATATTTGCTATGAAGTGAAGAAGTTTTAATGTTTTTATAGACAATAACAAATTACAATAAAAAATAAATATTTCTCAAAAAGATCTTAACACGTATCAAGAATTTATATTAAAATTTTAGTGTATAAATATTTATTTATTTTTCCTTCTAACATTCATAAATAATTTATTATTTAATAACTTATTCTTTGTATTAAGACAAAGTATTTTTATTTTATTTTTCTTTTATAAAAGAAGTTTGTTAGTTCCTTTTACATGATTTGTCTAGCTTGTGTGTCCTCTCTATCCATGAAGAGCATTTTCTCCCAATATGAAAACTAATTGTGCTAGTGAGGCTGCAACAACTAGAAATATTTTCAATTTGTTCGACATTGACAAATTGAACTTACATTAAGTGTTACAAAAAGTTGAAAAATTAATAATTTATTATCCAAACGGTGGATTTATTCCATTAATTAAAATGAGTCGTATACAAGCAGAATTGCCCATCCTGTTGGCAAGAAGGCCAGGAGGCCCTCAAAGATCTCTCTAGCAGTGAGATCAAGAGCAGTAAATAGCACAACAAAAGTGACTGTTCTCTTCTTGTAGTGCATGTAGATGAAATACAATTCCATAATGGATGAGAAAGAAGCGCAGAGAAAGAATGATCTCCCAAAACCTTTCTAGTAGTTTTCCCAGCTTTTGTTTGGTGGTCCACCAATACCACCTCGGCTGCTTATCCACTTTGTCCAATCATCCCGATCCTCTACTATCTTCATGCCTAAGTTTTTAACCTCTTCGCTTGATATCCGAGAAAACGTAAGAAAGAAAAGAAAATTTTAGAGACTCTTGGTGGTCGAATTGAAGTCTTGGAACAAGAAATGAAAGTCAACACTGCAAGTCATCGTTTCTTTTCCTTAGAGAGTATTCTTGGCAACCAAACAGACCATAGTGAAAAATGAGATGCTGCAAGGTGTCTAATAAAATGATTGAGACAGTACAAGAGCCCGCTTTGTTTCCGGAGATCTTGAGCATCATTAAAAAAAGAAGAATGCATCTACGGTTAGAAAGATCCAATGAACAAACAAAATGACGAGTGAGACGAGGAGCATCCAATCACTTGGTGGTCTGGAAAGTTCAAGAAAGTCGGAGAATATAATCTTTCCATCTCAAGTCGACGAAGATTACGTTTGATTATCTTGAACACAAGGCTAGCGTTGCTGCTGTATTCATTATTTATATGCTACTCTTGTCAAACTAAAACTTTAGAATATTCGTTTACTAGAATTAAAATCATTTATTCATAACAATTAAAGTTTTCCACCCTTTAAGGATTAGGATTTCTTATTTAATTATTTACTATTTCTATTTAAATTTTTCAATGACTTCCAATTATTCTTTTAGTGACATCCAAATCACATGAGTTAACTTCTTGTACTCTTTGCCTATTCACCTTTACCGTGCACCTCCATTAGTCTCTCATATGACCTATCTAACTGTCGTAAAAACATCAAGTGCATTAATAATTGTGACGCTAATATTGTTCACTGGAACCAAAAACACTACAGAGGTAACACAACTTCCAGTGGAAACTCTTGAACAGAAGTTTAACAATATCATATAAATGTTTGTGCAAAGTCCCTCAAACTACGCAAATCACATCATTATTCAAAAACAAGTGGTACATGGTTCAGCTTTCGTTCCCAAATGGGTCAGCACTAACAATACTTCTTACACATGAACGACAATTCATTCACAATACTAATTTGCTTTCCTGACCTGTGACACATGGGACACATACTGGTTCAAGAGAACAGCTCAAAGATCAAGAGAACAACTACCTGCAGAATATTCTCACGCCCAATCTGTCCATGCCGAAGAACAGCCCAATATCCAGCAAGCTTTTTCCCACAGAATAACCCAGAATCGCTCAATCGACCTCCCCACAATCCAACCACGTTAACTCAGAAAGCACCCGCTCAATCAAGCATAATTAATCCGTGCAACCAGAACACCCAGAAAGACTGAACAACAAAAGACACCGATTTCTCTACTTAAAGAACCTCACGATCGGACAGCAAACGACCACAATAGAACACAAAAAGCTATCAAGAACCCAATCGAGTCCTGCCAGCCAAACGGCTGCTACAACTCCCTTTAACCAAACTCAGTCCGATTACAGCAGGAACAAACAAAAATCTAATGAAGTGGAAGAGAAGTTACAGAAGACCAAACCTCCAGATCTCGTTCGAGGGAAATCACGCCTCCACGAATCCGAAGCCCCAACTTCTCCAAAAAATTCTACACCCTTTTGTTCTTTTTATCTACGTTCTTAGATACAGCACAGAGCATCCTGGGCAGAGTCTCAAACGCCGCCGTTTAGTCAGCAGCTTCTACGGACCCAAACTATATAAAAAAAGGGGCCCAATTGCAACCTTAAACAGCCCACAAAACAATATAAAAAAGCGCCCACACATGCCACTTAACAACACACCCACAACATTGTTAAGGAAATAAAAATACGTCACACATACGCTCATAATTAGCTGGTGGTTAGAAACGATAGCAATTAACGGAAGAAAGATGACGTCGATTTCAACAGCAAATGTCTGCCAGGGCCTAGCTAATTATCTGCCGTCATCTAGTTCCGTCAATTCATAGTTTATTAAGCTATAATACCCAGCAGCACTTGAAAAACTCAAACAAGACTAAGGCACGTAGGGGAAAGGTTCTGTTATTTAGCTGATAGTACTTAGAGCAAATACAAGCATACTCAAACTCCAAATACAACTGACATATATATAGTCAGCTAACCCTCCTAACAAGAGCTTTCACATTACATTTTCAACATGGCCGGTTGGTCGGTCTCATCATCACTATCTTCATCCCTAAGTAACATTGACTTTCTCATGTGAACATTTCCATGGACGGTCCCTCCTTTTCTTATCTTGTTCCTTGGATGAAGGGGCGGTGGTGCACTCACTCGTGGTATTGCTCGGATAGAGGATTCTCCAGGAAGATAGGCTTGGAATGCTGATTGGTTGCTTCTCAGGATAGTACGCTGAATGTTTTCCTTAGGTGGGCTGTTAAGATCATATTGGGCTGCATAGACGGGCTCATACGACCTTCCAATTGGTTCATATTTCTGCAGCGAGGGAGTTGGGTTTGGTAGAGAGTTCAGCAGCATCGTTAAGGCCCTATGGCCTTTTTCTTCAGCCTCTCTCTGATTTCTTGCAGCTTGCTCTATCAATGTTCCAGCTACTCCAACACTCCCCCTCAAAATAGGTGTGATTACACCTATTTTGTTTCGGAGTTCTTCAAATCTGTCCCTGGGTAACGGTTTAGTCAGAATGTCCGCCAGCTGCTCACTTGAAGGAACAAAGGTGGTGATTATAGTTCCTTGAGCCACCTTCTCTCTTATAAAATGGATATCGATCTCTATATGCTTAGTTCGGTTGTGCTGGACTGGGTTTACTGTCATCTGCAAGGCAGGAAGATTATCACAAAACATGTTAACCGGTGAGAAGTGACTTACTCCTAGTTCTCGGAGCAAGCTCAGCAGCCAAACAGCTTCTGCAGTTCCCTCAGCTAAGGCTCTGTATTCGGCTTCAGCAGATGATCGTGAGACAAAATCCTGTTTCCTTGAGGACCATGAGATAAGATTAGCTCCCATAAACATGAAGAAGCCTGTTGTGGATTTTCTGGTGTGATGGCAACCTCCATAGTCAGCATCCGTGAACCCATAGATAGTGGTTGGACTCTGTTTGTGAAACTGCAGACCAAGTGTTGCAGTACCTTGAAGATAGCGCAGGATGCGCTTGAGTTGATAAAAGTCCTTTACTCGTGGAGCACTCATCTGTTGGCACAGTTTATGAACAGCTTGACTGATATCTGGCCGTGTCTGGGAGAGGTAATGCAGAGATCCGAGTATACTTCGAAATGTGGTGGGTTGAGGAAGCAAATTCTCTCCGTTTGACACGGTTTCTGCCTTAACTGCCATGGGGGTTGAGATAGGCCGGCTGTAGATCATTTCAGCACGTCGGAGCACATCTAACGTGTACTGATGTTGACTCATAAAGACACCTGCCTCATTGTAACTAAATTGCAGACCAAGAATATAGTGTAAACGACCTAAATCTTTAACTGGAAAGTCCCCACCAAGTTCTTTCACAAAGTCATTAATTATTCTTAGTGAGTTTCCAGTAGCTATAATGTCGTCGACATATATCAAGACCCATAACTCATCAAAACCTTTCTTATAGATGAACAGTGAAGGATCATACATGCAACAATGGAAGCATCGTGATATGAGGAAATTAGAGAGACGTTCAAACCAAGCACGAGGGGATTGTTTGAGTCCGTATAAGGATCTATGCAGATAGCAGACATGTTCAGGATACTTTTGATTTACAAACCCATCGGGCTGCTGCATAAAAACTGGTTCCGAGAGAAAACCATGCAGGAAAGCGTTCTCAATGTCAAGCTGCCTGATGTACCAACCTCTGATAATAGCCAGTGAAATGACTAACCTGATCGTTGTTGGCCTAACTACTGGACTGTAAGTTTCCAAGTAGTCCACTCCAGCTTCTTGATGGTAGCCCTTTGTTACCAATCTGGCCTTCAAACGGTCAAGTGTTCCCTGTGGAGTGAGTTTTGTTTTAAAAACCCACTTGCTGCCTATCACGTTCATGGAGGGAAATCTTGGTACAAGCGACCAGGTCCCAATTTGTTGCAGTGCTTCCATTTCGTGTTCCATAGCAGCCTTCCATCCTGGGTGAGCAAGAGCATTTCTTACATTTGCCGGAGTTGGTGGAACTGTGTTTTGAATATGGAAAGCGTATCGGGGGTTAGGACGTCGAACACCAACTTGGCTTCTGGTAGTCATTGGATGCTGTCTAGCTGGAGTTTCAGTTATGTGGGAGTTTGGGTCAGTTCGGAGAGAAGGAGGATGAGAAGTTTCAGACTCTCTGTCGGGACTTAAAGCTGTAAAGGACAAAGGTGAGGATGGGTTCGAAAGTGGAAAGCTGGTGTTTGCTTGTTCGGGATGTTCTTCATTTAAAGACCCATGTACTGTTTGTGAGTTTAATGAAGGTGCTCCATTTTCTTTGGTTCGTACATTTTCCTCATGAGGAGTTTCCTGGATTTTTGGTGTCCTTTTGTACCGAGTGCTAGGTGTTGATGCTTCCTTATTTATTGCTTCTTCAAAGGATGTCTCTCGTTGTACGATAGGAATGGGTGTATCTTGGTTGAGATCTGTGGGATGTTCAAGGAGGATTGGAGGTTGATTTTCTTGTAACATCTTCATTGGTCTGTCCGTCGTTTCTTCATCAATTCTTGTACGTACCATGTCATTTCTTGCAAAAGGGTACATATTTTCATTAAATATTACGTGTCTTGAGATGAATATTTTACCTGTTGGGATATGAAGGCACCGATAACCCTTGTGCCGTGTGCTGTATCCTACAAAGACACATGCAAGAGATTTGGAGGATAATTTATCTGTTAAAGTAGAGCGTAAGCAGGGGAAGCATTGACTGCCAAATACCCTAAGTGTGCCATACTCTAGAAGACGATGATAAAGTTTTTCAAAAGGTGTTTTTCCATGTAGCACTGGAGTTGGAAGTCTGTTAATAAGATGAAGAGCTGTAGAAAAAGCTTCTACCCAATATTTCCGTGGAACCGAAGCCTCTTTCATCATTGATTTCCCGAGTTCGACTATGTGCCTGTGCTTCCGTTCAGCAATACCGTTTTGCTGTGGTGTATAAGGGCATGACATCTGATGCAAGATTCCATGAAAACGAAGATAATCTTCTAGGTCTTTACCTGTATATTCTCCTCCATTATCCGATTGTAGAACCTTGATTTTGGCCTCAAACTGTCGTTCAATCATTGATTTATAATCAACAAAGGTTTGAAGTAAGTCTGATTTCCTTTTAAGAGGATATATCCAAGTGAACCTCGAATATTCATCAACAAAAATAACATAATATAAAAAGTTCTGACAAGACCTTTTTGGAGCGGGTCCCCATAGATCGCTATGTATCCTTTCAAAGGGTACACATGATCTATTAGTAGAGTTTCCAAACGGTAGTGCATGACTTTTAGTTTCCAAACATACAGTACATAATTCGGGTATTTCTCCCTTCAAATATATTAGTTTTTTGTTTTTGTAGTTCCTTCAAAATACGAAAATTAGAGTGACCTAATCTTCTGTGCCATGTGTTGCCGTCTGTTGTTTGTTGATGGAGAGAAAGATAAGCTTGTATCTTTTCATTTGGCAGCACGTAGAGGTCCCCTCTTCTAGATCCCCTTAGCAGCATCTCCTGAGTGTTCAGGTCCTTAACAAGAAAAGAATTTTTATCAAATGTCACAAGGCAAGGATTATCATCTACGAGTTTGGACACTGATAATAAATTCTGTCTTATTGCAGGTGCTACGAGAACTGAATTTAATTTAATTTGTCCTCGGTTAAGGCTTGAAGTTCCTATATGTGTTATAGGAATTCGTTCTCCGTTTCCAACAGATATTGTGTCAATACCCAGATATTTTGTAAATGACGTTAGGCTACCTGTGGAGTCAACTACATGTGAAGATGCTCCAGAATCTGCCACCCAATCATCATTCTTTGGTTCGTTCACGTGCAGGGCTGCTAGTGCCTTTGGTATGTTATCTGCTTGAAAGGAATGATCAAAGCGCCTCCAGCATTCTAATCCGGTGTGTCCTTTCTTTCCACATATTTGACATGTGATTGGATGCTGTGGAAAATTGTTAGATGTTTCATTTGAAGGGTTAGCATTAGTATTACCGATATTTGACTTGTTGAATGTTCCACGATTGTTGTTGTATGCTGTAGGGGTAAAGCCACGACCTTGTGACGAGAAACGTTGTTGAGTTCCTCGTCCCCTAGAGAATCCTCGACCTCCTCCTCTATTGTTCCTTTGTATTGAGAAAGCAGTATTCTCATTTTGGGAACTTGTCGAACTTCTGGTATACCTAGTGAGGCGTGACTCATATGCTTGCAATTGTGAAATTACAATATTGAATTCAGGTATGGGAGGTCGGAACATGGCAGTTTTGAATGATTCATAGCTTTCATCCAAGCTTTCAAGTAGACGAAATGTTTTTGCAGAATCAGAAACAGGCTTACCAATTGAGCTTAATTGATTAAGTAAACCTTTGAATTCAGTGAGAAAACTTGGTAAGGTTTTACCTTCCTTTCTGATATTGTTGAGTTGAGAAAGAAGGTCAAACTCACGAGTCTCCGTCTTCTGGGCGAAGTGATTGGAGAGTTCATTCCAGACTTGAGCTGATGTCTCTAGCTCAAAAATATGCCCTAATGCTTCTTCTGAGAGTGTGCTTATGATCCATGATTTGACCAATGCGTCACTTTGAGACCATGAGTCATAATCAGGATTTGGTGTTTCACTGTCGGTAAGTGTAGGGGTTGGCTTAGGTATCTCATTAGTGACAAAACCAATGAGTTTTTGAGTTTGCAAAAGGGATTTGATTTGAGTCATCCAAGAAAGATAATTTCCCTCTGCGAGCTTGATTGTTACAAAGTTGCTCACATTGATGGAATTTGGAAATGGATAAGTATTTGCTCGTCGTGCCATAGTGTTGGCTCTGATACCAACTTGAAAAACTCAAACAAGACTAAGGCACGTAGGGGAAAGGTTCTGTTATTTAGCTGATAGTACTTAGAGCAAATATAAGCATACTCAAACTCCAAATACAACTGACATATATATAGTCAGCTAACCCTCCTAACAAGAGCTTTCACATTACATTTTCAACATGGCCGGTTGGTCGGTCTCATCATCACTATCTTCATCCCTAAGTAACATTGACTTTCTCATGTGAACATTTCCATGGACGGTCCCTCCTTTTCTTATCTTGTTCCTTGGATGAAGGGGCGGTGGTGCACTCACTCGTGGTATTGCTCGGATAGAGGATTCTCCAGGAAGATAGGCTTGGAATGCTGATTGGTTGCTTCTCAGGATAGTACGCTGAACGTTTTCCTTAGGTGGGCTGTTAAGATCATATTGGGCCGCATAGACGGGCTCATACGACCTTCCAATTGGTTCATATTTCTGTAGCGAGGGAGTTGGGTTTGGTAGAGAGTTCAGCAGCATCATTAAGGCCCTATGGCCTTTTTCTTCAGCCTCTCTCTGATTTCTTGCAGCTTGCTCTATCAATGTTCCAGCTACTCCAACAGCAGCAGCACTTGAAGAAGAATAGCTAGCGCCAACATCAATCCCAGAAGAATGTGCAGGTTTAATAAGCAAGTATTCAGTTTCTTCCGTCGACACATCAGCCTTTCCCCGTAGACGCTTTTTAATTCTCAAACCCTCTAATTCCATTGCCACTTCCCTCATGGAAGGCCTATCCTCCCCCCTTACACTTAAGCATTCTTTCACAAGATTAGCTACTTCCTTTAGTTCATCAATATTAACCTCATTTATAATACGAGTGTCAAGAATTTGAAGTAACTGATCTTCTTTCATTGCAGAAACAAAGTGCATAGCAAGATTTCTTTCATTTCTTGTCCTATCTTGAAAAATCACCTTTTTACTTGTCAACAATTCTGCCAAAACAACACCAAAACTATAAACATCACTTTTATCAGTTAGCTCACCAGTTTGGAAAGATTCGGGATCTAAGTATCCATAAGTTCCTTGCACCAAAGTGGATGCTTGTTTATTGTTGACAGAAATCAACCTTGAAGCTCCAAAGTCAGCTACTTTTGCTGTAAGATTCTCATCTAAAAGTATGTTTGCAGATTTTACATCTCTATGAATAATTGGCATAGAAGCTTTTGAATGTAAGTATGCAAGTGCTCCTGCAACTTCTATTGCTATTCTCAAACGTTTTTCCCATGGAATAGAGTGTGAGAGATCTTCATTATGAATGTGGTGAAAAAGGGTCCCATTTGTAATAAATTCATAAACTAGCAAGGGTACTTCATTCTCAAGACAACAACCTAAAAGCTTAACGACATTCCGATGATTGATTTGGCTAAGTAAAAATATCTCATTTATGAACTCCTTAACTTGGCTTTGATCAAAAAGTTTGGACTTCTTTATAGCTACTACTTCATTCCCAAGTAAAATCCCTTTATAAACAATTCCATTACCTCCTTGGCCAAGAATCATGCATTGGTCATAATTTTTGGTTGCATTTTTAAGCTCTTCTACATTGAAGATTTTTATTGGTTCTATAGACCCATTGTAACTTAAAAGTTGTTGTTGTAACATTAAACCACCGTTTTGTTGAAATAATTTCTCCCTAAGTTTAATGAGTTGTCTTCTTTTCAGTCCATAATCAATGCAAAAACCACCAATGAGTAGAATCAAGAAGCCTACTATAGAGCCTACAAAAGTTCAACACATTTGGAACAAAGTTAGTATCTTTGCTTTTGTTACTACATATAACTTAAAAATTGGTATTGCATATATGAAATATATAAATTCCTTACTTAGCACAAAAGAAAAAAAAAAAAAAAAAAAAAAAAAAAGCTAGATCATAATGTAGCTAGGAAATGGCATGGAAGCATAGACCTACAATTGATAGTTTTTTTAAAATGTGGTTAACGGTAAACTTGAAAATAAAGCAAAATACAAATAATTACCCCCAAAGTTTTAACCCCTTTTTGGAAAGGTTAGACCCCAAAACTTTTTCAAATAGTCTTAAGTTTAAATGCTTTTCGATGTGTTTGGTTCCATCATATTATTCATAACTTTTGGTTATATTCTGAGTATCATAAAAAAAGTATTACAAAGAAGTTTAAAGGATAATGTGTCATTTGGTATAAAACATTTAGGGTTAGCAAATTTGACATTAAAATTAAAGGAACAAAATCTAAAGGTAAAAAAAAAAAAAAAATTTGAGTTATCTAACAACCAATCATGTATTTTGTATGACATATATGTAGAACAATCCACGAGAAATTTGTGACGTATAATTTGATGATTTTTTTAACGTCAAATTTGGTTCTTTCATTTGAGTGAGATTCTATAATATTTTGTTCGTAGCTTACAAATTAGTATTGTTGTATTTTATATTTTCCTGAAATTAACATTCTCTTAACTTACGATGCTTAACTCTTTTACCTTTTTAGACTACCCTATGTTGGTTGACAAGCCAACATTAGAGGATCTATGTAGTGCCCGAACTACCATTTCAAATATTAAATAGGGCGATCCGACATCTCTCTATCCCTCAATTTTTGTTACCTTTTTGTTACATGTCTAAAGTTTTTTTTTTCTTGGTTTAAAATCTTGAAGGGATGAAATTGATGTCCCTCAATTTCTCCGGAAGGTGAAGGCTTATTTAATCAAACTATTGGAGGGCTTGACAGTGTGCATCTACGTGTACGCTAAGTGGCAAATAGGCCTACAAGTATTGCAGTGAGGGTGTTGCAAATAAGCCTACAAGTAATGCAGTGAGGGTGTGTAAGGAATAGCATATTCATGCTATTAACACAATTGCTTTTGATGTAATACTAAGACATGATGGTTCTAAAAGTGGTGTCGTAGTATGTTGCAGGTTTCACCTTTGCTACCAACAGACTGTTAGAGTGATGTGTGTGCGCGCGCGTCAAATAACCAGTAAGCCAACGTGCACTGCTACAGAAGGTATTTAAGGTAAAAGATATATAGTTCATTAACAATAATTACTTTTGGTGCAATCATAAAACCTTAAAATCCTAACAATTGGCATTAAAGTAGGTCTCAACTCAACCCTTATTATGAACAGGTTGCTGGGATGGAGAGGATTGTTGTTCTTGGTGGTATGTATGCCTATACACTAAGTGGCCACTAAGCTTGTGAATGTTCCAAATGGTGTTTGCAGAATAAAGTATGCAAGGTGTAATATAAATTGCTTTCATAGGGCAATGCTTGAAGTGTTGACCACCACAAAAAAAAAAAAAAAAGTTTTGAAAAAACTCAAAATGCAAAAGAATAGAGAATTTAAACTCAATTTTCTCCTAAATGAATTATTATGTCATAGTTTAAAAAATTTAAACTCAATTTTTTTTTTAGATAAATTATAATATTGAGATATGTTTCTAACTTTTTATATTCTTTTATTTTTTAATAAATAAATTTATATATTAAAAAAAAAAGGTAAAAGAATGGGTCAACTAGTTATGCAGATTGGGAAGCTAATTTATGCCATTTACTACATAAACTATCAAGCCAAAGAAAATAAAGGGACAATGGGTCTCGGAAACTATGTTGCAATCATATATACTTACACAGTGCAATTGTAATAGTTCTGAAATTGCTGCCTTTAGGGCTGCACCCCGTTCCATGTGTCTTCCCATCGCCTTCGTGCCCCTTAGGACAAGAACAAATAAAACTCCCCTCAGTATTGTTGCATTTTGCGCCAGGCACGCAGGTAGTAAAATCGGAACACTCATTCTTATCTGAAACACAGTGCAACTCATCAGAACTGAACATTATACTTGCAAATAACGAATTAGCTAACTGAACTCCACTCTAAAAGAGATAAAGAAATAAAATAAAAAATGGCCTGGTAAATCAAATATGCTTTATTACCGAGGCAACCACCACGGACGTATGGGTTCCCTTCATAGCCTCCAGAGCATTGGCAATGATACCCAGGATCGTTGGTGGAATCAGAACATTTACTGTAGGCTGCCTTACATGCATAGCTTGTCTTCTTTTTCTGAGCCTCTCGGCATGTCTGATTTCCAACTGCCCAATCAAGCACCACTGGAAAATTCTCTCTTTTCTGTAAGTCTTTGATATCTAAGGAGGAAAAGGTGTATGATCCTTCTTCCGCTAGAAAACCAAATCTGCATGGACTAAACTTATGCCTACGGTTAGAGCTCGTGACGTTGAGAAGAGCCACATAAAATTCCATTGTTCCTTTTCTGATAGGAATCTGGCAACAGCCAGTTGCAGTTCCATTGCAAGACCCATTAACCACATTATCAATCTCCGCACAATATGACAAGCATCCGTCAACATAACTCTTCTCTCGATTGGAGCCGATGAAAACTGCAAGAGTGTCACAACCCACTCCAATGAATTTTTTCTTCGTATATGAGAGGGGAAACTTTGGTGATATGAAGTCGACAGAATCGTAATAATCCAGCCCCTTCTTGGGGCAATAAGGGGTTACGGAGCTTAACACTCGTAGTTCACCATTCAAAGAGATGTTAAGCACCTCTATACTAGTGTGGGCTAGAAGTGATTTTGGAGACTTGGACTTTTTGCAAGTGATAAGAAAAGATGGATCAAGGTAACAACCCTTATTGGATTCTGAAACTGTTACTACAGCCAAAATTACAACCCCAAAAAACAGTTGGAGTCGCATAAGTATTCCACAGAAGGCCATGACTTGCCTCGACGTCCTCGAATGGACTCCCTTTTTGTAGAACACAAGAATCTCCGGACCGAGACTCAGTCAAGGAGGTAAAATATAAAATTATAAATTTTTTTTTTAAAAAAAAGTATCACTCCCTATTTGTTTATTTCTTAGATTAGGTGCTGGCCAAACGTGGTCCATTCAATTGAGCTACCATCAACGATGAAAGATGCGACTCGCTGACCGTGATATTGACCATTAAACAATAAATTGCAGGCACAAGTGGGGAGCAACAAGTGATGGTGGCGGTTAATGAAGATGAAGAAAGTATTGATAGTGGTGGAAAGGTTCACGGATTGGCTGTTGTTTGGAAAAATGTCAGGAAAAAGGCGAAAGAAACGAGGGAGAAAGGGAAAGGAAGAACTTGACTTGGAAGAGTTCTTTTTTTATTAATTAAAAAAATAGAATAAAAAAGGGAGACATTAACTTGGAATAATTATTTTTTTATTAATTAAAGGGAACGGAATAAAAAAATGTCTGGAAAGGTAAATGGATAATGGCGGAAAGGTACATGTATTGGATGTTTTCTGGAAAAATGTGAGGAAAAGGAGAAAGAAACAAGGAAGAAAGAGAAAGGGGAAACCTTGACTTGGAATAGTTATTTTTTTTTATTAATAGGAAGGTTATTTTTCTATTGATTAAAGAGAAGGAAATAGAAAAGGGAGAAGACCTTGACTTGAAATAGTTATCTTTTTATTGATTAAAGTGACTACACAGTAACAATGTATATTTTATAAACACTTTTCATAAAAATGGCTAGTTCAATAAGGGAGTGTTTTTACTAGCACATTAAGAACTAAACAAAAATGGTGTTTACCTCACAGCTAACAAGCTTTACTAATTCAATTAGCAGCTCGTCTATGAGTTTGCTGGGAGGAATAAACCAAAAAAAGATGTGAAGGAAATTACAAGCAGAAAAGCCCTTGCAATTAAAGATTTTGAGGTTACATGAGTTGCATCTTCTTTTTATTCTTTTTACGTGAAGCGAGAGATAGAAAATGTTTGGCAGTACTTCATCTTACAAATAATAAAGTGGAGGCCTATTTTTATGGAATCAAATTAGGGATAAAACTAAAATAATGATTTTATTAGATAAAGATTTTCCTAAGATATTTCTAAGTATGAATTGAGAATTCGACACTTGTTGTATTATTTGGTAAAATGTCATAATAAATAAAAAAGAAGAAGATATTTGTTGTATGTGGTCACCATGGTGTGGCAAACGCAAAGTGTTTCAAGGGTGCACGCAGTGAAATAGTTACGTCCATATTTTGCTTCTGGTAGCCACTTCCCAGAGATTCACATGATGCCGACATTTGGAGGAGTGCACTTGCCACACTCTTCAACAAGACAAAGCTACTTCGCACCCGCCTTATCAAATCAAGCATCCAAGATATTTCTCCTTCGTTCAATTGATGTAAATATCATAAGAGACTTGCTTATAGAAACTTTAATATTGATAGGTAGATGGTAACCAAAGCTTTCCAATTGACGTTTTTCACTTGTCTTTCTTGTAAGAATTTTTTTTATTGGGAGATTTGTACGAAGGAAATTGTTAGCATGCCGGGTTCGTATTGTGTTTCGCCCTCTTCCTAATCCTTATTGAGATACAATAGTTTTTAGGTTGCTAGACTGGTTTCCCCATCAAGCTTTTAGAGTCAGGCATGTAAAGTAGTCAATTTGTTAGACTCTTTTATAAAACAATCATACCTTAATAGAATAGCGGTGAACTTATTCCAAAACAAAAAACAAAAAATTCTCTTGAATGGGTGAGAACCGTGTCCTTCTTCCCACTTTTAACACATTCCCAAGTCAACACGGTGGTCTGCTTGGAAATTAGAGGGCAAAAACTCTAAAGCACCATCGCTTACCTAAAACCTTATAGGATTTTCATATTATTTACAGTTCTTCAACTATTAAAATGTTCAAAAGGCCCTTGTTAGAAAGGGGTCAACATAAAGAAATTTCAAATTTGCTTACCTAAAAGAGAGAAATGAGATAGGGGAGAAGTTTGGCCTTCAAAATACACAATACCTATATGTCATATAATAAACTCAGTTAGCCAAATTTTTATAAACTTATAAGAAATTTTATCTAACAAATCTAATAATTAATATATATGAATCTTGATAGATAAACTAAAATCAACATTTGCTGCACAATAAATAATCTATAGTGGTTTTATTAATTTGATCTTGTGTTATGACAAATTAGTGTTGTTGACTTTTACAAATTCATTCTTTAAGAAGATTTTCTTGAATAAATTTTCAATATGAAATTTCAAATTCCTCAAGGTAAGATCAATAAATAAAATCAAGATTTTTAAGATAAGATTATTGGAATAATCAAATGTAAAATATATGGAAGTCATATATTATCATAGTTTTGGAATTTTAAAGAATAAAAGATCTTCTCGAGATTAACATTACTAAATTCATTTTTTTATTTTTTTAAAATATTTAAATTGATAAATAGACTACATTATATCAATATTTTGAAATATTGGCAGCTTTGCTGAACGAGGAAACTTCCAAGTTAAATCAACAAAAGTCGATTCTTCTCTTTCAAGACGATTCCAAGTTAAATTACACGTTATGGGTCACAAAACTCCCTAATTGAAAATTGCTGAGCAAGAAAATATGAACATCCCACCACCCAAGAGCCAGTACTCGTGCGTTCATGATCACAAGGTACATAAGTTGGGATGTAGAACTGCGAAGAGATTCAAACATGGAAGCACCAGTTTTCGACGGACAATTCAAAGCTGGTCTCCACTCTCATTAACCAAAAGCTTTTGACTAGTTGTGTTTTCTGATACCTCATCGGTCAACTAATCTAATGTATCAAATGAGAAGGCATGTTCTCATGAACTTTACCGGTACTGGTTGCTTTTTGCGTTTTTGGGTCTGCGATGAGGCGTGAATTACATTATGGTGTCCTTTAACACGTATTCACAAGTATATGTTTGCTTCTTCGCTTTCACGGTTGCTTTATTTCTACTGAGATAAGAGTGAGAAATGCCCAGGTTGTGTAAAGTAAAATAACTTCTCTTTATTATCTTTTTTCGAATGCTTCATCGAAGTTGGGATGTGGAAAGTAGAGACGTTTATTCAGGGGTATATCAGACGTCCCAGACCTTTCAATTCCACTGCAAAAAAGCAGTCAATGGGGAAAATTTGGAGACTGGACTCAAAGACTTTAGAGCAGGGGAAAGTTTGGCCTATCTAATTAGAAACTGGCGTTAATTTTGCTCGCAGCTTCTCTTTACAAATATCTTATATTACGTAAATAACACTGATATTATGATACTGAAATTGTTTAACTTTAGTTTACAATTATAGTCAATTTTATTAATTTAGTATCGAGTCAAGATAAATTAACTAAAATTCCTCAAATAGTGTAATTGTGCTTTATGTAGAAATCTCCAAAAATCCCACAAAAGGAGGTTGAAATCCTAAACCTCTCCCATTGGGTGGGAGGAGCACATGCTATAATGCCTGACAATGACCAAGTCTATGACATCAGTAAGAAAAAATACCCTCTCAGATTTCATCACTGTAAATGCATCTTTTGCATCATTCAAATCTTTCCGAATCAATGTTCGTGTAAATCCAAATAACTGTCACTCGCTGAACGCTCTCAAATTCCAACTCGGCTGTCCATTGGGCCCTGCTTCCCTCCAAAGATTCTTCGTAATCAACAGGTGAAGATGTCTTTATGCCACTTCTTCATAAACCAATTGATACAATTTGATGTCAATTATATCCTTGTGATATCAATCTAATTTGAAAAAAAAAAACAAAAACAGGGTCTTCATATTTAAGTAACATGTTTTCAAAATATAAGAAGTATTTTGTGGATGAAAATAAAAGATCTCATGGAAAAATGGTTAAGTGTCGTGGAAATATTCGTGCGTACAAAACTAAAAAAAAAAAAATCCTTTTTAGCTGTTCTAGACTTCATTCATTGGAACACATTTCAAAAGATTCAAATGGCCATAAGAAAGTCTCCAGGTTGATTGCAATGTCTTCACAGACTGCTTGCATCATTACAGTGTGAAAAGCAGAGCTCCTCATCTTGTTTGGTACTTCGGCACCGTGACGTGAAATGCAGAGCCTATTTTTTGACAAACACAAGTTCACGTGAATACCTTGATGGCTGCTTTCTGGCTTAGCAGCATAAGGTACTGAACCTCTTTCCCGTCCTTTGGCACAGATTGTACGTCTGACGCTTCTTGGGACTTCCCACTGTGCTCCTGTTTCACAATTTCAATCTGGCCGTTAATATAAACCTTATTTATTTTCACATAATTTTATGCCATATAATCTCCCACAAACAAGTAATTTATATATGGACATTACCAACAAAATAATGCAACAAAAAGTGAATACTTAGGTTTTGGATATTGAGTAATTAATACATCTAAACGCAGATAATTCATGCACTCCATAGTCAATAACAAGTTAAAGACAGCAAATTCTTCTCACCTAAGTTCATCCCCTTCTTTTGAAACATCAGAGCTTCTTATAAATAATTAGAAATACTAACTACTCAAAGCTTGTCCAAAATGCTATGCCTACTAGAAATGTCTAAAGGTGCAGAGCCAAGGCATTCCACGTGCTACCTAAGAAGCTAGTACCACAAGTAACTAACAGCATTCACTTCCAAGTATAAAAATGAAGCAAAATACTAAAATACACAGCTTACAAAGACATAAGCTTCATTTGACATGGGAATTTTCTAGTATCTCATCATGTAAGATTATTAGACATCTTCTACACCTTTTTTCTCCAATGCTATTTTCCTTTATATCTCACACCTTTCACTTTTATATTGCTTATAAATAAAACTCCAGTAAGACATTATTACAAGCCACTCCTTAAACATCAAGGTTTGTTATTCCAAAGTTCTAAAAACTTCTATCCCACTTGTAGAAATAGTCAACATTGACAAATCTCACAAACACAGCAATTTTACTGAAAGAGTTTCAATTTCCAAATTGTAAATACTCATTGATCCATAAATCTCAAGCAGTAATTTAATCATCATTCCTTCAACAACCATAACATAAGTAGGAGGTTAGATGCCTCAAATGGACAAATACCTTCCCACCAATGCAAAATAGCTCTCTAAGATCATGGAACTACCTTATCACACAGCACCCTTACCTCACCAATATGATAAATTTAAAAATGATCAAATGAGTCTAAAAGATCAAAGGAAAGAATGCATCTGTCCAAAGATAAACTCAGACTAAATGAACAAAATTGCATGCACAAATGCTCCGGATGTTACACTGTAGCACCAGAACGTAGATGAAATCTTAAGATTTTCAAAAGGAAAAATTAGAACATTAAGCAAAAATCTAAGGCCGTAACAAAAAATGTATTATGTTTGTGTCCAAAGACTTATAAAAAATTTTAAACTCGCTGTTCACATTGGAACTCAGTGGGCAAGTCAACCTACTTACGGTCCGGCATCAATTTTGAAAGGTGTGCCTGCAAAACCGTTGACTTTGTGACAAAATGTAGAATTTATAGGTTGGTTGTAGGTACCTCCTCAAACTACTTACATCCGAGCAGCTACTGTGTATCCTGCTTTTAAGTGCTACCTCGAAGTTGTGGTGTGAAACGTAGAGCTTCACTGGCAATTTACATCGAAAAGCAAAGCCATCTCATTTTCTGAACAAAGCCACTTATATGATAACTTGGTTTTGTTAATATTACAGCCTTAAGTAGATCTGTTTGGTTTCATCGACAAGGAGATGATTAACTTGATGATTAAGGAATTTTATAACCCAAATGAAGTTACATGATTAAGGAAAAAAATGTTGAACCAAAAAGTACAATCTACACCACCCAAATCAATATATTCCCATTTGTCAAAATTCCATTGTAAACATAATTAATGGAAAATAAAAACCAAAAACATGTTGAACCAATAGTCGATGAAACTATTAGATTGACGAAAAAGCCAAAAAATATACCTTTTGTGTCACTCAAATCAATACATCATTTGTCACAATTTCTTGTAAACCCATAAATAGTATAACAAGATTTATTTAAGAAGAAAGAGGAGAAAGTACATCTTGGATTGGACTCTTGCTAAGACTTGACCAAAAGAATCTATTCCACAACAAGAGAGTTCATGAGTATGAGGTTCTATTTCAACTTGGCAGAAGAGAAGGAAGCTTCTCAACTCGACAAGGCCAGCCAATTGGCCAATATGGATTATAAAATCTGACATCTTTGGATGCAAGTTTGAAGCAAAAATTGGAGTACATCAAACTAAGACTTGGAATTCTAAAATATCATTCAAATTAAAAGAATTCTATCCAAAGCATCAAGAGATCATCTTAAATGCTAAAAGCCAGATTAAAAAGTTTGTGTAAATATCATGGAAGCAATGTAGAAATATCTCTATGACCATTTCACAATAATATGACTCCTCATCTATGTTCAAGCTTTATATACTTAAATTAACTATAAGATAAATTTTAAACAATACTAAGTCATGCTCTAAGATTATTTTTTATGACTTGAAGATTACTTATCTTAATGAAATATAATGTAATAAAATATCATAGAGTTTAGATAATCCTAAACACTAAGCTTTTCTTATGCTTGTGTTTCTAAAGGTCTTGTAAACCAAGCACATTTCCAATTGGTTATGATCGGTCTTGTTCTGATGACATTTTTTTTTTCTTTTTTTAACCTATAGTCCTATATAGCCTATTTTCTTAATCTCTTTTATAGACCTATCGACCCTAAAAAATGTAAATCACAGTCATCTATACTATTTCCAAAACAATGTTACCTTAAAAGCATGGACGATCTTTTAGGAAGGAGTTTCCAAGTACATGCAACAATGATGGGTTTTTCTATCAAATGATGAACATAAAGAATGTGATAGGTAATTGATAAATATGCTTTTCTACATTTGAAATTTTTGTTAATTCATAAATTAAAAATCTCTATTAATCTTAGATTAAAATTCAAATAATCATAAAGAATGAAAAAAGCCAAATCAATCCATATATATGACTAAATTATAACTTTCAATAAAGAAATAGAAAAGTTCAATATTTTCCTGCTTAGAACCTAATTTACCCATTTTTTTAATGACATAAGTAATGAGAGAATTTAACAAAATCTCCTCCAATACAAGTATCAATTCACATTTTCTTGTACAAAATTTGGCTCCGTTGACATTATTCAATTTAAGACTATGACAAACTCTATTTAATCAAATATTGAAAACAAAATAGAAAAATCAACAAATAGAAAAACAAAACTAGGATTGTGTACACCAACTCAATTTGGCCAACCTAAAGAGCCTTCAAGGAAACAAAAGATAAAGAGTTTGAAAATTAATATTAGAAAATAGAATTTCATTTGCATCGACTTTATATACAAAAGATTTCATTACCATTATATTGTTATTGGGATTTGTACAAATATACATCTATGTTTTTTCTTGAACATAGAACTTTATAATAAATTATTAAACGAAGGAGTGTAATTCAAATAAAAGCTCATTTGAATAGTCTTAAAATTCGGCACCATTCAAAACTACGGGCTCCAAGAAAGGAAAAATTCATTTCAGTAAGGAAAAAGAAAAAAGAAAAAAAAAACTGAAACATAGTAAAAAATCAAGTGTTAAGTAATTGAGAAATGATTCTTATCAAATATAAAAAGTTTATTGAAATTTATTGGGCACTTTTTAGTATTAGCCAACTCTAGATTACAAATTAGGATTACCAATAAATAATATATTACTAGTAAACAAGAAACTAAAATGGGGACCAAATGAATACAATAATATATTATTTTATTAACTGAAACGGGAACTAAATCAATGCAATAATATGTTATTTTATTAACTTGTAGCTGGACTCGTCAATACACAAGACGGCGCAACCCATACTTTTGCAATATCCATTCCGCTTCATTTGTTTAATATGGCTAATAACACATGTACACCGTAAAATTGAAGTCGTCAAGTTTTGTCAATTCCAACCCAGGTGGAGAAATGTCCTTAAGAACCTCAAAGAACTCTGAAACATCACACTCATGTATTAGACGCGCCCCACACTCCTTTATCTCCACATTCAAGCTGTTTGTTGCAACTGAAACCCCAAGGTAGCCACAACAATTCAAATCTGTAACTGTTTCCCAGAATTTGCGGGGTATATACACCCAGAATCCATTTACACCAACAGAACAGGCTTCAGGGGCATAAAGGACCAAAGGATGTTTTCGACCAATATCATTGACTTGAAACTGAAAAACAAACTCAGGAAACCCATGCTCGTGGACTTCGTAAACAACAAACAGAGCATATCCTTCCCACCTATCCTCCAAATCCACGTCTACACAACTTTGAATTGCCCCAAACAAACTATTGCTTCTTTGGTTGAACCATCCCGGAATTTTAGATCTCAATGTAGGGCCCCATGTTACCACAACCGACACACCACCAAACTAATAAAGAAAAAGAAAAAGAGAATTAAGTTAAATAAAATACTTTTAAGTTAATACAAAATAATAACTTCTCATTATTATATCAATACGTTACAAATAGTAAATAGGAGAGAAAGTGACTTACTTTTTTTAGTAATGGTAGAGGAGATCGTGGATGCAGTTGGATAGTCTTGTAAGGTGTGCTATCATAACCATTAATGGTAGCAGAAGAAAGCCAAACAGCAATACAAAACCAATAGTGTAACTCTCTCCGTGAAGTCTCACCATCTGTTTGATAATAAATCATCTCCAACAATGGACAATCATATACACATAAGAATTTCAAGTTTAATGGGAGCTTTGGCAATGCTTTTAGCTGTTTACAATAATTTAAATGAAGCCATTCAAGATTGGAGTGTAGATAAAATTGCTGACCAAGAAATTCTGGTATTCTGGTAAATCTATTTCTAGACAAGTATAAACTCCTAAGTGAGGAGGGCAAACTAAAATTGCTAGGAAATGTTTCTTCCGTTAGACCACAACAACTCAAATTAAGACACTTTAAAGAGCTTAAACTTGCAAGCCATTTAAGGAACCAGAAAGAAGAGGGATTAGAGTCGCTACATAGACGAAACCCACAAGAACAACGTGAAGCATCTTTTGGTGGACGAATTGCATCAGTCCTCCCCCAACCAGAGAATGAAAGGTATTCAAGAGACAACAAACGTTGAAAAGAGAAAGGTAAAGTTTTAATGGCAGTGTAATCCAAACAAAGGATCCAAAGAGATGTCATGTTACCCACAACATCTGGAAACTTCTTAAGTTTTGAACAGCCACAAAGATTGAGCTCCTCAAGAGATTCCATGCTGATCTTTTCCGGAAATCTCTCAAGTTTCTTGCAACCAAGTAGACTCAAATGTTTAAGCCGTTTGAGATTTCCAATAGAATGGTGGACCTTCTTCAAATTTGTACAACACGCAAGGTCTATTTCCTCAACATTTGGGACTCCACTAAGATCTGGCATCTCCTTCAAGCCCGAATAGAAAAGAACAATTCGTTTCAAGCTGTCAAAATTCTGTTAGAAACCAACATAACGTTAAATAAAAAAATAAAACAAATAAGATGAAAGCCAAAAGAAGAAGTAAAAATATGATGCATAGGATACAATCCTACCTTCCTTCCCACCCAAAGTTGTTTGATGCTGCTGTAATTAATTCTGAGCTCAATAAGATTATCTCCTTGAAAGCTTCTTCGCAAGGATGATAAAGGGTATCCGTCCCATGTTAAAACTCGTAGTTCCTTACTTAGCATGAATTTAGAACGATCTCTAAACCATGTAAGAGTGTCAAAACTATGTTGAGAGTTGTTTCTTCTTATTGCAAGTATTTTCAAACTTGTGAGTTTGGAGAAAGCTTCCAAACTTAATTGTTCTCGTTTTTTTAAAGGAAGATCCCAGACAATTCCTTCAACTACGTCTGTACCCTGTGAAACCAAAATAAATAAATAAATAAATTACTGTTATAAGAATAAACAAATGATGGCATGAATTTATTACTCTTCTTATGTTTATGCAAAAACAACTTACAGAGTTATTCCTCAGGACGTGAACAATATCATTAGAATGGCACAATCTACTTCGTTTCCCAGGTTCTTCTAAATTCTCTCGAGAGACTATTCGTTGTCCCATTTTTTGTATCAAATCATGCATATGAAAGTGTCCATCCCAAGAAAACTCCAAAAGAGATTTGTCTCTTAAAACATCTATAGAAGATTCTGGATAAAGACCTTGGCTTCGCCATATAGGGATAATGTGTTTTACATACTTCCCATTGAATAAACATGCTATATCCAAAAACAATCTTTTTGGCAAATCATCCAACCAATCGTAACTTAGCTGTAGTTTGTCCAAAATTTGAGCATGAGGATTCGCTTCTAAATTGTCACAAACCCTATTCCATACTACCATTTCTTTACCAACCAAAGATGAACCAATCACTTTAATAGCCAAAGGGAGGCCTCCAATGTATCTTGCAATATTCTCTGACAACTCCACAAAATCTTCCCTAGGCTCTGGTCTATTGAAGACTTCCCAACAAAAAAGTTGCAAGGCATCCTCTTGATCCAACGGTTTAAGCTCATAAATATTATCATCACTCACTAATGGTTTCCAAAATTGACAATCCCTGCTAGTAATAACAATTCTACTCTTTTCACCAAACCATTTAGGACTTCCTGCTATTGCTTCCAATTGTTCTTCATTTATGTCATCCAAAACAATCAAAATTCTTTTATGATGTAATTTCATTGCTATCAAGTCCATTCCATAATAATCATTCCATATCTGTTTGTTATGTTCCTTAAAGATCTCATGGATAATTTGTTCTTGCAACTTAGTTATGCTACAACTTTTGTTATCTTTTGTACCATAAATAAAACAGCTAGCATCAAATTCATCACGAATTTTATTGTAAAGAACTTTTGCCAAAATTGTTTTACCAACTCCTCCCATCCCGTGAATCCCTATGTACCGAACATCATCCTTTTCCAAACAAAGTAAGGACATCAGTTTCTCCACTTTAGAATCTATACCAACAAATTTTTCAAAGATATCTGATGAGTTTGAACGCAATTCACAGAAAATCTTTGTAGCGATTTGTTCAACAACGGTTGCTTCCCAACTGTATAAATTATGCGAATTAGTACTAGAGTCAAAAGGAAACAAACTTAAAATTCAACAAAGGTTGGTGTAACAAATTACGATACCTTTTAGGTACATGCCATCCAGTGATACTACCTATTTCTTGCAAAGCGGCTTTCCACGCTTCCTTCTGCTTTTCATCGACTTTCGGATCTTCGCCATGTTTAACAAAAGCTTGTTCAAAAATTCCCTTTTGCTTCCTAACATCGGAGGGATCCACATGGTAGAAAACGGGCAGAACTTTCAGCCCCGTCTTTTTCAACTCCAACATCGTGTTTAGCTCTTTCAGGCACCATGTAGAGTATGCAAAATTCCTTGAGATGACAACGACTGCATACTGCGAATCTTTGATTGCCTCGAATAGTTCTTCAATAGAGTTTCCTTTCTCTAGTTTCTCATCATCTTTGAAGACAATAAGGCCTTTTTGCTTCAGGGCGGCATGCAAATGATCCGTAAAACCGGTGCGGGTGTCTTCACCGCGGAAACTAAGAAAAACATCATAAGTCGACGGAGTTGTTAAAGAAGAAGAACAAGGAGATGAGGATGAAGGGTTTCTCTGCGTACTCAAGGCCATCGCCAGAGGATACTCGCAAGCTTGTTTTGGTTAAGTCTAATCTCTAGGATTCGAAGTCTACAGGCTTGTTGGTGATGAGGCTCGGCAGAGTGGGTTTGGCTATCTGCAATTCCCTTTCCTCTCAGGCTGTGTGTTCTCAGGGAGGAGACGATTGCATCTCGCAGGAATTTAATGCCGCGGAACGTATTACGAGGTTATAATTATAGTCGAGAAATAAAAAAACAATATGCCTGTAGACCAGCATGCGTACTCGGTTTTCGACAAAGCAAATTCCTTGTCTGCACGAAGAGACGCGTAGAATTTAATAACATTGCGCCAGTCTTTCGCGAGTTCACGGGCCTGGAAGTCTTACCCTTGGAAAACAACAAGCCCTATATTTTCATCTATTCCTATTCATAGATTTTGAAGTTTTTCCATTAGTATTTGTTGTCTGAAATGTCGTCCGTTTATTAATTTAATGTTCTAAAATATTTACAGAGCTTGATTAACACCATCATCAATGGATACATACAGGCATGTTTAGTGTAAGGCTAATAAGCAGATTCGAAGCTCACAAGTTCGTTGTTTGGTAACGAGGGTCGTTAGAATGGGTATGGCATTTAACTTCCCTCTCCGGCTTTTTGCGTTCTGAAATTTCCAAGGAATTTCCGATGACGGTAGCACCCCACAGTTGTTTAACTCATTCCGAGGTGAAGAGTACAAACAATTTCCCAGTTAGTGCGTTTATTCTACCGATGGTCGGGAACCTTCCTAGTCATCAACTTTATTTACGTGGGCCACCTGAACTTGGGTAACACGCTCCTTTTTCGTGAGTCGGCCACGTATTCACGCGTGTTCGGCTTTGCCAAAGGACGCGGAGTAATCAGTAGATTCAATAGGGACATTCTTCCCCGAGACCACATGAACTTCCAAGTATTATTATCCCGACCGGACGGAATCAAGCATCCAAAATGTTTCTCCTTCATGCAATTCGTAGTGATTCGAGCATACAAGCACCACTTTTTGATGGGCAAATAAAAGCTATTTATTATTAGTGTCTTCTAAGCGTCTTTAACTAATTAATAATAAAGCTTCGGAAGTTAGGTTTGCAAACGATGTCCACTGCTTTTCTCCTTGTGAAAAAAGTGATCTCAGTCAAGTTCCATTGTGATCGTACATAACGCGGATTCATGACTATTGCTCTCCCTTCTTTTTTACCCACCATGAAAACACATTTTGAGGTCAACACCACGGCATTGATTGGAAGTTGGTAATAAAGAAATACAAAGCATACGCTACCATTTCTGTAGGATCTCAAGGATTTTCATGTAACTCTAATACATATGTTGAAAAGACCCTTCCAAAAGATTGTAAAATTATCAAATGAAAAAATTTGATGTTGTACATTTAAAAAAAAAAAAGATGAAGTGTTAGTGAAAATTTGGTCTTCCAATTATATCTTTAGTGGGAGTTATTGTGTCTTTCGTCTTCATTTCACCTAATTTTTCTTTTTCTTTACAAATAAATAGTATGTAGGAACAGCTTAATGGGAGTTGCCAAGTACTTTCCTTTTTAATTACATGTACCTTCTTTATACAAATAATCATTCTCGAATCAAGAATATTTCTATTTAATTGTGCTTAGTTTCTTTGTACAAACAATTATTCTATAATGACATGAATGTTAATGTAATATTTCTGTCACATTGTTGAAATTATTGTTCTCACAAGCATTCTAAAAAAGACTTAAGTTCATATTAACACATGTTTGTTACATTTTTAAAATAACTTGATTTATTAGATGAATTGGGTTAGAGTTAAGTGTTGTTTTATATATACCATATTATCATTACAATTGAAACAAAATAAGACCTTGATTCTAAGGTAATGATATTTATATTCATTATACAAGGACGTTCACAATTATTAATAAAATTTAAAATTAATTATGAGATATGCAGGATTATCAAATTAAAGTCAATCGGCAATATAAATCTAGACCTATCCTACAACTGTAGGAGGTAGAACGTGTTCATCATCAATTTTAATAAGTTTTTTGGGACAACTATCATTATCACAATATCCAGAGCACATTTCAAAAGAATCCAATGGCCAGTTCGAGGCTACTGGTAGTAAATGTACGTTATGCTCATCCTTCTTTTCAATTGGTACGTAGGCACTGTGGCGTGGCGAACGCAAGGCATTTTTGGCCGCACGCAGTGAAATAGTTCCATCCATATTTTGCTCCTAGGAATTTGTACGAAGGTTATTTGTCAACATGCCCTGCGGAAGTTTTTTTCTTATTGTGCATGTCTCTCTTTCTAATCCTTAAAAGATGTGCCTTCAAAAGTATCCACTTAAAACCAAGGATCGGTGCATGACTCTTATAAAAAAAAATAGACAACTTTGTATGAATAAAAAAGCTTAGTGGTTGCTTTGGAGATGCTTTAGGCCAACACCATCTATACTAAGTACTTCTAGTTAAAAGAGTCGGTAAATTTAAAAACTTGAGCATGCAAGGAAAAGTCACCAGTTGAGTTCACGAACCTGTTGAACTACATGGCCCAATGCGTGCTCCAAGAAATGCTATATTTAATTAATAATAAGCCTTTGGAAGTTGGTTAGCAAATGATTCTCTAACTTTTTACTTTGTCAAAAAGTGATTCCACTCAAATTTTATTATGGGTGTACTTTTGAACGCATATCTCCCTTCTTTTTGACCCACCATGAGAACACATGCCAACCAAGGTCAATACTATGGTCTCGGATGTCGGTGGTAAAAGAAATATAAAACATAGGAAGTACCCTTCCAACGAAGCCATCTTGTGAAAAAGTGATGAACGCCGGGACATTTTTAGGTCGCACGCATAGTTGGGGAAAAATAGAGAAAGAAGAGTGTAGTGAGACATTGCAAATTTAAGATTATTTGAGTGAAGGGATGCGAAAAAATGAAAAAACAAAAACAAAACTCTAGTTATTTTAGTGAAGGGATGCGAAGGAATTTGACGTGATTTCAAATTCCTATTACTATTATGGAGTATGATTGATGAAATATCCATTTTCCTGATAAGTATTAATTAGGTGATGAACAACATAAAACTCTTAGTTTTCAACTATTCAAGGTTAGGTCTATTCATAAATTAAAGTTTTTCTATTAATATATATTATTTGAAATGTCATCCACCTATTAATTTAATATTTTAAAACATTTACAAAGTTTGATCAACACCATACTAGGGGATAGTCACAAGCTTGTTTAGTGTAAGTCTATGTAGGATTCAAAGCTCACATGCTTGTTCAGTAACAAGGTTCCATAGAATGGATTTTGCTATATGCAATCAACTTCCCTCCTTTGCATCCTGAAACTTCTAGGAAATTTCCACCAAATGGTAGGTGAAGAAAATAAACAATTTCCAAATTAGTGTGTTTATTCTTCCAATGTTCATAAAACCTTTCTAGTCAATTACCTTTATCTACCAAGGCCGCCCGACTTGTCTTGAGGTTCTTTAAATTAATGTTAAACTTCGGTAACTCACTCCATAATAAAGGCAATCTTCCATGAGATTAGTTGTACTTGAAAGGATTATTTTCATAATACAACAAATCTACTGCATCTGTTATACTCTCCCTTCTTTTTGACCCGCCATGAAAATACATTCTAAGTTCAACACCACGACTTTGATTGGAAGTTGGTAATTAAGAAATACAAAACATCCACCACTATCTTAACAAAATCTCAAGAATTTCCATGTAACTCAAGTGTAGACCTTTCCAATGAATGTGAATGTGATCAAAACAAGGAAGTTTCAAAGTTACACATTTTTAAAGAAACATGATGTGATAATGAAAGTTTGGTTTTTAATTGCATGATCTTTTGTGGGAGTTGTTGTGACATTTCTCTTAATTGCACATATTTTCTCTTCACAAACAATTATACTAATTTTGACAAATTTAAAAAAGAAGATGGTATGAAAGGTCAAGAAATAAGTGTTTAGTAGTTTATTATCAATTTTTAAAAGAATTTCTAAGGTCACTTTTGACTTGGAGAAAATTATATTCTAGAATTATTAGTGCATTCATCATCCTAATATTTATAAAACCTTTCTAATCCGTCAACTTTTTAAAAAGTGGGCAAAAAGAAACGTTTGCAAGTTGAATAAAATAATTTAAGTTGTGATGATATTTGCCTTTAGAGATCACCCTTTTCTCATATACATGTTGTATAAAAGAATATAAGGTGTTTGGTTGAAGGCTTATTTGCGATTTCTAGACTTCGCACAAGCTAGGTTTGGTAGCATTGAGTTATATACTCCCCACCCTAGTATTTCGCTTTCAAATTTCCATACCTACCAAGTCGTCAAAGAAAGTAGAGAAAGTAGTGCAATGACTTTAACCAATTTCCATGAAATTTCCATAGTCACTTTTTCTCTTCTAGGATGATTATGTTCAATAGCTGTGAAAGGAATTAAGATGTAAACGAGATGAAAAAGGGAACTGCATTCATAACTCCATTCCAATGATTAACTTTTTGAAAAGTGAACATTAAAAATTTTTAGTTCACATAAAGTAAAAATATGTTTTGTTCATGTTTCCTCTTGGATGCTTCGCCAAAGTGAAGTTGTGGAAAGTAGGAACGTTTATTTCTGTGTATGCATGAAAATCAATTAAAAGTAGGAGGGACATATCTCATCAAGGCAAGTATCCAAAGTATTTGCCCTTTGATAGATTGATAGATTTAACTTTGATGTACAATTATAATTAATTAAACTAATTAAAATACTTCAAATATCATAATTGCACCTTACGAAGAAATTTTCAAAAGTACAAAAAGGTGTCCAATGGTTGAGTTTTCATCCCAATGTGAATGCATCGTTAAAATTAATCAACTTTACAAACGGCGGGCTGCTTTTGAAGTCAATCACTGTTGCTGCAAGCCTGCTTCGTTACTATGCAATGTTCACATTACACAGCAAAGCAATGTTCTATCTAAATCCAATGATCTTGCTTGTGTAATGTGTTGAATCTTTTCAAATTCCAATTTGGCGGTCCTTAAATCCCTGCTTCATGCTTTTTTAGTCTTTTCCTCTGAAAATTTTTTATCGTCATTATATCATTCAAATTTGGAATTATATCCTCACAATATCAGTCACAGTTGGAAAACAAAACCAAAGTTCGAAATTTAACTAAAGCAACGAATTTTCAAAATATACCGAGTGTTTATTCCAGCAGAGGTAAGTTTCAGCAGGTCTAAAAAGGAAACATCCCCGTTAAATAAATAAATAAACTATTACTGAAAAGGATAGAGGGTTTCGGCCCCTACCTTCTATGTAAAAACAAATGAAATTAATTTACAATGATTAATTGCATAAACTCAATGCATTTTGGCCGGTACAATGAATAATTTCATCGTCTCTCTACAGAACCTTAACCAAAACCCACCATCCTTCTAGGAAAAAAGAGGGCAAAAAATGGGGACAAAAAGGAAAATGAAAGTATAAGCTATGATATAAAAGATGGCATATTGTTCACTGGAACTGGTACACGAGCTGCTGTGGGCATCGCAGCTCTGCCTCTCTCTCAGAAACTGAAAGCAATCAAGTAATTAATCACAGTAAATCCAACCTGCACATTGTACATTTTTCACAATCCAACCACCATCGTATGCCTCGACGTGAACCAACTAGCAGGCTTCAATAGCAGCCAATTCAACAACTACTTGAAAGGATAATCACAAGAAGTAATCAAGTGTTCTCCGGGTAACATCCCGTTCTCCCCTCCTTGGAGCAGGTTCAAACCGCACCCACCACAGTTTTCAAACTCTGTTAAAAAACTGTACATGTGTGGAAGACCCTTTAACTTTAATACTATCATCCCTGCATCACGGCCAGTAGTTTTCATTTGAGTGTATCAAGAAAGAAGAAGAGAAATGACCTGAATGAACATGTGGCCCTTACACTCATCAACTTCAAGGATGGATGCCATCTTTCCACAACAATAACAGTAATTGGGTGCATTAAATATGGTCACGACTTTTTCTTCATGTCACAAGGGCAACCATTAAGGACAGAAACTAAGCAACCCAAACAGAAACTAGGCCAAATAAAGCCTCCACACATGGACGGCTAACCACTTACATGACCGTAGTTATATCCCTCCATAACCAGCTGGTGAGCTCTCGATATCAACTTAAGGTTAAACTGCTCTGATATGTCCTGTAAAAATTATACACAAACCTGTTGGTAATGCTCGCAAAAAACACAGATAGTGCTTGACTTTAAGTGGAAACGGTAGATATAATCAATAAGTGAAGATAAAATACCTGACAAAAGGTATATCCAGCGCCGCTGGGTGAGATACCCCAACCACACCGATCATCTGGCTCAGACCATAAAAGATCAAACATGGGGCCCTCATGAGGAACTTCTTGAACATGGTCAAAATTATGAATGTCATTAAGGGTTATAATAGAAGGAGACAATCCACCATGTAGGCAAAATATTTCAGATTCCACCTTCAAATGAGAAAGAAAAATTAATATTTGGTGATAATGTATCATTTACCTAAAAAAAAAAAGCAGAAACATCAAGAGTCATAGTAGCACAAAATCGTGCACTTATAAACTAACATGTTCAAAAACTAAAGGAGAGTCCTTAACCATAGCTCAACCAGTATGCAAAAGCCAAAATTTGACGGATAGTACAATATTGTAGTACCTACAGGCTCCATAACAAAATAATCAACCATATAAGTTTCAGGAAATGCATGCATGTACTTTCAAAAATCATTGATCAGGTAGACAATGCACTTTCAAATGATAGCAATTTGTATTCGTGCTCTAACTCATCACTGGGTGGCAAAGCATGCAAATAACAGTGCAACCAACATGGCAGTGGGTTATTCATCACAAGGTTGTAAGAAGGCAACTATTTATTCTTCAAGATTACCCAAAATAATATTTGCATCAAAATCCTTCTAGAAAGAAATTATTCATCACTTATTCAATTCTGGCTCAATTCATAACCTTTGGGATTGGCTACATATAAACAGTCCCTTACAAAGTTTCTAGACCTTCTTCTTCCTTCTGTACCAAAAGAAAGATGCTGATGGCTGAATGTACTACAAACTCAGACGCAACAGATGTAAGACAGCATTACCCTACAATAAGTATTTAAAACATCAAGGAAATAACAAAATATAAAAGTACTAAAGATTGCTGTCGATGGAAAATAATCAAACAAATATGTAAAGATCTTCAGAATATTGGTGTTACCATGCCTGAAAACAAACCAAGAAAAAATTACTTCTAGAAACTACCAGAAATGATATCAATGAACTAAATTAAAGAGCGCAGACAGTACACCTCAAATGCATAACTAATCTAAAATATTTTTTATAACGAAATATACTTCACAAACTAAAGTAAATTTCCAATACATCAATAAAAGATTTGTTAGCAGTTAATCAACAACAAATGATGCTCTTGTTCTTATTTTGTCCAACAGAAATTGGCTCACATGTTAGTCATTTGGCACCATTGAATGCATCAGCAATACATCATATATACATGAGAAATACCAAAAATCTCACATCGAATCATCAGCCAGTTCCACTGCATAGATGTAAACAAATTGACACCAATTTTAAATATGTACAAAAGATATTCCTAAATGAAAGGGTATGTATTAAATACTCCAGTTCCTTGTATAATAATTTTTCTATCTAGCTATTACAGCAACATAAGTTATTTCAGGCCCAAATGATGTTCTCATTACATCATAAATCAAGGAGAAATTATTAAAATTTCTTGGTTCAGTATGATAGGAAGGATAGAAAAAGGGAATGAAAGACATGGGGTGAAGTGAGAAATTACCGTTTTTACTCTTTCATCCCTCGAAAATCTACCTCCCTCCTTTTCCTTCCCCGGTGCTTTCATATGAAATGAAACATTTTATTTCTTCAAAGAAAAAAAGGGATAGGATTGGGCAGGGAGCAGGCACACCTGAAGTTCATGCTGGACCCACAAATTAAAGACACAGGGATACCGTGCTTTAAAATGTAAGTCTAAACTGAACTACCAGCAGACCAGAGATGCTAGGAGACTCACTTGCGGAGGCACTCATCAAAGAACCCATAAACTTGGGTAATCTGCAATGGGAGACAGAAATGGCACAATAAGCATAAACAAGAGACCAATAATGCCATAAAACCAACAAAAGATTGGCATCGCACAAGATTTAAATAATTGTAGTACACCTCACAGTATACATGGGGATATGGATGGAATCCCAAAATGAATTTCCTAATTACAAGAAACGCCAGCTTAATGAACAGCTCTTGCTACAACAATGACACTACCTATAATATTACTAACGGGATTGGAAAAAAAAAAAAAAAAAACACTTGCATAGTTGTTTCAATAGAGCAAAAAGAAAATCATAATTTACATTAAATTTATACCTGACAGCTTTCATGATTTCCTCTGAGAATTGTAATTCATTGAGGATATTGCACTTTCAAAGCCACAAAAAGCTGAACAAAAAAGTTAATCAGTGCTGATTACTAGTAAACTAAATCAAATGCCACCAAGCTAAATAACACTTTTAAGCAACATCGTTTAGGATAGTCATTGATTTTGATCCCTCCTTAATGTTCAAGAAAAAAACCAAATTTATCAGGACTTTACATGCCAAATAGTTTCTTAAATGTGACCCTAATGTGTTGCATAAAATGATGCGGTACATTCAACAAACACACAGGAAGCTTGATACGTTGACAAACCACAATTATACAACCCTAAAGATAGCAACCTTCATTCCGAGTGCAGTAGCAAATGCTACAAAAATGCCAATTCTGAATGCCCTAAAAAGAAAGCTTCAAAGCCTTGTAAATGACAAAACTTACAACCATTAACAGAACCAAATAAATTGGCCCAAACTTACTTTTGACTCAAAATTGAAGATTTCAAATGCTTTCAACTAGGAAGCAATGTACAGTTCTGCTTGTTCAGGTCAAAGACCTCTGTTGAACTAAAACATTCTTGTTGAAAGAATTCAGAAAGACTTCAGTACTTGGTAAAACATCAGAACATAGAATAACCAGACGTAAACTTAAAAGCCACAAAGTAAAAGCTGAACTTATGCTTACAGTTCTAGTTCCAACCGAGTAGTAGCCACAGTCAACATAATCTCCCATAAACAAGTAATTTGTATTTGGACACTACCAACAAAAACATGCAATAGGACTAAATAATTAGGTTTTGAATGTTGAGTAAATAATACATCCAAGCACAAATAGTTGAGGCTTGAAACCAAAGGCAAGACTAGAGGTTCAATTAGATAAGACATCAACCAGGAAAAGAAATGCAACACAGATAAAAAAAAAAAAAAAAAAATCAACTAAAGACAATTAGATAAAAATGTCACTCTTTGCAGTCTCGATGTGGGACAAAAACATTACATCATGTGCATTGCAATCATAGGCTAGCATGCCCAAGAATTTGAAGGCTCAATATCCACCAAAAGAAAATGTTGAGTAAACATCTATGCCAAAATGAATCCAACAAAGCAGAGCTAGCATTTAAAATAGGACATCTCATTTTCCAAACAAAGTTCTATATAAATTCATAGGTAGAAACTCCAAAAATTTCAGTGTTCTTTGGAAGAAGCCCATAAGCTAATTCATAAACAATGTGAGGTCAACAAGCCAAGCTAGATTTTTGCAAAATTTATGCACTCAACAGCCAATGACTGGTTAAAGATGGCAAAGTCTTGTCTCTCAAGTTCATCCGCTTCTATTGAGACATCAATGGTTACCTAACTATAAATAATTAGAAAAGCTAACCACTTGAAGTTTTTCCAACACACCATTATTGCTAGAAACTTCTAAAAACTGCAGAACCAGGGCATTCTACATACTACCTAAGAATTCTGTATTGTTAGTAAATAATAGCATTGACTTGCCAGGCATAACTAGATAAAACAGTTACTTCAAAAGGAAGCAAAATACTTGATGCGTTTTGTGATGGGCAATTGAGTGAGCTTTGGATTTTTGAGAGGAATACTCATGCATCAATACTACAATACAAGCAGCTTATAGAAAACCTGAGCTCCATTTAACAAACATTCTCACGGGAATTTTTAGGATCTCATTGTTTAAGTCTATTGGGCATCTTCTGCACCACTGGGACAATGAATAGACAATTATTCTGCATATCCTTTTTTCCTTCAGTGCTATCACCCTTCTCATTTTCCTTTACATCTTATGACCTTTCACTTTTATATTGCTTATATTAAAAGCTACTCCTTACACCTTAAGGTTTGTTGTTCCAAAGCTCTAGAAACTTCTTTCACACTCGTAGAAATAATCAATATAGACAAATCATCACAAAGACAGCAACTTAGAGAGTTTCAATTCTGAAATTGTGAACACCCATTGATCCATAAATCACAAGTAGTAATTTGATCACCGTTCCTTCAGCAGCATAACATGAGCAGAAAATTAAACACTCTACCACAGACAAATACTTCCCACCAATGTATACTAGCTCTGCAAGATCATGGAACTACCCATGGATATCACCACATATCATAACTGGGCCTTTAGCAGGCTACAGTCCAAACGACAAAAGTTAAAACTTGCAACTTTGGTACACAGACCATAAGCTGAAAAACTTGACAATGCATACATGTTATACAATGGAGAGAAACTGCAGTAGGAAGCAATAGCAGTGTATTGCACCAACAACTTAACTCATTTAGAGAACTTAAATCTCTTTCAAGGTTTTACAAGTCATAGAAGTACTACACAAGCAAATGTCACCATAATGCAATTTATCAACTAAAAACTTCATTATCCAGTAGAAAATGTCCGCGGCACATAAGATTTGTTCCTAAAAAGTAACAAACAAATTCTTTGCTATAACAAAGCAAAAATTCAGGAGAAAAATGTCAAACCTTTAATCTCAGCCACTCAAGTTCCAAATTTATAAATAATAATAAAAAAAAAAGTAGCCACAAAGGCTTCTACAAGCTAAAACAAATTGTCCATGGAAAGAAAAGGGGAAAACAACAAGACAACAGAATCCTAAACTTCAAAAACATCTTTGACTAGTATAAGCGACAACTCAAGTAATTTGCCAACAATAAATGCAAAGGAACTAATAAAAACTGTTTATATAGTTTTTCAATAGTCCTCAATCCTGATTCCAATCTTTTATTCTTAAATTAGATTACATCAAGATTCTTGTTACTTGATATTGGGTGTACAATCCAAACAATTAAAAACATATTTGAAGCAAGAAAGCCACCAAGCAGCTGGAAACTTAACTGATACAAGATTAACTCAATTGTGGACAAATGGAGACATTACACTCACCTGGACATTGCTTTCTTCCATTAATATCTTGTTAGCCTTATCACACGGCACTCTTGCCTACACCAATATGACAAAGTTAAAAATAATTAAATGAGTCTAAAAGATCAAGGGAAAGGAATGCATCTGCCCAAAGATAAATTCAGACCAAAATAACAAAATTGCATAGACAAACATTGCAGACATTACATGTAGCAGGGAATGTAAACGGAAATTAAGTTTTTAAAAAGGAAAAAGTAAAAATTTAGCAAAAATCTAAGGCTGAATAATAGGCTATAACAAAAAATGAGAACTACTGTCTTCTTCCCTCACAATCATGTTGCAGCTTGATGACACTCCCTCCCTACTATCACAAATCTCAACTCCAAGCGATGCTCAAAACATGACTACAGCATATACTGCTTTTCCAATGTCATTAGACGAGTTCATCTCCTATTGTTGGGAGATGCAAAGAAAGTTTACAAATAAAAGTTACCGAAAAGAATAATGGCACTGATGGTAGGCAGATCAAAAGATTTCAATGGACTACCATCAACTATGTTTGGTGTTCTGAGAGTCGTAACAAAATTTTCTAGTAGTTTCCAAAGGCCTTCAAATTCTAAAGCCAATTATCTTGGAAAATGAGATATAAACCACATACTTAAGCTATGAAGACAATATAAACCACAGTCAATGAAACTAAATCCTTAGCAGGAGAGCTAATAGGAGTCCAACTTTTGACAACATACACCTAAGCTTTACAATCATCAAATAGAAAGCAAAATTTCTCATCAAAATCACTCCAGTGTATCTGCAATAAATCAATAGAGAATCAGGCAGTTAACCATCAATGGCAGCTTGATTAAGCAACTAAACACGCCCAACACCCCCGCCTTGCATTCAGTGAGAGATGCAACTGAATATTAAAAAACATTTTCTGGCAAGAACTTACGTTCATTGTGCCCCTAGCCTGACTTTGAGCAAAACTAACTTATGACACCAAAATATCCTTCAATAATTTCCACTCCAAAGGATGCAGTATTTTTCCAGAGAACCAACCTACATTTCTTCCTCATCATCCTCAAAAGACTTTGTCCATTAGATTTGAGAGCCTTAGACTATACATAACGACACTGATTAAGAGAATAATATGCACTACACACGCCCCATCCAGCTTCCACTGGCTAAATCAACAACAAACGGTTCATAAGCGTTTGCAGAAATTCACATTGCCTAAAAAGCTTAACAACGCTTCCAATAGTAAACCAACTCTACCAAGACAGAATCGATTTAAACGACGATGACCCAAAAATTTAAAAGTTTTTCACCTTCTAAGCGAAATGAATTTCATAGGACAACAAGAATTTTTGTCTCATAGGCATAAGCTTTTCTCTATCGCAGTCCTTGCTTGCTCAAAAAACAAGCAAATAACGCCCCACCAGACGCTCATGTTCAAGTGGATTTGATGATTCAACTATCAAGAAATCACGAACCTAACCCTCAATGGATCCCAAAAACCCCCTAATTCAGCCAAATCCCACGGATCACACGCCCATATCCCACATCCAAGACCACACATATTCCGCGATCCATCCACATAACACAAACGAGTGGAAACCGATCCGCCCCGCTTCTCAAGACCACAACACAGAGAGATCTAAACCATCAATGAAAGACGATAAGACAAACCATCATAAATATAAGAGAGCTTTAAACAGGATACTTTGCCAACATTGAGCATGTATTGGGGTTTTAATCCTTGCTTGCCTCATTTTCATTTTAATCAGTCTTGGTTATCTAACACTTTCGAGTAATTCCTCAAGAATATAACAAAAACAAAAGCTGGGTATGGCTTGGTGGTGATTTGCAGGTATGGTTATCCTTAGCTAGTTTACGTTAAGGACTAAGAAACTTCTCGTGTTGCCTTTAGCACACACTAGATTTGTATCTATTTCTAGCTTGATCTTTTATTAACAATGATTTTGTAAATGTATGCTTTGGAACATGCGTATCAATCTATTTCTTTTTCTATGAGAGCTTGAGAAACTATCATCTTAATTCTCTACAAAATAAAAGTCTTGATGAATTTAAAACTAAACCATACGACACATAAGGAGACCATGATTTTGTGAAGGCAGCAATCTATACCAATTTCCAGGACAATGTTACCTTAGAAGCATAAACATGCCTTTATGATGGAGTTTCCAAGTATTCACTTGAACGATGAGCCTTTCTAGCATACAACTATACTAAGAATGTGAGAAAACAATTAATAAGTATGACTTTCTATATTAAATTATCTTAATAGATGATCTAAATAGATTTATTTTGTCTATTCTAACTATAGATATTTAGTAATAAAATTTTTCTTCCCCAAGCTATTATGAATTCTTTATCTAATAAAGACTAATTTTTTAAATTCATAAATTAAAAATATCCCTTAATCTCACATTTAAATTGAAATAAATATAAAGAATAATAAAAGTTGGATTAGTCCATGTATATGACTAAATTATAAGTTCCAATAAATAAAGAAATAAAAAATTTCGTAAAATCTCTTCCAAAATAAGATTCAATTCATATTTTCTGGTTTAAAATTTGACACTTTTGACATTATTCTTTTTAAGGTTGTGACAACTCAACTTAATCAGATATTGATGACAAAATAGACAAACCAAAAAAAAAAAAAAAAACCAAATTATTATTGTATACACTCAAACTCAATTTGATCCACTTAGAGGGCCCTAAAGGAAGAAGCCAACTTTTTTGCACTACCAGCAACACATTACAAAACTAATTAATTATTAAAAATGAATTAAGCATATATTCTCATCAACAAACTATAAATTAGAGGTTGAGCCTATAATTAAAATAATCAATATAAAGAATTTTATGAATAATTCATATCAAATACAGAGGTTTATTGAAATTTGTTGGTAGCTTTTATTATTAGCTTTTTTAAGATTAAAAATTATATAATACAGAACATGATTACCAATAAAATAATAATAATAAAGTAAAACTAGGAATAGTCAATGCAATAATAATGGTTTTAGTAAATTGTACCTGGTCATGTCAATACGGAAGATGCAACCTATAGTTGTGCCATATCCATACCGCTTTCTTTACTACACCAAAACCCACGGTTGTACACTCTTAGTACTATTTCGTTGATTCTACTTCTCACTTTGCCATCCCACATGCAATTGAAACGTACTCAATTGAAACACACAATCGAAAGGTGTTTCTAATTCCATTGCATGCGGATAAATGCTTCTAAGAACATGAAAGAACTCGCACTCTTCAGACGAATAAACTGCACGCGCTCCACACTCCTTTATCTCCGCTTTCAAGCTATTTGAAATAATTGAAAACCCATATTCTTTTGTCTCTACATCATCCCACGGAGGTTGCGGAAAAGCACGCGGAAAAGCAAGCGCAAAAGTAATCCGCGGTAGAAATGCCCAAAATCCATTTTCACCAACAGAACGGGCTTCAGGGACACGAAGGACCAAAGGCTGTTCTCGAGCATTATCATCAAGATGAAATTGACAAACAAACTCCGGGAACCCATGCTCATGAACTTCATAGAGAACAAACAAAGCATATCCTAACCAATTCTTCAAATCCTCATTTACGCGACTCTGAAATTTTCCAAACAATCCGGAACTTCTCTGCTGGAACCACGCTGGAATTTCAAATCTCATTGTGGGGCCCCATGATACCGCAGATAGAACCCAGCCACGCTAAAAGAGAAAACAAGAAAAAGACGTTAATTGCATTACATTTAAGTTCATATGCAACAGTAACTTCATAATTAGTACAACAATATGTTAAACATACTAAATAGGAGAGTAAGTGACTTACTTTTACTTTATTTATAGGACATGGCGGCCGTAGTTGGATAATCTTGTAAGGTGTGACATCATGCCCATTAATGGAAGCTGCAGAAAACCAAAGGCAAACACAGGCATCTAAAGCTTTCCATGAAGTTTTCATGTCCCTTTGGTCATAAATCATCTCTAGCAAGGGACTTTCATCTACATTTAAATACATCAAGTTTAATGGAAGCTTTGGCAATGCCTGTAGCTGTCTACATTTACGTAAGAAAAGCCTTTTTAGATTGTAGAGAAGGCAAAAGTTGTCCGTCAATCTTGTAAATTCATTCTCATCCAAAGTCAAAGAATCAATAGCTGGTAAAGAATCATTCCAGATCACTACATCCAGTAATTTGCAGTCACTTAGATTTAGATTTAGCCCCCGTCGAGGGAATGCCCCTAACGGAACGGGACCCAACTCAACATTTTCAACCTTGGGAAATCGATTAAGAAAGTCTGGTATTTTCGTAAATCTATTTCCAGATAGATTTAAATCCATAACTGAAGTTACACTAAAATCTCTAGGAAATGATTCATCAGAAAGGTTGCAGTATTGCAAATGTAGTTTTCTTAAGAACTTGAAATTTGCCAGCCAATTAAGAACCGAAAAACAAGGGAGATTTGAGTCATTACTCGAACAGAACCCAGTACAGCCACATAGGATATCGCGCGGTGGCTGGATTGTTTCTGTCCCACCCATAAGAAGTTCTTGAAGAGATGATAACTTCTGAAATGATAAAGGTAACCTTTTAATGGCAGTCCCCCTCAAGTCAACTATCCGAAGAGCAGTCGTATTACCCCCCATTTTTGGAAACTTTTTGAAGCTTAAACACTCATCGAGATAAGGCCCCTCGAGAGATTTGCAGTTGATTTCCTTCGAAATTTTCTTAAGACTTATGCAACGAGAGAGAGACAAATATTGAAGCTGTTGGAGATTTCCAATTGAAGGGTGAAGCTTTCTCAAACTTTCACAATTTGAAAGGTGGATTCTTTTGATGTTTGGAACTCCACTCAGATTTGGAAGCTTCTTGAGTCTTAAACAGCCCATGAGATTAAGCTCTTCGAGAGGTTCCCAGTTGATCTCCTCTGGAAGTTCCTCAAGACTTTTGCAAAATGAGAGAGACAAATATTGAAACTGTTTGAGATTTCCAATGGAAGGGTGGAGCTCCCTCAAACTTTCACAATTAGAAAGGTAGATTTCTGAAATATTTGGGGAACCGCTCAAGTCTGGAAGCTTCTTCAATCTTGAACACCCCAGATAAAGCTCCTTGAGAGATTTCCAGCTGATCTTCTTTGGAAGTTTCTCAAGACTTTCGCAACATGAGAGACGAAAAGATTGAAGCCGTTTAAGATTTCCAATGGAAGGGGGGAGCTCCCGCAAACTTTTACAATAACAAAGGTTGATATTTTCAATGCGTGGGACTCTGCTCAGGTCTGGAAGCTTCTTCAGTCTTAAACACCCAAAGAGATTAAGTAACAAAAGAGATTCCAAGTTAAACTCCTTCGGAAGTTCCTCAAGGCTCTCGCATTCCCTAAGATACAAACGTTGAAGCTGGCTGAGATTTCCGATGGACGGGTGAACCTTCCGCAAACTTTTACAGCCTGAAAAGGTTATTTCTTCAAGGCGTGGAGCTCCACTAAAGTCTGGTATCTCTATCAAGTCTTTTGACTCAACGCTAAAGTACATCAAATTTTTAAAGTACTGTTATAAATAAGCATAAAGTTAACAAAACAAATAAAATGAACAAGACTAAATGCCAAAAGGAAAAGAAACAATATTATGCATAGGCTACAATCTTACCATTCTTTCATGCCAAAGTTGTTTGAGATGGGAAAATGGCATTTCTAGTCGAACAAGATTATTTAGTTGAAAGCCTCCTGGGAAGAATGGTAAAGGACACCCCACCATTTTAATAGTCGCAACTGATTACTTAGCCTGAGTTTTGAATAACATCCAGACCATACAATACCCTCCTTCGAATGCCAATAATCATATTTTGGTTCTATTATAAGTATTTCTAAACTTTTGAAGTTGGAGAAACCTTCAAAACTTAATTTTTGTTTTTTTGACGAAAATTTGAAGATAATTCCTTTTACAGCATTTGTACCCTACAAAACAAGAAATAACAAATTATTGTGATAAGAATAAATAAATGTTGGTATAAAATTTATTCCTTTTCTTATATTTACACAAAAATCACTTACAGACTTATTCTTCAAGACTTGAATAATATCATTAGGACAATACAATCTACTTCGTTCACCAGGTTCTAAATTCTCTCGAGAAACTATTCGGTGTCCCATTTTTTGTATCAAATCATGCATATGAAATTGTCCATTCCAAGAGAACTCCAAAAGAGATTTGTCTCTTAAAGCATCTATATGATATTCTGGAGAAAAACCTTGGCTTTGCCATATAGGAATAATATGAGCTACATACATCCCATTGAATAAACATGTTATATCTAGAAAAATCCTTCTTTGCAAATCATCCAAACAATCGTAAGTTAGTTGCAATCTATCCAAAATTTGAGCATCAAGATTTGTTTTTAAATTGTAATAAATACTATTCCATACTACCATTTCTTTACCAACCAAAGATGAACCTAAAACATTTATAGCCAAAGGGAGGCCTCCAACATATCTTGTAATAATCTTGGACAATTCCACAAAATCTTCCCTAGGCTTAGGTCTACTGAAGACTTTCCAACAAAAAAGTTGCAAGGCATCGTTATGTTCCAATGGTTTAACCTCATAAATACTATCATCACTCACCAATGATTTCCAAAATTGACAATTTCTACTAGTAACAACAATTCTACTCTTTCGACCAAACCAATCAGGATTCCCTGCTAATGCTTCCAATTGTTCTTGATTTATATCATCAAAAACAATCAGAACCTTTTTATTACATAACCTCATTCCTAAGAATTCAGATCCATCATAATCATTCCATACCTCTATGTTAGGCTCCTTCAAGATCTTATGGATAATTTCTTGTTGCAACTCTTTTACGCTACGACTTTGATTATTTTCGGTACCAAAAATGAAGCAGCTAGCTTCAAATTCACAACAAATTGTACTGTACAGAACTTTTGCCAGAGTTGTCTTACCAACTCCCCCCATCCCGTGAATCCCTATATACCGAACATCGTCATTTTTCAAACAAAGTAAGGACACCAGCTCCTCCACTTTAGTATCAACACCAACAAGATTTTTGAACATCTTTGATGAGTTCAAACGCAATCCACAAAATATCTTTGTAGCAATTTGTTGAACCACAGTTGCTTCGGAACTGTATAAACAATGCTAATTAGGACTACTAAAGTCGAAGGAAACAAACATAAAATTCGACAAGATTTGTGTAACAAATTAAAATACCTGTTATCTACGTGCCATCCGCATAGGTTGCTAACTTCTTCCAATGCATCCCTCCATGATTTCACCGGATCTCCATCAGAGTCGGGATTGCCTGCATTTGAAGCGGAAGCCTCAGCAAAATGCATCTCCTGGTTTCTTGCGACAGAGGGATCCACAGCACAGTCAACAACTTCCTTCAAATCAGTTCTCCGAGATTTCATCTGCCTTCTGTTAACCTCGGGATTGTCTCTGTCTTCGTTGGAAGCTTCTTCAGAACTCCTCTTCTGTCTTCTCACATAAGAGGGATTCGCAGTGCGATCAGCCACTTCATTCATTTCAGTTCTGTGAGATTTCTTCTGCCTTCCGTTAATCTTGAAGTATTCTCTGTGTTTATCGAAAGCTTTTGCAAAAGTCCCCTTCTGTTTTCGCACATCGGAGGGATCCACATGGTAAAAAACAGGCAAAACCTTCAAGCGTCCCTCCCTCATGCATTCAACGATCTGGGTCAATTCCCTCAAACACCATTTTGAGAATGCGAAATTCTTAGAGATGATAACTACTGCATATTGCGATTCTTTTATAGCTGTGGAAAGCTCTTCAGAGATATCTTTCCCCTGTTGCAGTTTTTTATCATCTCTAAAAACAGTAATACCTCTTTGCTTCAAAGCATCGTGTAGATGGTCTGTAAAACCATTTCGCGTGTCTTTGCCGCGAAAGCTGAGAAAAACATCGTACGTTGACGGGATTGTTGAAGAAGAAGAAGATGAGGAGGATGGAACTCTCTGGATGCCCAAAGACATCTTTGGAGGATACTCACAAGGCTATTCAACAAAAGGTTTATTTGCAGATTTCGAGGTTTCGCACGAAGTTGTTTAATAGAGGGCTAATTGCAAAACTCGGGGCTGACAAATTTGTTTGATGTTATAGTTCTGAAGGATTGAGTTATATCAAACCCTCCCCGGCGTTCCGCGTTCACATTTCCAATTAGTCAAGGTCATCGTAAAAAGAAGATAAACCAGGGTGCAAGTGGCAAATTGCCAAAATCCACGAAATTTCAAGAGTCGTTTCTTCTACAGCTGGATTACACGTCAAACTGAAAGCAATACGAAAAAGCATGAACTGTGTTCCTGTCAGAACATGCATAACTCCGTAGTCAGTCAATTTTTTTATAATTAAGCAGGACGAGAAATTTGCAGGTCAGTGAAAGGAAAATTTGTTCTGTTCATATTTCCTTTTGAATGCTTCGCCAAGTCAGACTGTGGAAAGTAGAAACTTCATTCGCTTCGTATATCAGACGTCCAAGCTCTGTTCAAGCAGATTCTTGCCTTTTTTTTTTAATCCATCCTCGTGTTCTAACATATATCATATGCCCCAAGTTCACATGAGCATATTCTTGTCTTCTTTACCAAGAAATTGTCAAGAACGTGATAAATTTTTGCCTGTGTATGATGCATGTCTTTTCAAATCAAGCATGCAAGATATTAGTGCTTCAAAATTTCCAAGTTGCATAAAATAAAATATATTTTGTTTACGTTTCCTTTCATATGCATTGTCAAAGTTGGGTTATGGAAAAAAGCAACATTTTTTTCACACATACACTCACACTTATTGACGCATATCAAAGATCTTGGCTTTGGTCAAATGGATTCCTATCTTTTTTTATTGAGAAATTGTCTAGTCAAGGGATGCATAGAGATCAAAATGTTCAACAAGTCTTTCAATATTCCTCTTAAAAGGTAGTCAAAGTGGAGAAATTTCAAGCTTGGACCCTAAAAGAAAGAACATGGAGTAGGAGTAAGTTAAGATCTACAACAAGTTCCTGTTAATTTTCCTTCTCTTTACAAATAATTGTATTAATTATGTGATGTTCATATTAGCTTACTAAACTTATTGATATGACGAGTATTTCAAAATATATAAATAATTGTTAGATTAAACTTTAGTTTGTAGTTATAGTCAATTCTATTAATCTAGTATTGTAGAAAAATTAATGAGTTAAAATTCCTCTAGCGATGTAAATGTAGTTTACGATGAAATTTCCAAAAGCCCTGCCAAAAGAAGTGCAAATTCCATCTCTCTTCCTTCACGTGGGAGGACCCCAAGCTGTAATATTTGTCCAAGCCAATTATTTGGTCGGTATAAATATGAAAATATATTGGCATCTTAATATGAATTGTGGAAGATCCAATCCCTGAGTTTTCAATCACAGTATGAATGCATCGTTCAAATCAATTATGGAGTAGTGGTCTATATAAATCCAAGCACGAACCAAAAGGATGAACATATGATTTCTAGCTGCCATTGTTCGCGATACTTTTCACATGAATTTACAAAAAACCAGTCAAACGTATATTAGGTGTCTTGGTTTCGGCCACCAAATTCCTATCCTCTTTTAGGATCCAGCCAAAGGACCCTAAATATCAAAATGTTCATAAAATTTTTTAATGTCTTTTTGAAAAGTATTTAGCATGGATCCTAAAAGAAAGACTCTGGAGGAGGAAATTTCAACTTTTTTGAAAGAAGCTAACATTAATTTTTCTTCTTAGTCAAACACAAGGAAATTCCAAGTTACTTGGCTAAAAGAAAGAACATCTAGAAAACTCACTGTTCAGCTTTAGTATAAAAGGTTCTATTGTCTTCTTTTCCTAATTTGTGTATATCATTTTTGTAAAATAAATAATTATTTTTAAATATTATAATATACACACTCAAATTCACACATATTAGATGTTGAATTCCAAACTTCATGATTGAAATTTCTATTAACTTATCACTAAATTAATTAACTAAGCATATCTTCCTTCCTAGATTGAATCGTCCTAATTTTATGTCGCAAAGCACCAAAGGCTTTCTTTGGAGTTCCAAACTTTGTTTCGTATCACAATATTCATAACACCTTTTAAAAGATTCAAAAGGCAAATAAGAAAATCTTGATTGCAGTAAACGTCTTCACATGTTGCTCACATTACACCCGGTGTTGACCGTACCTACAGCCTGTAGAACGGTCACATCAGCACCTATACGGACTTGAGTATCCCATTTATCTAGGGGTATCTTGTATTTGTAATCTTTCTCTTCTATACGGCATTGTATAAAAGCACAATTGATTTTTTACATAATACAATAAAAAGAGAATTACAGCTGCACTCGAACTCTCTTTGGATTCCATTCTCCCGGTTGATGTGTTTCCAGCCAGTTTTAACTTGGTTTACGTGTCATGGGTACCCCTACATAGATAGGGTACTCAAGTCCGTATAAGTGCTGACGTGACCGTGCTGCAGGCTGTAGGTACGGTCAACAGCCAGGTTTTCATGTAGTAAAAGTAGAGTTAGCATTGCCTATCTTTTTTACGAAGGCAGGTTCACGTGAATGCCTTTTGGTGGCTATTTTCTGCACACTGACAGAGTATTGAACCTCCTCTCCCATTCGTTGTGAGACACCTCTAGAACCTTTTAGTGAAGATTTAAATTACTTCTATGAAAGTTCTAAAGAAACGCGAGAAGTTTTATAAAAGATTTTAGATATACGTGGATTAATGGACCACTCATTTATTCCTACGTAATTTTAGTTAACTTTTTTGCATATGTTTTTCTATATATTTATAAGAACTCTCTTTAAAAAAATATTGTCCATGAAAAACAATACAAATAGCTAAATATTAATTAAGAGATCTAAATTATGACTATAACTTTAAGTTAATTCAAGTAAAAGGGATTTGGAGGACTCCTCATTAAGTTTATTAGAAAATAAATTATCTATAAATGTTATAAGAAATAAAATAAGTATTCCTACAGTAAAGTTTTAATACAAAATTTAAACATACCAAGAAAAATGTATAAATGAAATTAAGATATGCAAAATAGAGTTAGATGAAATATTAAAAATATTTAGTTGATCAAGATATCATAAACCTAATGTTAACATAAGACTTTAAAAATCAGAAAGATAATTATTTGCATCAAAAATTTGTTTTTAAGGCTTATTCACATGAATCGTAAAACTTTAAGCATGATTGCCGACAACATAACAACTACTTCGCTACAGAACACGACGGCAGGACCCGCATGATGATGCTGTTGGATAGAGACGAAGAACCGCATGTGAGCTTCATCTTACATGGATGCTGTCAGCGCAGGTTACATGAAAGCATTGAGGCTGCTTTCTGGCTCGCCGGCAAAAGGTTCTAAACCACGTCTCCCGTTGTTTTTTAACACAAATTCAGACGCACCTCTGACGCATCTTCAGGACTGTCCGCGGTGCTCATCAAGATCATGGCCGTCCCTTTCACCTTCATTTATTCTTACATAATTTTAGTTAATTTTTCTCAAGATTTTTTGGTATATATTTATAAGAATTCTATTTTAAAAATATTGTTCATGAGAGACATTATAAATAATTATATATTAATTAAGAGACCTAAATTACAATCATTAATTAAAGTAAATACGAAGAAAAGCTATTTTTGAGAGCTCTCATTAAGTTTATATTAGAAAATAAATTATCTATGAATATTATAAGAGATAAAAACACACATTCGTACACTGAATTTTTAATACAAATTTAAATCATACCCAAAAAAGATGTATGTTTGAAATTAAGATGGGTCCCGGTCTAAAGGCTAAGGACAGAGGGACATGACGATGCTGTCGAATAGTGACGGAGACCCGCATGCGAGCATCATCTTACAGGGAGGCTGCTTTGCCCCTTGTCGTCACTGATTCCCCCTTCTTTTCTTCCAAGCTCACCTTTTCACCTCGTTGACACAAAACGCAACGCTTCCTTTATTTTTCCAAACGCACTCCTATTGCGTTTGGGGTCCTTATAATGACAGTATTCTTTGTTAATCAAGCATCCAACATATTTCCCCTTCTTCAAATAAAAATGTTCTCCAAACCTTTTAATTCAAGATGGCAGCGGAAAAAAAGAAACAACTAGAAGGGAAAAAAAAAACAGAACAGAAATCTAAAGCATTAATTATTAAAATGTTAGCAAGACCCTTTCGAAAAGTGGTCAACATGAACAAATTACAACCATGGTTTCTTGAAAAGGAAGAGAGCTATGTAGGCGGAAGTGCCTTAAAAATGGGTTATCCTTCTCTTGTAGGGAGTTGTCACCAGCATTCCTCTCCAATTGCATGTAACTACTCATTTTTTATCTAAAAATATTCTTCTGTTTGCAAATAATGCCCCAACTTTTCACTTTATGAAATAGTGATTCTGCACTCAAGTTTCACTATGGCCATCTTTTTAACCCGCATTCACAACTACATGTCTTGCTTCTTTGTGACTTGCATTAGAAATATATTTTGAGGTCAACACAACAATCTGGATACAAGTTTGTGAAAAACAATATAAAAAAAAAGTTCATGTAATTGCTAGTGTATTGATTCTTTAAATCTTGAGAAGACATTTTCATTTAATTCATCTTGTAGAAAAGTCACAAGAAGATGGTGTGACGGTGGAAAATTGGACTTTAACTAAAGTGATTCTTCTTTTATAAGGAGTTCCCATGAGCATTTATCTAATTTTACAAAGTTTCATTGCCTATTTAGTTGAGTCAATTTGAAAATTTTTTATCCACCTATTTCTATTGTCTTCAGCCATAGATTGGAGATATTGATTAACACGTTCATATGAGGAAAATTACTCAAGCTTTTCATATAACTTTTCAACCTCTACCTTGTGCTTTGTACAGGGGAGATCAATCCATAATGATTAAATCCTAAATTTCAATACAACAGCATACTCAACAAGAAATATAAGAATGAAAGAAAAAAACTGGTATGTTAACCAAATAACAGGAAAATGGGATAAAAATGAAAGGAAAAGTTAGTCCTAAAAAATAAAAAGATGACATACTAATTTATGAAATTGATACATCATCTGCTGCAGCGTCACTCATTCTACTTCTTCCTCTCAAAACTGAAACCTATTGAATAAGTAATCACAGTAATTTCCACGTGCTCATTTTATGTATTTCTTATTGTTGATCCTTGACAGAATCTCTTGATGTGAGCCAACCACCGGGCATTGTCAAACTTCGCTTGGCTTGGTTTCTTTTTTCCCATTGGTCAATTTCTTAATGTGCACGTTGACAGGAAGAAGTAGAGGTAGCATAAGGCCTCAGAAATGTCCGGTAAATTTACTAGCAAACTCGTCAATAATGCTCGTAAAAAATACAAGTAAACAAATTGACAAACTTGAGATTAAATGGGAAAGTTGGATACAATACAAAACAGAGATGAACCACTTGATTGAAGGTGTGCCCAACACCCCTGGATGAGAGATACTCCAATTGCAGAGACAATTTGGGTGAAATAGCAAAGCACACGAGGCTCATGCTGAACTTCTTGAACGCCTTACTTGTGATCTATCAAATGCCATTTGATTGACACAAGCAAAACCCACTCTTGTGCACTTTTACAACCGCTCAGGCCTTGTCAAGTTGTGAACAAGAATTTTTGGCTCCATTGCAATCCACGATGATGTATTATTCTCTTAGTGATTTACTCAACAGCGGTTGTTTTGGGGCTGAGAAAATGATGCTAATTAGGTGTAAAGTCCAAGCAAACTCAGAGTTCAAGGAGGAAAGCGTGCATCAGAAGGCAAAACAAGGAGGATACCAGCATGGAGAAGGCGTGTGTTGGAAGCCCACTAAAAGTAACGGGTCTGCTTCACTGGACGTCCCACCATGATTACAAGTTCCGTTTAGATGTTCGTAGTTGTTGGTGCAAGTTGTAGTTTCCATCTGTTTTCTGTCTTGATAGCTTTTAAGGACGTGAATAAGCGTGTGTAAACGATTGTAGTAGTCTCAACTATTCTCTCAGCTATGTTCTATGTTATGCTTTATGCAGTGTTGTAGTAGAAATTTGCAGCTTGCTTCGAGGAGAAGCAATGTTCTCTGCCATTTAGTGTATGGTGGGTCGACGTGGTTGCTGTCGAAAAACAGACACGTCTGCTCAATTGCTTTGATCAGTTAGTTTCAATTTTAATGTCTGGCGGGTCAACTGCCATTGGCAGCTTTGTTAAACAAGGAAATTCTCATAAATTTGATAATTTTATTTTATTAATCTAGATCGGGTCAACTAAGAAGATGAACTAGTTTAATTGAGTTTTATAAAATTATTCTTCAAGTAAAATTGAAATAAAGATCAACAGATGAAATCAAGGTTATTAGAATAATCAAATGCTACAAATGTATTGAGACCAAGAGTGAAGATTATTTTATGAATTTATAAAGTAAACAATTTTATCCCGGTCAAATATTAAGATATTCCTCTTTAATATTTTTAAAATAATTAAAACTAACTACAGTAAGTAGGCATTGTGGCGCAGAAAGCAGAATTTTTGCAGGCTGCTTGGAGTGTGAAAAGCAAAGCTTGTCGGCTTGCTTGCAAAAAAGAGGGCTCTATTTATACTCAAGTATTACCAATAAAATAATATTGACAATGAAATATCAAGAGTGAGACAGAAATAGCAATATGTTGTTGATTAACTCAACCTTTTGGCACCACTTGTGTTATCAATAACACTTCACTGACTCAATCATCAACTACTCTTGTATGCTAGTCATACTACTTCATCCTTTCAATCGGACACGCTCATACCAACCAAGCAAAACTTTAATTCCTCAAGTCCTTTTAGCTCTAAACCTGGTGGAGTAATGCTACCAAAAACACCAAAGAACATTGAAAGATCATCCTTACGTATTAGATACCCCGCACACTCCTCTGTCTCCACATTCAAGCTACTTGTTGCAATTGAGAACCCAAGGTCGTGGTTTGATTTAAAATTCATCCACGACTTCTTGAAAACCCCAGCTGGTAAGTACACCCAAAGTTCATTATGGCCAACACAAGGGAAGGGCTAAGGGTTCTTATAGAATAATACCATCAACTTGCACTCGACAAACAAACTTGGGAAACGTATGATTTCTACCTCCAAATATTCTATAATTTGAGTTCCCATGCCCGTGAACTTCATACACAACAAACAAAGCATAACCTTTCCAGCCCGCAAAATCTATGTCCACATGGTTTTGAACTGCTGCAAAGAACCTGGTGCTTCTCTTGTTGAGCCACCCCGGGATTTCAAATCCCAATGTGGATCCCCATGATAACGCTACTACTCTCCTAACTAGATAAGTGCTTCTTTAACCAAGAGAGAGAGAGAAGAAAAATGAATATAATCTCTTGACTAAAAATCAACTTAAAAAATGAATATAAGTTTCTTATATGTAAATGACAGTAAAATTCCTTAGTAAACTAGGTAAGTATCTTGCTCCATTCACCTATAGGTGTCTGGTGTCCACGCCAAGTTGCAGGCCTAGAGGTGGACGACGCAGGGAAAGTGATGTAGGAAAATGGAACCAGCCCGCGGCTTTTGCATAAGCACACTATCCTTACGGTCCGACGTAGTTTTGGAAAGGGCAATTTTCTTTAAATCTAATGAGCAGTAATAATAAGTTTGTAAAGAAAAACTTTACCATAGTAAATGTAGAGCTCAAGATCCATTCGTATAAAGATTATTTTTTTCATATAAATAAGATTTATAAAGTAATGTCAAATATTTTACCACATCATTTCCTCCCGTCTTTTACTCTTTATATTGGGTGTAAAAGAAAATCCCCATTCTTTACTGCATTGTTTTAAATCCAACGCTTCATTAAAAGCAACCCAGAAATTTCAATCAATTCTTTTAATAGGTCTAGATTGGTGAGTTTTTCTTGGAGACAATATCAGTCAATTTCTAAATTAGACAATCTCTTTATCTTCAGTCTCTTCAACCCAATTTGAAGGACTGTCAATTCTATTGAAAGGTCTGGAGGTGCTGAGATTTTCTTAAAGATGTTTCGAGCCAATATCTAAATCAAATAGTTCTTTTGTCCTTCTATGCTTTTCATTAACCATTTGCTAAGAAACTTAAAAAGTTTTCTTGATTGATTCTTTTGAAAGGTCTGCAATGGTGGGTTTTCTTAGAGATGTTTCGGCCAATTTTCAAACTAGACAATCGTTTTGTCCTCATATGTAGTTTCTTAAACCAATGCCAAGCAATCTGGAAAATTCGTAATCAATTCTTTTGAAAGGTCCTGAGTAGTGACAATTTCTTAAAAACATTGCCAACCAATTTTTGAGTCAAACAATTCTTTTATCCTCGTACGTGGTTCCTTTAACCCAACGTCTAAGCAACTTAAGAAATTTCTTCAATTGATTTTTATGAAACGTCAGGATGGCGTTGATTTTCTTAGAAACGTAGGCAGCCAATTTTGAAATCAGACAATTCTTTTGTCTTTCCTTCAAACCAGCGCTATGCAACCAACAAAGGCAGCTTACTCGAGGCCCTATGTGATCTTTTATGGTCTGACGAGGATTTAGTCTTCCAGGCAATTTTCTTGTTTTCCCGGTTAGTCTCCAAATAATGCTCCCTTCATTGCTTTTCTTCAATACCTCTTTTCAGTACTTATAATTGAACGTTCGGCAGTTTTCATGTTCCTTTTTCTTCCTTCCATCTCTACTGTTTATTGAAGATAAGGTTAAATATGAAACGTGAAAAGGAAACTAGAACTGTGATATATAAGGAAAAAACCATTCCCTAAGGTCAAATAAAGAAGCTTCATGATGGAAATTGTATATTGTCTCACACCAGAAGGAGAAAACTATTACTTGAGCCTTATATATAGTGGCCCGTCCTACCTCCTAAGGCATCTTTTGAAAGAAATATTAGGGGTCTCTTAACATGGTGTTGAGAGCAAGGTACCAATTTTACAGTACAGGACCACAATTACTAGAAGCAAATGGATAAGCTTTGGACCAATTCTGGAACCAAATCGCTGAGTCTCCTGCTTCAAATAATTCATTAGTAGTCATCGATTAGACAGTCTTTGTACTTTGCATTTACGTCACTCAATAATAATATAGTAGTATATTTAAGGTAGTAAGAAGAATTTATGTGAAAAATCTGGTAAAACTAGTATCTGAATTTTTGTATTTATAATTAATTTGAACGTGCTTTGAGGGTAGCATCCATTAAACAAGGTTTAGTGAAGTTTTGAGTTATAAAAATAAAATAATAAAAAAAAGTGTTCTCTATCATCTTTGACATTTAACTTATAAATTTAAATAGACCCTACCATGGCGGCTACTGCTAGAAAGTCGAGGAAAAGGAACGCGGAAGACGCGGTGGAAAATAAAGGACACCGACCAGTTGAATTTGATGGCCTTTGCCATTTCTTCCTACGAAGTGAGCTATCGGTCACGGTCATCCAACGTTCTTGGAGATTACGCATATGACCATTAGACACCGATTAATTCTGTTTCTTTTTTTTTTTTTTAAAGGGCATGACGTTGATTTTCATTTTATTTTAAAATCAATTTTTCAGATAACTACTAACATATTTTTCAAAAACAGCAATATAAATTCTTTTTTGGTAAATTTGTTTAGCTTTAAAAACTGCTAGTTTTTTTGTACAAATTACATAAAAAAGTTTGATAGAATAATTATTCTTTAGAGAGTGGCTTACATTCTTTCAAAAAAATATTCAAATAAATTACAGATAGTTATGAATCTTTATTATTTGCTAGACATTCACACAGATTATGCATTGAATCATATGTTTCAGTCATTACTTAACAATATCTTTAAATAATTACACTTAACATTTGATTGTAAATAGTTCTGAAGAAAGGATAACAAGGCTTATCCTAACGTTTGTCACATGGATTATACAAGACGTAATTTACTACAATTCTACTAATCTGATTCAATACAAGACATATTGACCATGCTGCTTCACCGTAAAAGCCACGATGGTGCAATTGGCTGATAGTGATTGAATGACATGTTAGTACCATTCCAAGCCTGACAACATCTTTGAGGGAATTTCTGTGAAAAATGAACTTTAGTAGCAAAAAGGCCATACAATTCTAACCCATGGTTTGGGGCACTGACTTGGTCTTACATTCCAAATGCCTATAAAGGGAGAAGCATATCTTTGGACATGTATTTCACATCCAAACGCAAATTAGAATAGAATTATCATCTGGTGATGGGCTTACATGGGAAGCTTTTGCAAATTTCTCTGGCAAGAGTGTTAATGTATAGTTGCCTCACCTAACTACTTGCCATATTGATGCCTACGATTAAGGGTCAATATAATTGTTTTTATTGTATATATTATGTTTCCTTTCCTAAATTGGGCTACGTTCCTATAAATGTAAATCAATACACTTGTAATCAGTAAGACAGTAATACAGAAAGTTCAGCTCACTTGATCCATTATCTCCTTTTCTTATAGAAACCATGACTTGAAATAATTTTATTATTATTATTATTATTATTATTGATTAAAGAGAAGAGAATAGAAAAATGGGAAAACCTTGACTTGGAGGTAGCTCTAAAGGTAATAAGATATCTTAAGAGTTGTCCAAGCCTAGTTCTCATGTTCCTATCATCTTTACCTTTTGAACTGCAAGCATACTGCAACTTAGATTATAGCACATGTCCCGTGACAAGATGATCCACCACAGGTTTTTGTATCATGTTGGGAAATTCCCTATATCATGGTGTTCCAAGAAATAAACCACTATATCACTATCATCAGCTGAAGCAGAATACAGAGCTATGCAACTCACCACTTGTGAAATAATTTGGATCATTGGACTACTTAAAGATTTTGGCTTTCACATGAAGCGCCCAGCATTACTACATTGCGACAATGAGGCCGTAGAGAAGATTTTCAGTATCACCTATGACTTCGGACATCCAAAGGTGGGTAATGTGAATGTTACAAGCATATCGTTTGAGACTAATGAGTTGCATGTCTTGAATTATATAGCCTGAGATTGTCAGGATCAGAGTGGTCAATCTGTACGAAGCAATAGTCCAACACTCCAGACAACCAAGTTCACCATATCCAGTAGCAAAAATCAATTCACTGCTGTTGGGTGTGACACCTACGCATATCTCAAGGGGATCCTAAATCAAGAAACATACTGGACCGGGTGCATGTCGTTGTGCTATAGCCTTCGAAATGTGGTCAATGGAAGTTGTTCCGGCATTGGGTGTTGCGAAGTAGCGCTTCCGGATGGACTGACAGATATTGAAGTGACAATGGGAAGCTATTATAATTACGCAAATGCATAGAGTTCAATTCCCGCGGCTATGCTTTTCTTGTCGAGAAAAACGAGTTCAACTTCTCCGTCAATAATCTCGCCAATACACCCACCATTGGGATTCCTTTGGTTCCTTTGGTGCTTGATTGGGCAGTTGGTGGGACATGTCGAGAAGCTTAACACAAATTGAATTTCGCATGTTAGAGGAATAGTACATGCCTCGACAACAAAATTGGGGGAGGGTATAATTGTAAGTGCAACGACGATTACAAAGGGAACCCGTACCTCCATGATGGTTGCAAAGGTATCATAAATCCACATGACTTCAAACATCAATTATGGAAAATTGTTCTCCTTTTCCTTTCCTTGTATGTGCTTGCTTATGATTGTATTTTGAGGTTAATATTCTTCACTTGGTCCGCAGATATCGGCGAATGTAAGCGATCGACCAATAATTGCACACAGCTGGAAATCTGTGTTAATATAGAAGGGAATTATACATGTATATGCCCCAAGGGGTACCATGGGGATGGAACAAAGCACGGGACAGGTTGTGTGGCCGATCCCACTCTAATGACTGAGATTGCTATCGGTTAGTGTATTAATGGTTCAGTACGTTTATGTAAAGTATTTATTTCTTTCGTCGGTTTTATTCTTTTCTTTAACATCTTTAATAGAGTAACAGAGAGTGTATATCCATAAGGTGAAGCCTTTTGATAGAAGTGTTTCATTAGAGTGATTAATGTTTCAACTTTTCATATGTAGTTATTGGCGTGGTCTTTGTTGCTATGCTTGTGAGTAGCTCGCGGATGCACCTGGTATTCAAGAAAAGAAAACTTATTAAGCTCAAGCACAAGTTCTTCCGGCAAACTGGGGGCTTGATTTTGGAACATCAACTTAAAGAACAAGCAAGATCCATTGAAGTCGTCAAAATCTTCACCTCAGAAGAGTTGAAGAAGGCCACTAAAAACTATGATGAGAGTCAGATCATTGGACAAGGAGGTTTTGGCACAGTTTACAAAGGAATTTTAGCTGATAATAAAAGTGTTGCCATCAAGAAGTTCAAAATAATGGATCGAAGCCAAGTTGATCAATTCATTAATGAGGTAGTCATTCTCTCACAAATTAACCATAGGAATGTTGTAAAACTCTTAGGTTGTTGTTTGGAGATAGAAGTTCCCTCCTTAGTTTATGAATTTGCTCCACAAGGTACCCTCTTTGGGCACATATGTCATGAAAATAATGCATTCTTCCTAAGATGGGAAACTTGTATAAGAATAGCTATGGAAGCAGCAGAAGCATTATCGTATTTACACTCTACAACTTCAACACAAATAATTCATAGAGATGTTAAGTCTACGAATATACTACTAGATGATGAGTTCACAGCAAAAGTGTCAGACTTTGGAACATCTAGATTGGTTCCCAAAGATCAAAAGGAAATAGCTACAATTATGCAAGGAACTCTTGGATACTTGGATCCTAAATACTTGCAAACAAATCAATTAATAAAGAAAAGTAATGTTTATAGTTTTGGAGTAGTCCTTATGGAACTTCTAACAAGAAAGGCAGTAGTTTCATTCAATAGGTCTGATCAAGAAAGAAGTCTTGCAATGCATTTTCTTTCTTCCTTGAAGGAGGATCGGTTGTTTGAGGTTCTTGAGAGTGGTATATTTGAAGAAGGAAATGAAGAGCAGGTAAAGGAAGTTGTTAAACTTGTAGAGAAGTGCTTAAGAGTGAAAGGTGATAAGAGACCCACCATGAAGGAAGTTGCTACGGAATTAGAAGGAATAAGAAAGACGGAGATACACTCGTGGATTAATCCTCAATCAAGTCTCGAAGAGGCTGAACACTTGCTTGGTCAGACATCCGACGGCTACAGATATGATTGGAGTAGCAATAGAAGCGCTGGATATGATAGTATGAATAAACAAGTAAAACTGCCCTTGGAGGTTGGGAGGTGAATGGGGATGATCGAGAAAGATAGCATGAACCGCTGTAGGCTTTGGCGTGTGTTGGTTGTTGAGTTTAATTTTTCTTGTTACTGTAGTTGTCACTTCTTGTATTTTGTTCTTTTCATCTGAAACCCAAGATGTTGGCTTTTGGCAGTTGTTCTTTTGGCCACTTTGCCACGATTGAATGTTCTGATTCCTCCAAAGGCAAAGAATAAGGGGTAGGGTAGTAATAACTATTTGGTTCTTATCTTGATTTCTCTGGACAATAGTGGATAAACTACTTTATAAATTTTATCATAAAGTTGTCTTATTTTGTCATTCTCTTTATACTCTTTTTTTTTTTCTAAAGTTGAATTTTTTTTTCATTTGAACTATTAGCCTTGACATATTATATAATTGGATGAATCCCACTTATATTTATCTTTTCAATTCCCTAAATGTGTAGCTTATTATGATGTGGTGTTGACATAATTTGAAGATTCAAAGTTCTTAAAGCATGGGAAAATACCAACAAAAAGTGCTACAAAGTCACTTACTTCTTTTCGCAACCACATTTTTTTTTTTAAAAAAATAAAAAATTCTAGGCATTGCCACCTAAACTTTACTTAACTGTAAAAGTCCCTGTCTTGGACATGAAAAAGTAATGGACCCATAAATCTAAGAAACTATGGATTAACTCAACTTGCAAAATTTACTGTTCTCTAAACTATGCTCCATTAAACAAATAAAGCAGGTCTAGTTTATTTCCACTCCAGCATTGGACTGACTCGTGGCTCGTGCCTATTTCATCTTTAATATTTCAGTCAATTCTTTGGTCCATTTTATTGGGTCGGCAACCGAATTCTTTGCTATTAGACCGTAGCTTTCCGATGAACTATTTATGCACTAGTTGTTTGATTACACTTCTATAATCTTTCTTAAACTAATTTCTAGATTAACCCAAAAATCACCTCTAACTCAAATTAACACCACATAGTCAATGGACTGGACTCGGAAGTAAGCTTATCCCTGCAGAAAATTGTCCTCTTGGAGGGTGAACACCGTCTGAGAAAGTTAATCCCCTCTTGATCACTTGAAAACGATCTTGGGCATTTCTCATTTTACGACGTCATTTTGGTCCATTTGATGTCCCATTTGTGGTTTTCCGAATTTTGAGTACTAATAATCAAAATAAGAACAGAAAAATTTGAAGGCAAGCCATGGCTTGCGAGTAATGCTTTTGCGTCAAGAACTGCTACCTTTTGTTTTTGTTCTTCTTTCTGTTTTTTCTGGTTTCGTGGCTAATTCAAGCTTGTTAGAGGATTGAATGGGATCCCACCCTTCACCTCACTTAGAATCCGGTATTTACTGGATCATTTAGTTTGTAGCTGCTTTCTCTGTATTTATGCATGTCTGTCTCATGTGTTTGGTTCTCGTAGCAATAAGTGTATGTTTTCACATGCCTAGGTATCAGTATAAGTTTATTGGCACTGCTCGGGGAAGTTTCATGGACGTATTGGATACCAGAAAGGAGAAAAATTATCAAAATCAGAGATAATTTATTCAGACATAATGGTGGATTCATATTACAGCGACCACTCTTAGAATCGCAGAGGACACATGGAGACAGCTAAAATCTTTAGCGTGGAAGAGCGTGAAAAGGCAACTGATAACTTCCATGAGAGCAAAATCCTTGGTCAAGGAAGCTACGGAGCTGTTTTATGAAGGATTATTACCGGATGGCAAAGTTGTAGTTATTAAGAAGTCTAAAATTGGTGATCAATTTAGCAATTCAAAAATGACATGATTCTACTTATCCAATAGATCATAGAAATGCAGTTATTATTTAGATACAAAAGTACCTTTACTAATTTATGAATTCATCATAAATAGTACTCTTTTTAACCACATTCATAAATAAAACTTATTATCATCATTTTCATTGAAAAAATGTTTGAAGATAGCAATAGAGTCTATTAGAGCACTTGCATACTTACATTTTATAGTTTCTATGCTAATTATACATAGTGATATGTAAACTACCAATATACTTTTAGATGATAACTTCACACGAAAAGTCTTTGACTTTGGAGCTTTAAATTGGTCCCTTTCAGTTAAACACAATTGAACACCTTAGTGTAAGGTACTTTTGAGTATGTTAGATCTAGAATAGTTTCATATAAACTTACTTATAGAAAAAAGTGATGTCAATAGTTTTGGTATTGTCTTGACAAACTTTTAAGAGAAAATGAGGTAATTTCTTTCCATAGGACTGAGAATGAGAAAAACATTTCTTGCAATGCATTTTATTTTTGCAATAAAAGAATATTTGCTTCAGTCTATTGAAATCATGTACTCTCTTATACTAGGCCTTAGGTGAGAGAAGCCCACGTGCTCATGATGTATTCTCTTGTGTGGGCCTTAGGTGATTCTAGCCCACATGTTAGATACCCATCTCTTGTATGTAACCCTAGTACCGATTCTTTCTATTCTTGTCATAGTGTATACACATACTGAGCTCCTCTTGCATTGAGCTCTATGTAAACATCCATGGATCAATACCAGCTGTTTTTCAATGTTTTCAGCTCCTTACAGATTTATCACAGCCTAAATTCTTGAGCATCGTGTTTTCAATTGAGAGTAATGTTAAAGAACTAAATGAAGCTGCTATTCTTGCTTAGGAGTACAAGGAGAAGATAGGTCTACAATGAAAGAAATGACGATGGAGTTGAAGAGGTTAAGAATAATGGAGAAGCATGCATGGAGAAAGGCTGATCTCCAAACGGAAGACAGAGTATTTGCTAAGTCGTCATAAGCATTGCTTCGAAATAGATATTGGCATTGGTCTCTCTTCTACCAGTACGACTATTGGATATGATCGCATGAGGACCCATGTATTAGAACCAATGGATGATGGCACATAGTTAATAAATCCATGGTTGAATATCTGCAATTCCTCTATGAAATTTATTCAGATTTCATGTGTGAAACTGCTAGTGATATGGAAGTTGATAACAAGATTCTAACCCAAGGTGTGTTAAACCAGTTAGACAAAGATCCTATATCCGCCATACCAAAAGCTGTAAAGCAATACTGCTTAATTGCGCCTTGAGCAGCCCAATTGCTGACAACACTGCACCATCCTCATGAAAGACTTCCAACTATTTTCCAGCAATTGAGTTCGATCCCAAGTTTTTATTCGCTTTCGTCATGCCGATAATAAATGTATTCTGGAATTTGCTTATCTAGAGTTTGACATTGATTTTCAACATCATTCCGGAAAAGGCTTCTTAATACAGATTTTCAACAATAGCAAGCATGCATTTCTGAAAGTCCAACTTTTCATCTCAGTTGCTTTACAAGTAAACGAGCATTGAAACTAAGTACAGCCGCTGAATTATGTTTTGCGGGTGGGTGACGGACAGAGGGACAGCAGAAAGCTTTTGAGAGTGGAAAGGCTGCATGGGAACGAGAGAGAGATGAAGCCATGCGGAATCGACCATCGTTATTTTCTTTCTCAGTTGCAGAGCTTGTCTTTGAGTTCACCGTAGCCCACGTCGGTGATGGTGCCGAGGCCCACGTCCGATAATTCAGTAACCCTACCTTTTCTCTTGATGATGAAGAAAACTGTAGGCCGGCTGAAAGATACGGTTCCCGAGAATTCTGCCCCACCCTTGTCGCTGCCCAGTCAACTCCGCCCAACCTAAACAGATTTTGATAGCATATGCCATTGATTGAGTTTGAATCAGTTTTCAGATATATAGACACCGGTTGAAACTGAAAAGGATTGAGGAAGTAAATAATGAAAAACAAGCAGAAAGTTTTTTTAACTTGCCTCTATCTATTCTCTCTATTTGTGCCGGCATCTGCATCTTCTCCAGCAAGCTTAGTTTCTTCTTTTACTTTTATTATGTTTCTAGTCCTCTTCTGTTCTGAGTTGGAGAGAAATCAGAGGAGACGACCGCAGGGTGCTAATTAGGACTACGGTCGAAAGACACAAATTTAAAACTAAAATACCCGCCATCGGCATGGCATCCGGAGATATCACCTACTTTATTCAAAGCAGCTCTCCCTGTTTTCCCTTCTGTTCCTCAACTCCTGGGTCTCCACTTTTGGGGAAATTCCCTTCGACTTTCGAACTTAGAGGGATCCAGATGCTAGAAAACAGGTAGTCCCATCAGATGTTCGAAAGCACAGGGGAAATTTGCAAGAAATTTTCGAAGCCGCTTCTTCAGCTTGGGACGATGGCATAACGTAACTTCATCCGCATGCATCAGAAGGCAAAACAAGGAGGATACCAGCATGGAGAAGGCGTGTGTTGGAAGCCCACTAATAGCAGGTCTTCTTCACTGGACGTCCCACCATGATTACAAGTTCCATTTGCCTGTTCGTAGTTGTTGGTGCAAGTTGTAGTTTCCATCTGTTTTCTGCTTTGATAGCTTTAAGGACACGAATAAGCCTGTGCAAACGATTGTAGTAGTCTATTCTCTCAACTACGTCTGCTCAATTGCTTTGATCAGTTAGTTTTAATTTTAATTTTTGGCGGGTCAACTGCCATTGGCAGCTTTGTTAAACAAGGAAATTCTCATAAATTTGATAATTTTATTATATTAATCTAGATCGAGTCAACTAAGAAGATGAACTAGTTCCATTGAGTTTTATAAAATAATTCTTCAAGTAAAATTGAAATAAAAATCAACGGATGAAATCAAGATTATTGGTATAATCAAATGTTACTAATGTATTGTGACCAAGAGTAAAGATGATTTTACGAATTTATAAAGTAAAAAATCTTACCCCAGTCAAATATTAACATATTCCTCTTTAATATTTTCAAAATAATTAAAACTAACTACAGCAAGTAGGCATTGTGGTGCAGAAAGCAGAATTTTTGCACGCTGCTTGGAGTGTGAAAAGCAAAGTTTGTCGGATTGCGTGCAAAAAAAAGGCTTTGTTTATACTCAAGAATTACCAAGAAAATAATATTGACAATGAAATAAAAAGAGTGAGATAGAAATAGCAATATGATGTTTGATTAACTCAGATCTTTTGGCACTCTTGTATTGAGTCAATGAAGTGCTGTCAATAACACTTCATTGACTCAATCATCAACCACTCTTGTATGCTAGTCATACCACTTCATTCTCTCAATCAGACATGCTCATAGCAAGCAAACTTAAATTCCTCAAGTGCTTTTAGCTCTAAATTGTGTGAAGTAATGCTACCAAGAACACCAAAAAACTCTGAAAGATCATCCTTATGTATCAGATGGCCTGCACACTCCTTTATCTCCACATTTAAGCTACTTGTTGCAATTGAGAACCCAAGGTCGCGGTTTGGTTTAAAATTCATCCACGACTTCTTGAAAAACCCAGCTTGTAAGTACACCCAAAGTCCATTATAGCCAACACAAGGGACTTTGGGGACACTAAGGGCTAAGGGTTCATTTAGAATAATACCGTCGACTTGCACTAGACAAAAAAATTGGGAAACGTATGATTTCTAACTCCAGTTATTCTATAATTTGAGTTCCCATGCCCGCGAACTTCATACACAACATATAAAGCATATCCTTTCCAGCCCGCAAAATCTATGTCCACATGGTTTTGAACTGCTCCAAAGAAACTGGTGCTTCTCTTGTTGAACCACCCTCGGATTTCCAATCCCGACGTGGGTCTCCATGATAACTCTACTACTCTCCTAACTAGATAACCGCTTCTCTAGCCAAGAGACAGAGAGAGAGAAAAAAAAATCTCTTGACTAAAAAAAAACTTAAAAAATGAATATAATTTTCTTATACGTAAATGACAGTACAATTCCTTAGTAAACTAGGTAAGTATCTTTGCTCCATTCACCTATAGGTTTCTGAAGTCCAGGCCAAGTTGCAGGCCTAGAGGAGGACAACGCAAGGAAAGTGATGTAGGAAAAATGGAACCAGCCCGCGGCTTTTGCATAAGCACACTATCCTTACGGTCCGACGTAGTTTTGGAAAGGGCGCAATTTTCTTTAAATCTAATAAGCAGTAATAATAAGTTTTTCATCTGCTTGTTACAGCAACTTTATCTTCTTTGAAGAAAGGAAAATTAAAGACACTTTCTTGCTCATCTAGTGAAGTTGATTTAACAAATTTCTATCACCATGTTCTTATTGCAATATCAACAGAAGGTTTCAACCTCTACCTTCTGGGTATAAAAATGAAGATGAATCTATAATGATTAACTCCTCAATCTCAGTATAATTCCACTTATTTTTTTTTTCACATTTAATCTTCAAATTCTCAAAAAATGAAAAGAAAAATTAAAATAACTGAAAATCTTTAGTCTTGAAAAGTTCACATATAATACTTAGAATAGAAAGACACCCACGGAAAAAGAAAAAATTTAATAAAAATGAAAATGAAACTATAAAAACACTCGTTATAGAAAATATTTACTCATCATCTCTTCATATAAAGCTTAGCCTAAATCCATCGTTCTCAAATAAATAAAAGGCAGTCTGATACTTTTATTCCACCCTCTTGGAATTCATGATAACCAAGTGGGATTATTGATGTCTATGGATGATGCTAAAACTCCTTGTTATCTTTCATCGGCAAAGCTGTAGAGGAATGTTTCACTAGTAAGAATGATGATGTGATAGAGGAAGTTTAGCTTTCAAATTGTGTGATTCTTTAGTTATTGAGAGGTGTCACTGACCTACTTCATGAATTTTAAAAAACTTTTCTTCACAAGTAATGTACTACTTATAATATTTGTTTCACAAAATTTTCATTCAATAAAAAAACTAAACAGTAAACACGTAGAAAACAATTAGGGATAGCAGGTTGAAATTCCAAGCTTCTTCCTTTCTTTAGAACGATTCCACGGTACCGGACCGTCACGCGTGACCATGTAAACGAACTTGACGAACTGAATGTATTAAAATCGTGATTAAAGGCATACAGCTTGGTTCAATACAAAGAAAATTCAATGTCCGGTACTGACCTTCCCTGATCAGAAGCAGAGATCTCTCATACTGACCTTCTTCAATTCTGGCCGCCCTTGAACCTCTACTCCGTGCTTACGTCAGTCTTTTTTCCAACGCGTCGTAAATGGAGGTTGAAACTCCCAAGTGTCTTCCTTCCTCTGGGAGTGCATGACGAAGCGAACGAGAACGACAGATTGGATGATAATAAGCAAGAAATGTAAAAAAATATCTGCATTGAACCACGTATTAATGGAGATCTAAGTGTAACTTTTCATCGCAATTAACATATAGCATTCAAATCAATCAACTTCATTAAAAAAAGGACTGTTGTTAGAAGGCTTTGCCACGTCAGCCTCCACGTCAGCCCTAGGCCACGTCAGCCCTAGCTGACCCAGATCCACGACCCGACCCGCAGTCGCGTTTGTGCGCGATCGTGCGAAGCCGCAACTGCCGCCGTCGTCACCGGTTTCCTTTTCCGTTCGAATCTGTAAATTTGTAAAGATCATGATTCGGTTTTTATTGTGTAAATCATTCCTAATTTAACTCTTGTAAAACGATTATATATGTCTGTGATTAAATCAATGAAATTTCATCGGAGAATTTTTACACAAGATCAATCTAGGTTTCTTGAGCTTTTCCGACCGATCCTTTCTACCTTCAATTTCTATCATGGTATCATCGGAGCCGATGGCTAACGCCGCCATGTCGGAAACCCCTTCTCTTGATTCGAACCCTACCCCACCTCTTCCCACAATTCCGGTGACTTCTCCGACGCCGACGATGCCCACACCCACCACCTATGAGCGTTTCGATGGCACGAACTTCGTCGTCTGGCGAACGCGAATCCTACCCTTCCTGATTTCCCAAAATTTGCTCCCCATTCTCGACGGCCGTGAAACCGCGCCACCCGAATCCCTAATCGGGCCCCACGGTTCTCAATCTCCCAATCCCGCTCATCAATCGTGGTTAATCCGTGATCAGGCGGCTTTGGGATGGATCCTCGCCACTTCAACCAACACTGTGGTGACTCAATTGACTGATATCCGTTCGTCCGCCGCCGCCTGGGCTCACCTGACGCGCACCTACACCGCGCAGTCCAACGTCCGATCTTCAGCTCTTCGGATGCAACTTCAGACCCTCAATCGAGGCTCTCGCACCGTCACAGAATTTCTTCACGACGTCAAAGCGATTCTGGATCAACTGGCCGCGATCGGAAGCAAAATCTCCGACGAGGAGTATCTGACTCACGTTTTTCGCGGCCTCGGTGATGAATTCGACAGTCTTGCGACGTCGATCTCGGTTCAAAATCAGACGAACCCCCTCAGCTGCGACACCGTCCACAGCCTCATTCTCGCCCAGGAAGGCCGCACCAACGGCCATACTACGCCAGTTTCTCCGGCAGCGTTCGCTGCGTACCCGGGTCAGTTCGTGGGTCACGCGAATGCTCATTCGGGTCCCTTCGCGGGTCCTGCGAACAACCACTCGGGTCAGTTCGTGGGTCACGCGAACGCGCCCGTAGCCCACATTGACTCGGGCCTGTCATTTCACGCAAGCGCGGGCCGCTCTAGCCCAACCCACACCAGATGGGCTGCTACCCAACCCGCCAGACCACAACTGGCCCAACATAAACTCCTTCCGAGCCCGCAGATCCAACAGGCCCTACTGCCACCTATGTCGAAAACCCGGCCATTATGTCTCAAACTGCCGTGAAAGATTTAACCCCAATTTTAGCCCTCCAACCAATTACTAGGCCCAATCCTCTCCCCAGGCCCATATAACCTACCCCACCTACTACCCTCCTCAAATTAATTATACCCAACTTCCCCCTCCTCTCTCCCACTATGGACCACCCAACCCCACACCTTCCGCCCTAGATGCCTCCTCCTGGCACCCCGATTCAGGAGCCTCCCATCATGTCACTGACTCCACCTCTGCCCTATCCGGAGTCACTCCCTACACAGGCTCTTAGCAACTCACCGTGGGTGATGGAGTATCTTTACCTATCACTCACACAGGTACCCTTTGCACTCCTCATTTTTGTTTAAATCATGTCTTAGTTGTTCCATCCATTACTAAAAATCTTTTATCTGTTTCTCAATTCACGTCGAACAATAATTGTTATTTCATATTTTCTGCCACTCATTTTTGGGCAATTTCTTGTCTCACGAGCCAGATCATCCTCCACGGTACCCATGATCGTGGACTCTACCATCTCGACTCGTCCGACGTCCGTCCTCGTGCGTACTTGGCTTCTCGTACCAGTCCTCTCTTGCTGTGGCATCATCGTCTTGGTCATCCGTCCCCACCCGTTTTAATTAATCTTTTGAAGACTACCAACACCCCATATTCTTCCCCATCTTATCCCCCATGTACGGCGTGTGCCCTCAGTAAAAGTCACCGCCATCCCCACCCCCCTTCCCCCTCTAGGTCAACCCAACCTCTCCAACTCGTTCACTTTGATGTATGGGGACCATCTCCAGTTCAATCCTTTAATAAAAATAAATTTTATGTTTGTTTTATTGACGATTTTTCCCACTTTACTTGGCTTTACACTTTTCAAACTCGCTCTCAATTTTTCACCATTTTTACTACCTTCCACAAATTTGTCGAGAACCAACTTCAGTGTCGTCTTCAAGCCATCCAATGTGATGGCGCTCCAGAATTTCTCTCCGTCATGTTTCGTCAATATCTCCAATCCGCAGGGATTCATCAACGTGTCTCCTGTCCATACTCTCCCTTTTAGAACGGTGTTGCCGAACGCAAACACCGTCACATCGTCGAGACCGGTCTCACTCTGATGTCTCAAGCTGCTGTCCCTCCTCACTTATGGGATTATGCGTTTGAGATGGCTGTCTTCCTCATCAACCGCCTTCCAACCCCGATGCTCCGAAATCTTTCTCCTTGGCAAACCCTCTTTCATCAACCTCCCGACATCAGCTCTCTTCGTGTCTTTGGGTGTGCAGTCTTTCCCTACCTACGCCCCTATGCCCCTCACAAACTTGCTCCCCGCTCCCGTGCGTGTGTCTTCCTCGGCTACCTTGCTGGGTACCATGGCTATCGCTGCTATTGCCCCGTTACCCATCGCACCTATATCACTGCTGATGCGGTTTTTCACGAAGAAACCTTTCCCTATCATAATATCCCTCCTCCCCCTCCCTCCTCACCGAGCACCCCCCTTCACATAGTTCCGGTCTCTCCCACTCCCTCTCCACCCTCTCCACCACCTGCACCCTTGCCAAGCTCTCCTTCTCCTCCAGTTTCCCTTTCCCATGAGTCCCCACTGGACTCCACTTCCCCTACCACTGATCCTTCTCCTGACGCCCCACTCGCATCAGTTCCCCAACCCCCTACTAGGCCTGTGACCCATCTCCAGGATGGCACCATTTCCCGCCGCCATCTCACTAGACATCAAACCTTTGCCCTCACCACCACTACCCAAGCCCACCCTGAACCTACCTGCTTCTCTTAGGCTGTTCGGGAGCCACATTGGCGCGAGGCTATGGCTGCTGAGTATACTGCCCTTCTCCGGAATGGTACATGGGCTCTGGTTCCCCTACCCTCTGGTGTTAAACCCATTGGTTGCAAATGGATCTATAAAGTCAAACTCAAGTCCGATGGCTCCCTGGACCGCTACAAAGCCCGCCTAGTTGCGAAGGGCTTTCATCAGAAGGAAGGCATTGATTTCACTGAGACTTTCAGCCCAGTAGCCAAGCCTGTCACTGTTCGCACTGTTCTCACCATTGCCTATTCTCGTGGCTGGTCGATTCGACAACTGGATGTCTCCAATGCCTTCTTACATGGTCATCTCTCGGAAGTGGTCTATATGGAGCAACCCCAGGGTTTCGTTAACCCTGAACGCCCCCAGCATGTCTGTCGCTTGTATCACTCTCTATATGGCCTCAAGCAAGCCCCTCGTGCTTGGTACCAGCGCCTGAGCACCTTTTTGGTCTCTCTGGGCTTCATTATCTCACAGGCGGACACCTCTCTGTTTACTCTCCACACTCCCCGGTACAGCCTCATTCTCCTTGTTTATGTGGATGATATTATTTTGACTGGTTCCCCGCAGGCTCCTTTTGCTACTCTTCTTCAGGCACTACACCATGAGTTTGCCCTCAAGGACTTGGGGCCTATCCACTATTTCCTCGGCGTCAAAGTTCAACCTACCTCTGATGGTCTCCTCCTGCATCAAGCCAAGTTCACCCTCGACATTCTTGCTCGAGCTAAAATGACTGACGCCAAGGCCATCTCCACACCCTGCTCCACTGATGAACCTCTTTCTATCCATTCTGGAGATCCCCTCCCCGATCCCATCCTTTACCGTAGCATTGTTGGTGCCCTCCAATATCTTACCCTCACTCGCCCAGATATTGCCTACTCCGTCAACACCGCCTGCCAGTTCCTTCACAATCCTACCACCGCCCATTGGCAAGCTGTGAAATGCATACTTCGCTACTTAACCGACACTCCCCAACTTGGCCTTCTCCTTACTCGGGGCCCTACCATCTCCCTTCATGCCTTCTCAGATGCTGGTTGGGCTGGTGATCGTGATGATCGTCGCTCCGTCGGTGGGTTCTGCATCTTCCTTGGTCGCAATCTGATCTCTTGGAGTTCACGTAAACAGCGCACCGTTGCTCGCTCCAGCACTGAAGCAGAATACAAATCGTTAGTTGACACCACAGCCGAAATCATGTGGATTGAGTATCTTCTCAGAGATCTTCGTGCTCTTCCTCCTCAACCTCCCACGCTCTGGTATGACAACATGTCGGCGCTCTATCTCACTGCCAATCCGGTCTTCCATGCTCGCACCAAGCACATCGAGATCGACTTTCACTTTGTTCGTGAACGTTTAGCTCGTGGTCAACTATTTCTCCAGTTTATCTCCACTATTGACCAACCTGCCGATATCTTCACCAAAGGCCTCTCCTCCGCTCGCTTCAAGCTTCTTCGATCCAAGCTGATGGTCCAGTCTGCTCCTTCAGCTTGCGGGGGGATGTTAGAAGGCTCTGCCACGTCAGCCTCCACGTCAGCCCTAGGCCACGTCAGCCCTAGCTGACCCGGATCCACGACCCGACCCGCAGTCGCGTTTGTGCGTGATCGTGCGAAGCCACAACTGCCGCAGTCGTCACCGGTTTCCTTTTCCGTTCGAATCTGTAAATTTGTAAAGATCATGATTCGGTTTTTATTGTGTAAATCATTCCTAATTTAACTTTTGTAAAACGATTATATATGTCTGTGATTAAATCAATGAAATTTCATCGGAGAATTTTTACACAAGATCAATCTAGGTTTCTTGAGCTTTTCCGACCGATCCTCTCTACCTTCAATTTCTATCAACTGTTATGGTGTGAAAAGCAGCTTCCTTCGTTATCATTACGTGAAAAGCAAAGAATCTGTCCGCTATGACCTGCATCAGATGCTTTGTTGTGGCCTGTCCGCGCATCCCTGCTTCACACCGATGTAGTCTTTTTATAGTATCCTGTTGCCTGCATGATGTTTGCTGGGAAACTGAAATATAATAAAAGATATTAAAGATTTCATGGTTGAAAACCATGGCAACTCGAATAATTTATGAATTTCGAAGGATCTCTCGTGAAAAGAAAATAACTATGTGAAAAGCTGATCCGAGTTCCGAGATTAGATTTCTTGCTGAAGCTTAGATTTATTTTGCACTAGTGCCGTCTCCACAAACTTCAATTTTGCTTCTAGAAAACTTGAACACTATTTGTTGGCATCTCTTATTTTGTATAAGATATGTTGAATCAAATCTTCTCTGTATTTTCTTTAATCCACTGTTTTCACTTCAAATGAACCAACCTGAAGTAGACGACATTTCAATCGTCTTTGCTACGACTTTAGATGAGAAAAAAGAACTGCCAGATGTGCGCAATGTTTTCTTCTGCAGTAAGCCCTGCATCAGTGTGAACAATGGCAAGTTACCGTTTCAAAAATCAGTAGCTAAAAGAGATGAAGTGAGCTTGGTCCCCATGACAGAAGAAAACGCTCATTCCTCTTAGAAAGCCATAATTGCAACCTTTACTTCTTGAAGAAGCCTATGAAAGATGCAGAAATCTTTGTGCAGAATATGCTAAGAACTTCTTTGTAGGTCCAACTACATATCCCTTGATTCAATCAATTTAACAAGATTATCCAATATATTAAATTTTATCTGTCTAGAATTCAATTCATCAAGTATTACCTCAAATTGTTCAACAATCCTCCCTTGATGTATGGAATTAAAATGAACAGCCAACAAGAAAGGACAAATTTGTGTCTCTGTTTCATACAAGTACTTATCAGTTTCAATCCCTAGACATATCTTCCAAAATTCACCATTGCCGTTGCCATAAGAGTTGAAAGTAATGTTTAGTTTAATTGAAGTTCACCGAGGTCCGTAATAATGACAAATATGTGCACAAGTCTTTCTTCATAATACGGATTAATCAAACCATTCAACTCATTGTTAATGTTACAGCAACCATTTGACAGGAGTTTAGGAGTTAGAATCAGATAATTCTAAAACTCCAGATCCACTTAATGCAATTGTAAAGCTGTCAATTGAACCTATTATGGTCTTTTTTTGTGAATTGCTACAGTTTGGTGCAGGAGAACAGATGAACCGGTCAATGGCCCAAATGAAGTGGCCAACCTTACTCATGAAGGTGCTAAAAAATTTTGCCCTCTATTCCTTCTGTGCTTGTTGATATCAATGTCTGCAAATGGTTGAGTAGTTTGACTAAGTTAATATCTATCTTACTTCCTTTTGATATTAGCCATTTAGGACATGATCAAAGGAACGAAAATAGAGACAAGGAAATGTCACTATGAAAAACTTTCAAGAACGTTACCTATACTGCCACAATGTGACTGGAACTAGTGGCCGAATGAATCTTTCAGAGCTTGGAATTGCATCAGATTCCCTGGTTCTGCTCTAAGTACATAAAGTGCGGTTCTCTACGTGCGAATTGGAAACCAACTGATCTATTTCTCTCCCAATTTAATCGATTACTTTCTTCCATCTCTTTCTACTCTTCTTTTAGTGCCCCAAGAGGAAGCATCTATCTTCCCCAAGATGAGCTTGCACAGTTTGAACTTTCTAACAAAGATGACTTCATGAAAGAGCAGATTACAAAGGCTCGGTTCTACCTCAACTTGGAAAACGAGGGAGCTTTTCAGCTTGACAAGGGTACCCGTAGGCCAGTGACATCTTCCTTGCATAAAAGTTTGAAGTGCAACATTGCAGGACACTAGATTATGATTTAGAATTCTAAAACATCATTAAAAATGTAAGGATTCTATTCAAGGCATCAAGTAGATCATTTTAAATGCTAAAAACCACAAACATTTTCTACAATATTTTCATAATAATGTGTTTCACCACATTTTTGTTTAGGCTTTGTATAAATATTTGTTCATTACTTAAACAATCCTCAATTTAGTGAAATATAATGTAATAAAATATAATAAGATGAGGATGACCATGAACGCTAAGCTTTTGCTATGCTTGAGTTCTCTAGTGGTCTTGTAAACCATGATTCCTACTAGTTGTGACCATTCTTGGCCAAATGACATTTTCTTTTTTTGGCTTTTAATATGCTACTTGTACTAAACAGCATAATATGAAACTCTTGCATTCAATAAAGAAATAATAATTGTATTCTCTTGTCATTTAAGAAAATATTCTAATATTAGAAAGTAGAATTTCATTTGCATTAATTTTGTAGACCTAAGTTTTCATCAGCATTATATTGCTCTTGAGATTTGTATAAATATACATGTATTTTTTAAAAAAAAACATAGAACTTTGTAATCAATAATTAATTAGCATCTTTTAGAACCACTAACTTCAAGATTATGAAAAATTCAATTTGTTAAGGGCAAAAAAAAAAAAATGAAACATACTTGGTGAAAATGTTACACAAACCAGGAAAACTGAACTTATATGCATTCTACCCATTTCAATGTACTCCAATTTGGCATAACTCTACTGTAAACTGGTAAAATAGTAACTAATACTTATTCAAGAAGAAGAAAAAGAAAGTACCCTTTGGATAGAATAGAATAGAATAGAATTGTATCCACCTCCAATTTGTATATACAAAAGAGGAGTATACTCCTCTCTTGTTCACGTTCCATAAAGAAGTGTGAAAAATTAAACTAACTACAGAGCATACGAAAAGCTACTAGGGGCAACTTTCAACTCTCTTAGCCATATCTGTCATGTGGTAGAAGTGGAAACCAACTGGGAACAAGTTGGAGACTATTGTATCGGCCTTTCACCGGGAATCAGTCTTCTACGTTAGGCCCAAGTATGGAAGTCCACTGCGCCTATTGTCTGCCCTGTCAGCCCATCTTCTGAACAGCAGTTTCTTGAGAAACTACATGAACAGTTGACGCGAACTACATTCTTGTGATACCACTCTAATTTGGAAAGGAGAAACGAAGTCTGAAAGTTAAGTAAAGAAACATCTATGGTTTCGTTAGATGTTACCCAATTAATTTGTTAGTTCTTTTATCTTTAGATTGTCAAATTATGTGAAAACTCTTTTCAACATGAATTTCAAAATCTTAGAAGAAAGAATCAACTTGGGGAAGAAATGGCTGGAGTTTCAACACTTGATTTCTTTTAGTTTAGAAGTGAGCATCATTTTTATCATTCTTAGTTGTAGAGCTTGGTTTTTTACTGCACTAATGCTATCTATGCTTCTTTAAAAACATTAATGCAACTATGTTTGATTATGGGTTCAACATCAATGTTTAGAAAACTTTGTTATTTGGTAATTTCACAATTTATGATTAAAACTCACAGCTAAATTCATTGTCATTCACACTACATCATGAATGTCTCTGTGAATCTCCAAAAAAGTCCTTGAATGTTGTTTGTCTCAAACTCTTTCAATGCATGACATTTTTGTTAGTTTTTGTATCAAAAGATACTCACTATAGTCTTACAACCATTTATATATTTTCTATGAAGTGAAGAAGTTTTAATGTTTTTATAGACAATAACAAATTACAATAAAAGATAAGTATTTCTTAAAAAGGTCTTAACACCTATAAAGAATTTATATTAAAATTTTAGTATACAAATATTTATTTATTTTTTCCTTATAACATTCATAGATAATTTATTATTTAATAACTTATTCTTCGTATTAAGACAAAGTATTTTATTTTATTTTTCTTTTATAAAAGAAGTTTGTTTGTTCCTTTTAGATGATTTGTCTAGCTTGTGTGTCCTCTTTATCCATGTAGAGCATTTTCTCTCAATATGAAAATTAATTGTGCTAGTGAGGTTGCAACAACCAGAAATATTTTAAATTTGTTCCACATTGACAAATTGAACTTACGTTAAGTATTACAAAAAGTTGAAAAATTAATAATTTATTATCCAAACGGTGGATTTATTCCATTAATTAAAATGAGTCGCATACAAGCAGAATTGCCCATCCTGTTGGCAAGAAGGCTAGAAGGCTCTCGATCTCTCTAGCAGTGAGCTCAAGAGCTGTAAATAGGACAACAAAAGTGGCTGTTCTCTTCTTGTAGTGCATGTAGATGAAATACAATTCCATAATGGATGAGAAAGAAGCGCAGAGAAAGAATGATCTCCCAGAACCTTCCTAGTAGGTTTCCCAGCTCTTGTTTGGTGGTCCACCAATGCCACCTCGGCTGCTTATCCACTTTGTCCAATCATCTCCCGATCCTCTACTATCTTCATGCCTAAGTTTTTAACCTCTTCGCTTGACATCCGAGAAAACGTAGGAAAGAAAAGAAAAATTTACAGACTCTTGGTGCTCAAATTGAAGTCTTGGAACGAGAAATGAAAGTCAACACTACAATTCATCATTTCTTTTCCTTAACGAGTATTCTTGGCAACCAAACAGACTACAGAGAAAAATGAGATGCTGCAAGGTGTCCGATAAAATGATTGAGACAGTACAAGAACCTGCTCTGTTTCCAGAGATCTTGAACATCATTAAGAAAAGAAGAATGCATTAGCGTTTAAAAAGATCCAATGAACAAGCAAAATGATGAGTGAGACGAGGAGCATTCAAGCATTTGGTGGTCTGGAAAGTTCAAGAAAGTCAGAGAAAATAATCTTTCCATCTCAAGTCGACAAAGATTACGTTTGATTAGCTTGAACACAAGGCTGGTGTCGTTGCTGTATACATCACCTTCGTCTTGCTGCAGTATTAGTTATCTTAGTTCTAACGGAATTTATCTTACCAATGGCTTCACGTCAAAGAAATTGAAAGAGTAGAAAAATTCAACACACAAAGGATAAGAGGAAGTTTCAAAATTTTATATTGAAGGAAGTTGATCATAATCAATGTCGTTTAATTATTCATTATTTTGCCTACTTTTGTCAAACCAAAACTTTAGAATATTCATTTATTAGAATTAAAATAATTTATTCATAACAATTAAAGTTTTTCCTCCCTTAAGGATTATGAATTCTTATTTAATTATTTACTATTTCTATGTTTGGATTTAAAATTGCAACTTCGAAAAAAAATGTTTTATTTACTATTTCTATCTAAATTTATTTAATGATTTCCAATTATTCTTTTAGTGACATCCAAATCACATGAGTTAACTTCTTGTACTCTTTGCCTATTCACCTTTACCGTGCACCTCCATTAGTCTCTCATATGACCTATCTAACTGTCGTAAAAACATCAAGTGCATTAATAATAGTGACGCAAATATTGTTCACTGGAACCAAAAACACTACAGAGGTAACACAACTTCCATTGCAAACTCTTGAACAGAAGTTTAACAATATTATATAAATGTTTGTGCAAAGTCCCTCAAACTACGCAAATCACATATAAATGTTTGTGCAAAGTCCCTCAAACCACGCAAATCACATCATTATTCAAAAACAAGTGGTACATAACCAGCTTTGGTTCACAAATGGGCCAGCACTAACAATACTTCTTACACACGAACGACAATTCATTCACAATACTAATTTGCTTTCCTGACCTGTGACACATGGGACACATACTGGTTCAAGAGAACAGCTCAAAGATCAAGAGAACAACTACCTGCAGAATATTCTCACGCCCAATCTGTCCATGCCGAAGAACAGCCCAATATCCCAACAAGCTTTTTCCCACAGAATAACCCAGAATAGCTCAATCGACCTCCTCACAATCCAACCACGTTAACCCAGAAAGCACCGGCACAATCAGCATAATTAATCCGTGCAACCAGAACACCCAGAACGACTGAACAACAAAAGACACCGATTTCTCTACTTGAAGAACCTCACGATCGGACAGCAAACGACCACAATAGAACACAAAAAGCTATCAAGAACCCAATCGAGTCCTGCCAGCCAAACGGCTGCTACATCTCCCTTTAACCAAACTCAGTCCGATCAGTCCGGTTACAGCAGGAACAAACACAAATCTAATGAAGTGGAAGAGAAGTTACAGAAGACCAAACCTCCAGATCTCGTTCGAGGGAAATCACGCCTCCACGAATCCGAAGCCCCAACTTCTCCAAAACATTCTACACCCTTTTTTTCTTTTCATCTACGTTCTTAGATACAGCACAGAACATCCTGGGCAGAGTCTCAAACGCTGCCGTTTAGTCAGCAGCTTCTACGGACCCAAACTATATAAAAAACCGGCCCAATTGCAACCTTAAACAGCCCACAAAACAATATAAAAAAGCGCCCACACATGCCACTTAACAACACACCCACAACATTGTTAAGGAAATAAAAAATACGTCACACATACGCTCATAATTAGCTGGTGGTTAGAAACGATAGCAATTAACGGAAGAAAGATGACGTCGATTTCAACAGCAAATGTCTGCCAGGGGCGCTAATTATCTGCCGTCATCAAGTTCCGTCAATTCATAGTTTATTAAGCTATGATACCCAGCAGCAGCACCTGAAGAAGAATAGCTAGCGCCAACATCAATCCCAGAAGAATGTGCAGGTTTAATGAGCAAGTATTCAGTTTCTTCCGTCGACACATCAGCCTTTCCCCGTAGACGCTTTTTAATTCTCAAACCCTCTAATTCCATTGCCACTTCCCTCATGGAAGGCCTATCCTCCCCCCTTACACTTAAGCATTCTTTCACAAGATTAGCTACTTCCTTTAGTTCATCAATATTAACCTCATTTATAATACGAGTGTCAAGAATTTGAAGTAACTGATCCTCTTTCATTGCAGAAACAAAGTGCATAGCAAGATTCCTTTCATTTCTTGTCCTATCTTGAAAAATCACCTTCTTACTTGTCAACAATTCTGCCAAAACAACACCAAAACTATAAACATCACTTTTATCAGTTAGCTCACCAGTTTGGAAAGATTCTGGATCTAAGTATCCATAAGTTCCTTGCACCAAAGTGAATGCTTGTTTATTGTTGACAGAAATCAACCTTGAAGCTCCAAAGTCAGCTACTTTTGCTGTAAGATTCTCATCTAAAAGTATGTTTGCAGATTTTACATCTCTATGAATAATTGGCATAGAAGCTTCTGAATGTAAGTATGCAAGTGCTCCTGCAACTTCTATTGCTATTCTCAAACGTTTTTCCCATAGAACAGAGTGTGAGAGATCTTCATTATGAATGTGGTTAAAAAAGGTCCCATTTGTAATAAATTCATAAACTAGCAAGGGTACTTCATTCTCAAGACAACAACCTAAAAGCTTAACCACATTTCGATGATTGATTTGGCTAAGTAAAAATATCTCATTTATGAACTCCTCAACTTGGCTTTGATCAAAAAGTTTGGACTTCTTTATAGCTACTACTTCATTCCCAAGTAAAATCCCTTTATAAACAATTCCATTCCCTCCTTGGCCAAGAATCATGCACTGGTCATAATTTTTGGTTGCATTTTTAAGCTCTTCTACATTGAAGATTTTTATTGGTTCTATAGACCCATTGTAACTTAAAAGTTGTTGTTGTAACATTAAACCACCATTTTGTTGAAATAATTTCTCCCTAAGTCTAATGAGTTGTCTTCTTTTCAGTCCACAATCAATGCAAAAACCTCCAATGAGTAGAATCAAGAAGCTTACTGTAGAGCCTACAAAATTTTAACACATTTGGAACAAAGTTAGTATCTTTGCTTTTGTTACTACATATAACTTAAAAATTGGTATTGCATATATGAAATATATAAATTCCTTACTTAGCACAAAAAGAAAAAAGAAAAAAAAGCTAGATCATAATGTAGATAGGAAATGGCATGGAAGCATAGACCTACAATTGATAGTTTTTTTCAAATGTGGTTAACGGTAAACTTAAAAATAAAGAAAAATACAAAAAATTACCCCCAAAGCTTTAACCCCTTTTTGGAAAAGTTAGACCCCAAAAATTTTTCAAATAGTCTTAAGTTTAAATTTTTTTTCAATGTGTTTGGTTTCATCATATTATTCATGACTTTTGGTTATATTCTAAGTATCATAAAAAAAGTATTACAAAGAAGTTTAAAGGATAATGTGTCATTTGGTATAAGACATTTAGGGTTAGCAAATTTGGCATTAAAATTAAAGGAACAAAATCTAAAGGTAAAAAAAAAAAAAATTGAGTTGTCTAACAACCAATCATGTATTTTGTATGACATATATGTAGAACAATCCATGAGAAATTCGTGACATATAATTTGATGATTTTTTTAACGTAAAATTTGGTTGTTTCATGAGCTATAATATTTTGTTCGTAGCTTACAAATTAGTATTGTTGTATTTTATCTTTTCCTGAAATCCACATTCTCTTAACTTACTATGCTTAACTCTTTTGCCTTTATTATTTTCATTTCATCAATTCAATTAAAGCATCATTCAACAAAAGATTGTATTCACCATTCCTTGCGTCAAGTACTCTTTGTAGACCATCCTAAGAAAGTTTTAGACTACCCTATGTTGGTTGACAAGCCAACATTAGAGGATCTGTGCAGTGCCCGAACTACCATTTCAAGTATTAAATAGAGCGATCCGACATATCTCTATCCCTCAATTTTTGTTGCCTTTTTGTTACATGTCTCTGAAGTTTTTTTTTTTTTCTTGGTTTAAAATCTTAAAGGGATGAAATGGATGTCCCTCAATTTCTCCGGAAGGTGAAGGCTTACTTAATCAAACTATTGGAGGGCTTGACAGCGTGCATCCACGTGTACGCTAAGCGGCAAATAGGCCTACAAGTATTGCAGTGAGGGTGTTGCAAATAAGCCTACAAGTAATGCAGTGACGGTGTGTAAAGAATAGCATATTCATGCCATTAACACAATTGCTTTTGATGTAATACTAAGACATGAAGGTTCTAAAAGTGGTGTCATAGTATGTTGCAGGTTTCACCCCTGCTACCTAATAGATTGTTGGAGTGATGTGTGCGCGCGCGCGTCAAATAACCAGTAAGCCAACGTGCACTGCTACAGAAGGTATTTAAGGTAAATGATATATAGTTCATTAACAATAATTACTTTTGGTGCAATCATAAAACCTTAAAATCCTAACAATTGGCATTAAAGTAGGTCTCAACTCAACCCTTATTATGAACAGGTTGCTGGGATGGACAGGATTGTTGTTCTTGGTGGTATGTATGCCTATACACTAAGTGGCCACTAAGCTTGTGAATGTTCCAAATGGTGTTTACAGAATAAAGTATGCAAGGTGTGATAAAAATTGCTTTCATAAGGCAATGCTTGAAGTGTTGACCATCAAAAAAAAAAAACAAGTTTTGAAAAAACTTAAAACGCAAAAGAATAGAGAATTTAAACTCAATTTTTTCCTAAATAATTATCATGTCATATTTAAAAAAATTTAAAACTCAATTTTTTCTTAAATAAATTGTAATACTGAAATATGTTACTAAATTTTTATATTCTTTTACTTTTTAATAAATAAATTTATATATTAAAAAAAAGGTAAAGAATGGGTCAACTAGTTATGCAGATTGTGAAGCTAATTTATGTCATTTACTACATAAACTATCAAGCCAAAGAAAATGAAGCTAATTTATGTCATTTACTACATAAACTATCAAGCCAAAGAAAATAAAGGGACAATGGGTCTCGGAAACTATGTTGCAATCATATATACTTACACAGTGCAATTGTAATAGTTCTGAAATTGCTGCCTTTAGGGCTGCACCCCGTTCCACGTGTCTTCCCATCGCCTCCGTGCCCCTTAGGAAAAGAACAAATAAAACTCCCCTCAGTATTGTTGCATTTTGCGCCATGGGCGCAGGGAGTTGAATCGGAGCACTCATTCTTATCTGAAACACAGTGCAACTCATCAGAACTGAACATTATACTTGCAAATAACGAATTAGCTAACTAAACTCCACTCTAAAAGAGAAAAAGAAATAAAATAAAAAATGGCCTGGTAAATCAAATATGCTTTATTACCGAGGCAACCACCACGGACGTATGGGTTCCCTTTATAGCCTCCAGAGCATTGGCAACGATACCCAGGACCGTTGGTGGAATCAGAACATTTACTGTGGGCTGCCTTACATGCATAGCTTGTCTTTTTTTTTTTCTGAGCCTCTCCGCATGTCTGATTTCCAACTGCCCAATCAAGCACCACTGGAAAAGTCTTTTTCTCCTGTAAGTCTTTGATATCTAAGGAGGAAAAGGTGTATGATCCTTCTTCCGCTAGAAAACCAAATCTGCATGGACTAAACTTATGCCTACGGTTGGAGCTCGTGATGTTGAAAAGAGCCACACTAAATTCCGTAGTTCCTTTTCTGATAGGAATCTGGCAACAGCCAGTTGCAGTTCCGTTGCAAGACCCATTAACCACATTATCAATCTCCGCACAATATGACAAGCATCCGTCAACATAACTCTTCTCTCGATTGGAGCCGATGAAAACTGCAAGAGTGTCACAACCCACTCCAATGAATTTGTTCTTCGTATATGAGAGGGGAAACTTTGGTGATATGAACTCGACATAATCGTAATAATCCAGCCCCTTCTTGGGACAATAATGGGTTGCGAAGCTTAACACTGGTAGTTCACCATTCAAAGAGATGTTAAGCAACTCTATACTAGTGTCGGCTAGAAGTGGTTTTGGAGAATGGGACTTATTACAAGTGATGAGAAAAGATGGATCAAGGTAACAACCCTCACCTGTTCCAAATGGGAACGGGATATTAAGTGTGCCACACTTCTTGATGCACCCCTTATTGGATTCTGAAACTGTTACTACAGCCAAAATTACAACCCCAAAAAACAGTTGGTGTCGCATAAGCATTCCACAGAAGGCCGTGACTTGCCTCGACGTCCTCGAATGAACTCCCTTTTTATAGAACACAAGAATCTCTGGACGGAGACTCAGTCAAGAAGGTAAAATACAAAATTATAATATTTTAAAAAAAAAAAAAGTATCACTCCCTCTTTGTTTATTTCTTCGATTAGGTGCTGGCCAAACGTGGTCCATTCAATTGAGCTACCGTCAACGATGAAAGATGCGACACGCTGGCCGTGATAATGACCATTAAACAATAAATTGCAGGCATCAAGTGATGGTGGTGGTCAATGAAATGGAAAAAGCATTAATACTGGTGGAAAGGTTCACGGATTGGATGTTGTTTGGAAAAATGTCGGGAAAAAGAAGAAAGAGACAAGGGAGAAAGAGAAAGGGAGACCTTGACTTGACATAGTTATTTTGCTATTGACAAAAGGAAATAGAATAAAAAAGAAGAAGACTTTGACTTGAAATAGTTATTTTTTTATTAATTAAAAGGAAGGGAATAAAAAAATGTGAAAGGTAAATGGATAGTGGCGAAAGGCTTGAACGTAGTTTGGAAAAATGTAAGGAAAAAGGAGGAAAAAAAAAACAAAAAACAAAAGAGAAAGAGAAAGGGGAAACCTTGACTTGAAATAATTTATTATTATTATTATTATTATGATTGATTAAAGAGAAGAGAATAGAAAAAAGGGGAAGACCTTGACTTGGAATAGTTATGTTTCTATTTTTTAAAGTGATTTCACAATAAGATGTACATTTTATAGACAATTTTCGTAAAGTTGGCTAGTTCATAAGGGAGTGTTTCTACGTCCATGATGAAGACTAAATAAGAATGTTGTGTACCCTGTAGCTAACAAGCTTTATTGATTCAATCAGCAGCTTATCCATGTGTTTGTGGAGAGGAATAAACAAAGAAAATATGTGAAGGAAATTACAAGCAGAAAAGACCTTGCAAATGAAGACTTTGAGGATATATGAGTTGCATCCTGTTTTGATTCTTTTTACATAAAACAAGAGATGGAAAATGTTTGGTAGTGGTTCATCTCACAAATAATAAAGTGGAGGCCTATTTTTATGGAATCAAATTAGGGATGAAACTAAAATAATGACTTTATTAAGCTATTTTTAAGCATAAATTGAGAATTTGATGCACATTGTATTATTTGGTAAAATATCATAATAATTATATAAAAAACAGACATTGTTGTTAATATTTAAAAAAAAAACTAAATAACTATTTTTAGAGACATAAAAAAATGCTAAATTACATTTTGCTCTTAACACGATCCTCATGTAATGCGACTTTAATGAGCTACTGCCACTAAAGTTAAAGCTATAAATAAGGATTGTTGTTGCAAAATTATTCCATGCAAAGCCATCATTTTATTTGTCCATCTTCTTATTTAATTGAGATTCCTTGTATAGGTACTTGGTCATTTAATCAGTTATTTTTTGCTTCAAAGTATAGTACTATTCTCCATTAGTATAAGTTACAATCCTACTTGTTGCAGGACACTGACCAAAAAAATGAATTGAAAGAACCATTTTCGTGATTAGCATTGACTGGGTCGTGAAAAACATAAGACTCCTAATTTTTGATTGTTTAAAGTTGGGTCCTACATTTTCATCTATTGGTATTATTTAATTAAATTTTTTCCATTAATATTTGTTATTTGAAATGTCATCTGCTTGCATCTTGTTCCTTAAATCATTTTCCCTGACAATACTTTGTGACCGGCAATCTAAAGAGGTTCTTATGCCATTGTTACGCACGAAGTCCGCAAAACTGTGGGTGCTCGAAGACATCTTTGAAGATTCACAAGGTTTATTTGGAGAACTATAAGGCTTACATAAGCTTGTTTAATGCGAGACTAATTACAGAACTGAAGGCTCACAAGCTTGCTTAATATAAAGGTTCTGTATACGTGTATTGACTCCCTTTCTCGGCTTAAACGTGCTCAGATTTCTAAATATTAAAATTCCTTATGGAAAGAAGACAAAGTAGAGAGTAGTTTCCCCGAAATTTCCAAAGCAGTGTCTTCTCTTTCAAGATGATTACAACTTTACAGCTGTTACCACGCGTATATGTACGCTTCCTGGGGCACATGGCAGACGTCCCAGCGAACGACAGATTGTACATCTGATTAGTAAAAAGCACTAAAGAAATTTCGCATCCCAATGTGAATCGTACAAGATTCAATGGCTGAGTTCAATGGAGAGAAAGTAAACAATAATGTCCACGAAATTTCTAAAGCCGTGTCTTCTCCGTTGGAGTATTAAACTGACTTTATAAATTTTTACTGATAACCTATTATTACACAATTTTATATTTCAATTGAACCATTTAGTTTCTAAAATGGTATAAGAGTCGGCTCTGTGTCCTACCTGCCTTAGTGTGGTCTCTCTAAACTGGTCTCATTTCTCACCACACCCAACGTGAGATTGCAGAGAGTGTTGGAGTGTTAAAATATCCAATCTCATATTAAATAAAGTGACAGGAGAGCCTGACCTACAACCTACTATTACACAATTCTATATTTTAGTTGTACCTTTCAATTTATAAGACTTTCTCAAAATGATTACAACTTTACAGCTGTTAAGACGTCAACTAACTAACTTTTTGAAAAGTGGGCAAGTAGAGGAATTTTTGAGTTGGTTAAAGATAACGTAAGTTGTGACAATATTTGATTTCGGATGCTTCATGGAAGTTGTAATGTAAAAACCAAAAATTACAAGTTGATTGCATTAATAGCTTTTCTGTAAATGGCATATTCTTTTTTGCTTTACTAAGAAATTGTAAAGATGTGTAGAAATCAATAAAAAAGTATGGAAATTCCTACCTTTGTTTATGACACTTTATAATCAAGCATGCAAAATATTAGTCTTCCTTCTAAATCAAAATATTCATACCACCTTTCAAATCTTCTTATGAAAATTTGGTCGAAGGGAGAAACTTGGAGATGGTATTACCAAAAAAAAAAAAAACATTAAGTTCTCTACAATACTTGTACTGATTATGTTACTAACTAAATTTATAGAACAAAAATTGATATTGGCGACTACATAATAATGTTATTATGTTATTAACATGATTTTGAAGTTAGTTTGCAAATAACTCTTCATGAAAAAGTAATTCCACTCAAATTTCAAAATGATTGCCTTTTGACTCGAGTTTAAAAGAAAAAAAGTTGAATTCCATATTTTTCATCTAGTAGGTTGCAACCACCCAAATTTAACAATGTATGGCATTTTGCAAGTTTTATGAAAATTTTTCTATTTTCATTATAAGTTTTATGGTAATTTAATATTTATGATATTTTATCTTTTTTGAGGGTTAGGCTTATGTCATACTTTTATATTTACTTGATATAGTTATTATGTTTAGTCTTGTTGTTATTAATAAAATTTGTTAAGATTATTTTAAAAAAAAATAAAAAATTTAACAATTTAAAAAAGCTTAAACTTATAACCAATTTAACATTAGATTCTCCCCTCGGAAAAAGCTCAAACTGTCCCCAAGCAGTTTTTACGGCTAGAAGTGAGCATACTCCTTTCATTTCTTTGTTGCAGAGCTTGGTTTTTACCGTACTAATGCTATTTAATGTAACTGTATTTGATTGTTGGTTCAATATCAATGTTCAAAAGACTTTCTAATTCCAAAATCCATTATATCTATTGCAAATTAGTGGTCATCGTGCTTATCAAATCAAGCAATCTTAACATTGTTCATGTTCAAGAGAGAGCTTTAAACAGGACACTTTGACAACATTGGGCATCTATTGGGGTTTTAATCCTTGCTTGCCTCATTTTCATTTTAACCAGACTTAGTTATCTTAACACTTTCGACTAATTTTCTTTATGAATTCCTCAAGAACATAACAAAAACAAGAGCCAGATACATTTAGTTCTCTGGTATTTTTTTAATTCCAACCAAAAGCAATTCTTCAAGTATTTTTTTTAATTCCAAACCATGTGAAGATCTTTGATCCAAGTGCAGATGGGGCCTCGCTTTCGGGCAATGTCCTTTCTGTTTCTTTTGTCCCATCAAAACGCACCGACTTCTAACCAATAAGCATTCCCCAAGTTTTTTAAGCCATGTGAAGAAATGTGTTCACATGATCATTGGGGCCCAGTTTCTTACACTCTTATTTCTATTTTTTTTATTCCATCAAACGCACCGTCTTAGGAGGTCAACAAAATAGTCTTGAGTTAAAATTGGATGGAAAGAAATCTAAAATAATATCCCACCATCCTCTTATATATATATATATATCTATATGTTCTCTTGAAAGGTAGATTCATAAACAAATAAGTTTCCTTGTAATCATCATATATTGTAAAATTAGAGATTCACAATATAACAATGCAATGTCTTTCAATATTCATTTAAAAAGTACACGTATTTTAAAGAATTTAAAAAATAATGACTCAATTAATATTATTTACATATTCTTTTTTAATATTTTCAAAGTAATAGATATTAAACCTATATTGTTATTACAATCAAAATGTGAACATATCCCCCATAATTTATATTTAACATTAATTTTGAAGACTCTTTTGCATTTTTAGTCAATGTTTATTATCACAATATTTACAAGACATTACAAAAGATTTGAATGTCGAATATGAAGAGATTCGATCTCAAGACTTGCTAACATAGTAATAAACTAACGGGAGTTATTGATCATTAGGTCGAAAGTTCAACAAAAAATAGGTGTGTGAGTGTATGAATTATAAAAATATACGAAGAAATGGTTGCTAGCCTAAATGGAGGTTCTGTTTCATACTCCGCTCTCTGGATTTTTGCATCTTGGAATTCCTACGAAAGTAGCAGGGTCTCCTCTTTAGTCAAAGTCGTTGCGTGAAAAGGAGAGACTTGCTCACCTAACATTTTGACGATTGCATTGATTCATGCAAACACTCTCCCCGGCAACTGAATGAAAAATACATACCGAAGTGTGACGCAGTTAAAAGCTTCTACATAAGTTTTAAATTATTTCTGATTAAAAAAGGTTCTAAAGAAAGTCAGAAAGCCTTAAAAATGTTTCTAAAAACACTTCAAAAGTTCTTATTTAAGACTTTCAGAAAATTACTTAGAAAATATTTCAATAGAAAATTGTAAAATTCCATTTAAGACCGTAAAATTAAATGAATCTTAGCCTTTTATTTGTACCATCTATTTTTATAATAGTTGTGATCCCGTCTTGTAGACGCAAAGTGTATAGAGAGAGTTATAAGTTTTGTATTCTATTTTTATGTGCAGTACATATTTCTTTTTATAAAGCCTTCATCTTCTTCTTTTTTGTACTTTTTTGGTCTTTTGAATGAGAGTTAGGCTAACTTAGCCATCCCATTGTGAGGAAAGGTACTAAGTAATATCACGAATTCTTAGGCGACATGGCAGCCACTTAATACCACTAAATGGTCGACACTGTGGGACAAATAGGATATACGAACCTGCTTTTGTGTGGTACGTTGACGGTGTGGAGTGAAAGCAGAAATGATTCTCTGTTACCTGCACACATACGACACACTCTCCTGAATACAAATGGTCCTTTGACTTCAATTATTCAAGCCAGGAAATACAAGCACCCGTTAAACTTATCGTTGTCTTACAATCTGTGTTAATAGTTTGATAAGGTTAGACCACTATAATCAAGAAATGATAACGTATGTGTACGAAGAACTTCAGAAAATTTTGAACTCACTGTTCAGCATCAATTTCAAAGGATTTGACTGTAAAAACATCAACTTTGTGACAAAATGATCTAGAATTTAGAGGTTAGTTAGAGGTACCTCAAGCTACTTGCAACATGGCAGCTACTATGTATGGTACTTTGTAAGCTACCATAAAGTTGTAGTGTGAAAAGCAGAGCTTCGCAGGAAATAGAGTCATTTACATTAAATTACACAATGAAAAAAAGGTTCATTTCATTTCTCAAACAAAGCCGTTTATATTATGAAGAAAGGTAGAGAAAATACATTTGAAGAAGAAGTTTATAATGTTATAGCAATCAAGACAAAATAAATTAATGTATTTTCTGTATTCATATATAAACATTTTCATAATTATTAAAAATAATTAAAGATGTATTAAAAAAGAAAGAGGAGAAAGTACATTCCGGATTGGACTCTGCCGCTGGACTCCGGCCGGAAGAATTGACTCGATGACTTCGTTTCGTCCGAAAAATCTACAACATGCCGTAGTATCGTCATTCAGGCAGCTCAAGCCGTGCACCTCCGAGTGACTGACGATCACTTTAGACTGGTGAACTCGCAGGGCTCATTTCATTGACGGTTGAAGAGATGTTCACCACATCAGTCGGTGGAAGAAACAAATGCGAATCGTCTGCCCATTGTGGTTAAAGGGGCTTGATTGGTAACAAGCGGGAAAGAGATCTGAAGTGTAATCCCACAATTTTTTGCGAAGCACGAATTGCAAAGGAGTACTCGAATTTTACAATTGATGTCAAGAGTTACAGGTGGGCAATGCGACAAAGGAGACTTGGAAGTGGCGAACTATTAGAGGGCTTTCTTCTCCGCCTCATGCCGGCTTGCAACTTAGGAAAAAAATTCCAAAAACTTTTCAAATCCAAACCAGGTGGAGTAATCCTACCAAGAAGTTCAAAAAACTGCGAACTATAATTCCAATGTTGTAAACGTATCCCACACTCCTTTACCTCCACATCCGTGCTGCTTGGTCCATCTGACGTCTCAAGGTAGCCACATCTATCCAAATTAATTCCATTTTTCTTACCATTGTCCTTTAAAGATTGGAGATATTTAAATACGAAAAAAAATTAGAATAACTGAAAATATTTGTTCAAATTTAAGCACTCAAAACAGAGGAGGAAAACACCAAAGAAAGTATCTGCCATAAATGGACAGAAAAACTATAAAATCACCTATTATGACAAATATTTACTCACATCATATTTCATGGCCTTAACCAAGATCCACCTTCCCTTAAGATAAAAAGATGGGGGGAAAAAGGAACAAAAAAGAAAAAGATAAATAAGGGCAAAGAAATAAAAGATGGACATATTTTTTATTAAAATCAATACATAAGTTGCCGCACCATTACCAGCTCTTCTTCTTCCTCTTGGAAACTGTAAATAATCAAATAAGTAATCTATGTATCAAGGCCAGCAGTGTTCATGAGAGTTTGGAGAGAGAAAGAGAAAGAGAGAGAGAGATAACCTGAATGAATGTGTTGGTTGTGAGGAAGATGAAGCGGCGCGAAAGAGGGATCTTTCTTTTCTTTCTCAGTTGCAGAGCTTGCATTTCTTCTATATTGATGGTTCAACGAAACTTGAGCTCCACTTTGTCAATCCCATTGATTCGACCAAGTAAAAGGACTATCAACCCCAACGCTTTTCAAATCACGAAGATACCTTTCTTGCTTTCGAAAGCAAAAGGAATCCATTCCTGAAATGGTGCTTAGAACTTCGAAGAACTCTGACATATTATACTCGCGGACTACCCAATTCCTACACTCCTTCACCCTCACATTTTGGCTGCTTGTTGCAATTGAAGCCTGAATGCGATCGTAATTCTCCCACTCTGCCTGGTCTCTGAATGATCGTGCTGGTATATACTTCATCTCCACATTTTGGCCCCTTGTTAATTCTGAAGCCAAAGGTTGGTCGACATCATCCAAATTCCTCTGTTTTCTGAACCACTCTACTGGTATAAACACCCAAAATCCATTTCCCCCAGTATTGGAAGGCACTTTAGGGACAGAAAGGACTAAAGGTTTTCTTAGACTTTCTCCATTCATCTCAAATATACAGACAAAGACATGAGAAGTAGAATTACTACTAGCATGTTCCGCATTCTGATGTTCAAGGATTTCATAATCAATAAACAAAGCACATCCTTTGCAGCCGGCCAAATATGAAGTATCCACCAAATCCAGATCTACAAAACCTTGAGCTTGGGAGGAAATTGTGGTACCACTATCAACGGTTTGCGAGAAAATTGTAGTACCATCCAACATAGGGCCACATGCTACCACACTGAGAAATTGATACTGTGAGAAAATAAAAATCAAAAAAAGAAATACGTTAGTTACTATTTTTTAACTGTTAATCAAAGGCCATTTCTAGTTATTTCATCAACATGATACGTGTATACTATAAGAGAGTTTTAGAGACTCACTTCATCTCTCCTTAAACAACCCAGCGGATGCAAATACAGTGTCTTGTACGGTTTGTCATCGTACCCGATATACGCGATCGCGACAGAGCAATCAATATTGAACCATGAATTCCAGATGCCCATTTCCGTGTAATACCTCTTAAGCATTGGACAATTTGATATATCCAAGTGAGCTAAACTCATTGGAAGCTTTGGCAATGTACGAAGACTGCTGAGATCATTCAAGTGCAGGTCAAGAAGGCGGGAAAGTTGACAAACACTATCCGGCACATTCGTAAATTTGTTTCCACCAAGAGCTAAAGACATAAGAAAAGATAAACAGCTAAGACCATCTAGAGTTGCTCCATTTCTTAGGTTGCAGTTCCCAAGATTTAAATCTTGTAAAAACGTCAAACTTGAGAGAGGAAGGCTATTTGAATCTTCAAGGCAGGTACAATTTTCCAAGTCAAGTCGTATGAGGCTAGATAGTTGCTGGATGGCATATGGTATTTTTGTAAATTTATTTCCACCCAAAAATAAACGCCTAAATGAAGATGAGCAACCAAAATCATGGGGGATCGCTTTATCATGGAGATTACAACCATTTAGATTTAGCGATCTTAAAGACCTTAAAGTTGAGAGTGGAAGCTCTGGCAATGCTTCAAGCTGAGGAGACCCACTCAAGTCAAGTTCTTCAAGCTTGGGAAGTAACCATATGCTACTTGGTATCCTTGTAAATTTGTTTGAACCTAGAGTTAAAGACTTCAGTGAGGGTAAGAATGTGAGATCACTAGGAATCGTTCCATCCCATAATTCACAAGAACTCAAGTCTAATTTTTCTAAAGACTCCAAACTTGCAAGCCAACTAGGCAATGATTCCAAGCTAATTTTGTCTAGACTATGACAACCTTCTAAAGAAAACTCTCTAAGTCCTTTGAGAATTTCAATCGATGGATGAACTTTAGATAGATTTTCACATAACGAAAGATCTAGTATCTCAAGGTTTGGAACTCCACTGAAATCTGGTGTCTCGATCAAGTCTCGTGAGCCACGCAAGGAAATGCGTTTTAATTTGTAAAGGCCCTGTCATAGACTTACAAGTAAGTAATAAAAATAAATATAAGAAACAAAAATAGAAGGAAGAAGAAAACACATGTCTAAATTAAAACCTTACCTTCCATCCATTCCATAATTGTTTGATGCAACTGAAAGGCATTTCAAGCTCAAAAAGATTGTCTGGTTGGAAACTATGGGGCAATGATTCTAAAGGATATTTGTGCCAATTCATAACATGTAGTTCATTACTTAGTATGAATTCTGAACAATTCCCATACCATTCCACAATGTTATGCTCATCAAACCAATAAGTTTGGTAGGTTATCATAAGTATTCTCAACTTTTTCATCTTTGAGAAGGCATCAAAACTTAAACGCTCTTGTGAACTCAATTTTAAGATAATGCTCTGAATTGCATCAGTTCCCTAGAAACCAAGAAAAATATAATTAGAGTGATGGAAATAATTAGTAAAAACTTGGAAAAATTGAAAGTAAATATAATTTTTTAGGGGTTTGACACTTCTTCCTCCCATTTCCCTTCATTGATAAATGAAAAAAAAAATACTTTTTTATGCTAATGTCAAGAGTAGTCTACTTACAATATTATTCTTTAATACATGAATGATATCTTCATAACACCACAATCTGCTACGCTGGCTAGCCTCCTTAGGTGATTCATCACAAACTATTTTTTGACCCAATTTTACTAACAAATCATGCATTCGCAATTCCCCACTTTTTGAGGTCTTCAATAGAGATTTCTCCCTAAGAACTTGAAGGTTGATCTTTGGATAATAACCACAACTTTCCCATGTAGAAAAAATTCTATCTTCACACCATCCATTAAAAAAGCATGCAATATCCAAAAATAATTGTTTTTGCAAATTCTCTAATCCATCAAAACTTATCTTAAGTTTAGCCAAAATTTCTCCATGAGGATTTGTCTTTAGTTGATCAAGGGCACTTGTCCACTCTTCCACTGACCTATCAAATAAAAAGGAACCAACAACTTCAAGAGCTAAGGGAAGCCCTTGAGCATAATGTACAACATCCTTAGACAATTTAATGTAATTATATTTAGGATGATGTCTCCTGAAAGCTTTCAAACAAAAGAGCTTTAAAGCTTCAGCATCATTTAGCTCTGTAACCTCATACATATCATCTACATACCCAGCCAATAAATGACTATCTCTACAAGTTACAATGATCCTACTTCCATGACCAAACCAATCATGTCTACCAACTAAAATTTCCAATTGCTTCTTTTCATCAACATCATCGAGAACAATAAATGACTTTATGTTTTGTAGTCTTTTTTCTAACACTTTGACTCCATCAAAAGTATTTAATATGTCCATGTCCTTCTCTTTAAGGATCTTTGCAATAAGTTGTTTTTGTAAATAAACTAAATGTTGATTGCTACTTTCTTCTCTAACAAAGTCAATAAAACATCTGGCTTCAAAATCAATAGAAACTCTATCATAAATAATTTTTGCTAGAGTGGTTTTTCCAATCCCTCCCATACCATAAATCCCTATTATTCGAACATCATCTTGCCTAATGCGCAATAGCTTCATCACCTTAAGCTCTTGTTGTTCCATTCCAACAACATCTTTGAAAGAGTATCGTAAGTCATTATTCAATGAAGAAGATATCCTCCAACCAATTTCTTCAATGAGAAATGATTCTGGCCTATAAAAAGATAACAATTTAGAACTATAGTTCAAATCAACTTGAATAGAAAAGTGAATAAAATATATTGGTGCTAACCTTAATAAAGTTTGTCAGGTTTAGTGTGTCAAAATTAAGACAAAAAAAAAAAAAAAAAACCTGTCATGTACATGCCATCCAGAGATATTGCCTACTTCTTTCAAAGCAATTCTCCAAGATTTCACTGGATCTTCATCAAAGTCGGGCAAGTTTGCATTTGGAGGTAAAGATTTAACAAACCACATAGCACAATCAACCACTTCCTTCAAAGTAGCTCTCCATGACATCATATGCCTTTTCTGAATCCTGAAATTGTTTCTATGTTTATTGAAAGCTTCTTCGAAACTCCCCTTCTGTTTTCGTACATCAGAAGGATGCACATGGTAAAAAATAGGCAAAACTGTCAAGCATCCCTCTTTCATGCATTGGACAATCTGGGTCAACTCCCTTAAGCACCAACTAGAGAAAGCATAATTTTTTGAGATGACGACAACAGCATATTTGGATTCTTGTATAGCTGTCAACAGCTCTTGAGAAATTTCTTTTCCTTGTTGTAAGTTTTTATCATCTTTAAAGACAATAAAACCTTGTCGCTTCAAAGTAGCATATAGATGATCTGTGAAACCATTACGAGTGTCTTCTCCGCAAAAACTAAGGAAAACATCATATGCCCATGTAGTTTTTGAAGAAGAAGATGGTGAGGAGGAGGAAGAAGGGATTGTTTGAGTACTCAAGGACATCATGCACTCACAAGCTTGTGTAATGGAAGGTAAATTTGCAGAATTCAGGGCTCGCAAGTTAAGATGATACTAAGGCTTGGTAGATGGGACTTTTGCTATATATGCACTCGACTCCCCTCCCTTCCGCATTGCGGTCAAGTACTTGCCAAATTGTTCCAGGTCGTCGTGGACAAGTACAGGCAACTGCGTTAGAAATTTCCACGAAATTTCCCTCGTCACTTCTTCTCACAGATGTTTGATGCAAGTGTAACAGATCTCGAGGTAAACAAAACCCCTTCAATGGAAATTGGTGGACAGGAAGTCTAACCAATGTCCCACCACCCCGAGCAGGACACTATGTGTAATAAGTAAGAGTGGACCGCGTGGTATTCCAAGTTTGAATGCGGGTGATGGATAAAAGAGTTCTGTTTATATTGCCTTTGGATGTTACGTTGAAGCTGCGTTATGAAAAGCGGGGAACTCATAGGTTTGCCTTAAATGCAGAGACAATTGAACGACATTGCTTTTGTGCTGTGGGTCTGCCTTGAGGCGCGAATTTCATTATGGCAGTCCTTTAACACGTATGCACAAGTACATGTTCGGGGCTGCTCACCTTGACGGTTGCTTTATTTCAACGCTCCTTTCCTTTCAGTTTCCATCTAGAAACATACAAGAACTTGCCAGACTCTAATTTTCCCTGTAGCCAGAGTTAATTTAACACTCCTTGAATTTCACAACATCTCACTTAATTGAGCCAGTTAGATATATTTTTTCTTCATTTACAAGAATTTTGTTTCATAGATCTTATAAAAAAAATCAGACAAGCATAAATAAATGTGTATTAATTTGACTCAGAACAACTCAAATTTAAATTTAATAGAATGTCAAATAGCTAGAAGCTGTTTTTATTAATTTGACTTAACATTGACATAAATTAGTTCCATGGATTTTTATGAACTTGTTTTTAAAAGAATAAATGACCTGTAAACTTCACATAACACTATAAAAAAGCTCTCAAACTAAATATGAATACGAAATTTATTTTAGTGAAATTAGATCTATATATGAATTCAAAACCTTCATAATAATATTAGAGAAAGTACAGGAATTATCGATCTTGATGGTATATTTTGCACTAAAAACTAAGGTGTCCATAAGAATTTAAAGAATAAGAAAAATCACTTAGATCATTGTAAAGATATGATTTTACAATTTTGAAAATGTCCAAAATTAATAAATTAATATTATTGAATCATAAGCGAATGTTTAATTCACCTCATTCTAATAGCACTTTCTATTATTACAATCCTTATATATGCATATATATTTTTCTGTGCACATATACATGTGTGTTTTCTTTCTCCTATGCATATTTATCAATCTTTTATCTTTGGTATTATTGTTTTCAGGATTAGACAATCATTTTTTTCAAACAATGGCAATGAAAAGAATAAAATTGCAGTTTGCCATAATGCCATTAAAAATTAGACGACCAAAATAGGGGAAAGGAAAACAGAAAAAAAAAAAACCTAAAAATTGTACAAGCATGATCACCTACTATTACCACAGTTTAGAGGTTGGTAGATTAGTATCTCCATCAAGCTTTAAGAGTCATGCGGATAAAGTAGTCAATTTGTTACACTATGTTATAAAGCAATCAATAGTTAAATAGAATAAAGAAGCAACGAATTTATTGTCAAGGAAAAAGAAAATGATAAAAAATACTCTTGAATGGTTGAGAATCATACCCTTCTTCCCATTTTAAATACATTCCCAAGTCAGCATGATAGTCTGTTTGGAAATTGGAGGGCAAGAACTCTAGCACACAACCTAAGTAAAAATCTTGAAGGATCTTCATATCATTTGTGGTGCATTAATTATGAAAATGTTCAAATGCCCCTTGTCAAAAGGGGGTCAACTTGAAGGTTTCAAAATTGCTTACCCAGAAGAGAGAAGGGAGAAAGGGGGCAAGTTTGGCCTCCAAAATACACAATAACTATACATCATATAATAAGTTCAATAATTAATATATATGAATTTTGATAGATAAACTAAAACCAAAATTTGGTGCACAATAAATAATCTGTGGTGGTTTTATTAATTTGGTCTTGTATTATGATAACTTAATTTTAATTCATTCTTTAAAAATATTTTATTGAACAAATTTTCAATAGGAAAATTTAGATTTATCAAGGTAAGATCAACAAATAAAATCAAAATTTTTAAGATACGATTATTGAAATAATCAAATATGAAATGAGTCATATTTTATACTGATTTTGGAAATTTAAGGAATAAAAGACCTTGTCGAGATTAACATTGCAAAATTCATTTTTTATATTCTAAAACTAACAAAAATTAATAAATCAGCTAAATGAGATCACTATATAGTTCGATCATTACTATTTTTTGCAATCAAGACAATATAAATGAATGTGCATATAAATAGAAACTTTTATATACATATATAGAATTCTCTTTACAATTATTAACAAAATTTAAAACTGTCTTCGAGCTCAGCCAAAACCTTGATCGCAATACGAGGAAATTAGAAACGCCGTGTAAAAGGAAATGTTCAGAATTGGAAATTTACATCCGTCTTCTTTTCTGTCTTGGCACATTTGCGTACCCCATAGAAAGCTTATTGTTAGAGATTCACGAGCTTCTTTAATAATGATTCCCCAGCTTTCCACTTTAATAGTGGACAACGCGTGGTATTCCAAGCTTTCAGATGGTTGGAAGTTAAACAAAAGTTTGGTTCATATTGCTTTTGAATGTTTCTTCGAAGTTGTGGTATGAAATGCAGAGAGACTTACAGGTTACCCTCCTTAAAAGCAAAGAGACTTGGTCTACATTGCTTTTATGTTGTGGGTTTGCGTTGAGGTGTGAATTACATTACGGTTGCTTTATTTCTACTGAGCTAAGATGAGAAATGTCCAGGTTGCATGAAGTAAAATAAATCTTGTTCATATCTATTTTCGAATGCTTCGTCGAAGTTGGGTTGTGGAAAGCAGAGGCACATGTTCACCCGTATATCAGACGTTTCAACTTCGGTCAAGGAAATTCCTATCTCCTCATCGAGAAACTACATTTCAAATTGCCTTTTAGAAAGCAGAGGAAAGATACTAGTCCTTTCAAATCAAGATGTTGAAGACCTTTGATTTCCCCTGCCAAGAAGTAGCTAATGGGGAAAATTTCGAGGTTGGACTGGGGGAAATTTTCGAGGTTGGACTTAAAGGAAAGACTTTCGATCAGGGAAAACTTTGGCTATATGAAACAAGCTGCTATTAATCTTCCTCATATATTCTCCTTAGAATTATCTTGTGTTACCTATATCATGATACTGAAATTGTGGTCTTAATTGGTATCCCAAGATATACAACTAATAATTCAATTTAACTTTGACTTTTAATTGCAATTAATTTTACTAATTTAGTTTTATATAAAGATCAACTATTTAAAATTTTTCAAACAATGTAATTATAGTTCATGCAGATATTTTCTAAAGTCCTGTAAAAGGAAATTTAAACTCTAAATCTCTGCCATTGATTGAGAGGAACCCATTTTCTAATATCTAATAATGATCAAGTAAATGATAAATTGGATATCTAACTAGTAAAAATGCAAAATGATATCCGTTGACATTTCAATACTACAAATGCATCTTTCACATCATTCAAGCCTTTAGGAAGCAATGTTCCACGTAAGTCTAATTGCATGTCACTTGCTGAATGCTTTCAAATTCCAACTTTGGGTTGTCCTTTAATTCCTACTTCATCCTTTTCAATCTTCTTCTTTCAAAGATTCTTCATGATTAGTGGGTGAAGAGGTTGGTATGCTACATTTTTTAAAACTAATTGGTGCAATTTGACAAGAATTATACCTTTGTGATATCAATCTAATTTGAAAAAAACAAATGTAATATATTTTAAAAATGTATGAAGTATTTCATAGATAAAAATAAAAGTTTTGTCGGAGAAACGATAAGAATTTTGAGGAAATATTGAGACATAGAAAACTACCTAAAGATAAAAGTTATTTTGCAATTATAAACTTCTTTTACCGTAACAACATTTGGAACATATTTCAATATTTAAAATGGCAAAGAAGAAAAAGTTTCCAAGTTGATTGCACTTATTACCACATAACTTTAGAATTTTATTTTAAAAATACTATGCATGAGAGACATTATAAATAACTATGTATTAATTAAGAGACTTAAATTATTGCTTTTAATTCAAGTTAAAATGAACAAAAGTAAGTTTCTGGGACTCTTATTAAGTCTATATTAGAAAGTAAATTATCCATAAATATTATAAGGAAAAATGAATATTTATGCACTAAAATAAATTATCACAAAACTTCATTTTCCTATTTGGGGATGATAATTAAGTTCTTTCTAAAAAAGTAGAGAATGTCGATTTTACAAAACTTCATTGTTCTCTTTCGGGATGATAGCATTCTATATACCAAACAAAGCTTCACATTTGTTTGGTCTATCCGCGCTGTGCTGGGGGAAAGCAAAGCATAGTTTTAGACAAGCATAGGTTTGACTCACTCCGTAAAATGCACTAATTTATCAAAATATTGAGAAAAACCTTTCCAAATGAATGTAAAAGCAATCAACATAAGGAAGTATTAAAGTTGCATGTTTTAAAGAAGATAATGTGGTACTGAAAATTTAGTCTTCAACTGATCTTTTTGTGGGAGTTGTTGTGACACTTTTTTTTATTATAAATAATTGTACTAATTATTACAAATTCCCAAGACAAGGGTGTGCTAAAAGTGTTTTTTTCTTTTTTTTTTTTGGTGGGGTGGAGTGGTGGGGGCGGCCGGGGCGAAGTTACATTGTAGAGTCATTCGATGTGAGAATAGCAAATTAGATAACAAAGAAGAAGAAAAAAATTTATTAGTGCATTCATTGTGATGGGCAAGACGAGAAATTTGCAGGTTATATAAAATAAAATAAGTTGTCTTGATATTTGCTTTCGGACATTTGACCGAAATTGCAATATAAAAAGCAGAGATTTGCGGATTGATAACATTGTAAGCTGGTCTGTAAGATGAACGATTGGCCACCCGCCTTATCAAATCAAGCATCCAATATATTTCTCCTTCATCTAAATCAATTGAAGCACCAATTGATGTGGCCTTAATTTGGAAGGTACGATTTCAAGTAATTCGAACGTTGAAGCAGCAGTTGTAAACGGACAATTCAAATTTCGTCCCTACAATTCAAATACCTGCTACGCATAAAATAAAGCTTTCCCTCTAGTAGTGTATTATTCTCAATTTTCATGCGTTTATTAATTTAATGTATTAAAATATCTACAAAGTTTGATTAACTTCGTGTTTTATTTTAATCATAGCCACTTCGTGACCCGCCTTAATACTGTTTTAGTGAGGTCAACACTCCGGCATGAAATTTAAATTACTTTTGACAAAGGAAATAATGTGACTTCCAATACATTAATTATCTAACGTTCAGAAGACCTTTTGGAAAAGTGGTTAATTAGGGATAAATTTGAGATTCCATACCTTCAATTGCCTAATTCTTTTTTTTTTAATTTTCTTTTTCAACTTTCAATTATTTCTCTCCATAAACACAAACAATTGTACTTTCGGTTTGTAAATTTTGATTTTATCAAAAATAGTTAGTAACAATATAAAAAATGATTAATGAAATTTCAACTCTCTTCTTTTCTTTGGTACAATTCAATGTTATGGTATTGTCCAATCCTCTTCTTTTCTTTAGGTAGCTAGAAATCTAGAAATCTAGAAATATCTACATTGTATTGTAGATCCACTGTAATTTTTATCACAGTTTATATACTTCTCAAATCAATCAAATTTATGTAAAAAGCTTAGAAACATATAAAGACTTATGAGATGTTCGTCACATCGCATCATCAATCTTGTAGGGTTCTATAATTAAATCATTAAAGAGGCTCTCCCAAATAACCAACTAGTTCCTAAAAAGACTTTCTCATCTGAAATAGCTCATTCACTACACTCCTTTAACTTCCTCTAATTAATAGAAGAAACTTAATCATCATAATTACATAATTATCTTTACCGTACAAAGATATTACAAGTGTATATGTCAACTAATTTCACTTAACATTTTATATAACAACACTCATGGTGAAAACAAACCGGAAAAGGCATATTTTTTAAGTGAATTGGCCGTGGCTGCTTATAGCTGGTCCAAGTTCCCTGAGGGTACTTTACTTCCAACCAAAAGCAATTCTTCAACTATTTTTTTAATTCCAAACCATTTGAAGATCTTTGATTCAAGTGCAGATGGGGTCTCACTTTCGGGCATTCTCCTTTCTGTTTCTTTTGTTCCATCAAAACGCACCCACTTCCAACCAATAAGCATTCCCCAAGTTTTTTAAACCATGTGAAGAAATGTGTTCACATGATCATTGAGGCCCACTTTCTTACACTCTTATTTCTATTTCTTTTATTCCATCAAACGCACCGTCTTACGAGGTCAACAAAACAGTCTTGAGTGGAAATTGGGTGGAAAGAAATCTAAAATAATATCCCACCATCCTCTTATATATATATATATGTATATTCTCTTGAAAGATAGATTCATAAACAAATAAGTTTTCTTGTAATCATCATATATTTTAAAATTAGAGATTCACAATATAACAATGTAACGTCTCTCAATATCCATTCAAAAAGTACACATATTTTAAAGAATTTATAGAGTAAAAAATGATGCCTCAATTAATATTATTTACATATTCTTTTTTAATATTTTCAAAGTAATAGATATCAAACCTATATTGTTATTACAATCAAAATGTGAACATATCCCCCATAATTTATTATTTAACATTGATTTTGAAGACTCTTTTGCACTTTTAGTCGATGTTTATTATCACAATATTTACAAGACATTACAAGAGATTCGAATGGCGGATATGAAGAAATTCGATCCCAAGACTTGCTAACATAGTAATAAACTAACGGGAGTTATTGATCATTAGGTCGAAAGTTCAACAGAAAATAGGTGTGTGAGTGTATGAATTATAAAAATATACGAAGAAATGGTTGCTAGCCTAAATGGAGGTTCTGTTTCATGCTCCGCTCTCTGGCTTTTTGCGTCTTGGAATTCCTACGAAAGTAGCAGGGTCTCCTCTTTAGTTTCGGGACGATTCATCCCCTCCTTGTTTAATGCAGCGCAACGCATTACGAGGTCAAAATATAAACAATATTCCACTTACTCATTTATCGTTCCAATGTTTTATAAAACCTTTCCTATCAATTAACTTTATTAACATGGGCGACATGGCGGATCTATGGGTGCTGAATGACGTTATTAACTTTTGTTCACGCTGCTTGGTAACTCGCTCTTTTCGCGATGAGCTGCCAGCATGTTCACGCGTATTCGGGTTCGGGAGAGCAAATTCTTACTGACAACTCGAGTATATAAGATAGTTAATAGTGTCGTAAATTTATTATGAGATAATTGAGGATTTCTATCTAATATGTTGTAATCACTCTTAATCCGGTGTGAAGTTTCCAGGTGTATGACAAAGAGCTTAAAAGAAAAGATGTTGATCATGTAGGATATGGTTAGGGATTTGAATGATGTATTTTGGTATTCGTATAAATTTTACTTAAAAATGTATCTTAAAATTCAATTGAAGCCAAACAGCTAGCACTACAGGTGTTATTTTATATGATAAATTATAACAACTCAAATCTATATTTGCTATATTAACTAAACTAGTAAACCAATTAGGAAGCAAAAATCTAAGAGGATTTATTGATGGAAGTTGGATTTGTAACATAGAGTATTATGTAGAACTAGTGAGATTGTCTTAAAATTCCAGCAAGCAAATTAAATTGAGAGATATAAGAAAAGAAAAATTATTGATAGATGATGATAACCTTTTAATGGTAGCCTCGCCCAAATCAAAGTCTCCTCCAAGCATCATACTACCAACAAAAAACCAGGAACTTCTTGAGTCTTGGATGACCATAGAGATTAAGATCACTCAGAGATTCTAAAATGATATTCTTACAAGATTTTTGAAGACTTTTGCAAACTTGTCCATTTGACAAATTTGTGCAACCGAAATATTCATTCTCTTAATTTTTGGAACTCCTCTCCAGTGATAAAAGGTCAATATACTTCAATAATGAAAACAAATAAATTAAAGAGCAAAAAGAAAATGAGAATGAAAAACATTTTGCATGGGTCAAAATCTTTTTTTTTCTCAATTCTCCATGCTAAATATCTACTTTGTGAAAAAGTGATTCAACTCAAGTTTCTTTATGGGTTCCCTTTTAACCTGCATCTCCTTCTTTTTGACCCGCTAGGACAATACATTCCAAGGTCAATAGTATGGTCTTATTGGATGATGGTGCTAAAAGAAATCTAAAGCATAGGAAGTACCCTTCCAATGGAACCACCTTGTAAAAAAATGACGAATGCCAGGACATTTTAAGTTCATACAAGTGGTTGGAAAAAATGTAGAGAAAGGAGAGTGTAGTATCACATTGCTAGTTTAAGATTATTTGAGTAAAGGAATGCCAAGAAATGAAAAATAAATACAGAATTCATATATATTTGTTTGCCTTTACAACACTTACCTAGCATATAAAATAATTTTTCCTTCTTCCAATCAAAGCATTTGATAAACCTTTCAATCCACATTGGAAAAAGTAGCCAACATAGAGAGTATAAATGAAATTGGAAGTGTTGAGATAAGATGGCACTGGATAATTACCCTGTATTTTAATGTACTGGAGTTTTGTGACATTGCAAATAGAAAGAGAATATATATGATGATGTGTTTGTTTGTTTTCTCTTTAATAGTCATTTCTTTTGAATGATTTCTCTATTAATCATTAGCCCTTGTCTCCCCTAATGTCTTGTCTTCTTCCTAATAAGCCTTCTTAATTTCTACCCACTATAACGGGATGTGACATGATTTTAAATTACCATTATCATTATGAATCAAGATTTGAGTAATCATTTCCATGATTAGCATTAACTGAGTAAATGAGAGAGAGAGAGAGAACTAGTTTTGATTGTTGAAAGTTGGGTCTTACATTTTCATCTACCGCTGCACATAAATTAAAATTTTCCCATTAATATTTATTATCTGAAATGTCATCCGTTTATTAAGTTGATGTTATAAAATATTTGCAAAGTTTGATTAACACCATACTAGTGGACACTCACAAGCTTGTTTACTGTTAGGTTAATATGCAGGATTCGAAGCTCAGAAGCTTGCTCGGCAGCGAAGCTCAATAGAATGGGTTTTGCTGTATGCAATCAACTTCCCTCTTCGGCTTTCTGCGTTCTGAAGTTTCCAGGAAATTTCCGATGATGGTAGCATCCCACATTCAACGCATTTAGCGATGATAATGGTCGGTGAATAAAAAAAAGCAATTTCCCAGTTAGTGCGTTTATTCTCCCAATGTTCATGAATCTTCCTAGTCAATTAATGTTATCTACGTGGTTCACTACGCCCTTTTCGTGACTCGCCCACGCATTTATCGTGCTTTTCTACGTAATGGCCCGCTATCCCGTCTTTTCTCATTTTCCTCCTACCAACAGGCATTCTTTTGAATGATTTCTCCCGTAATCATCGGCTTTTATCTTCACTAGCGTCTTATTTTTCTCCTAATCAACTTTGTTAATTTCCTCTTACTGATCCACTAGGGCGTGATGTGACATGATTTCAAGCTCCCATTAGAACAAGATTGGGTTCAAATTTGGAATGAAAGATCGCTTATTGATTCTATGGGTAATTTCTGAAGGAACTGTTTGCATAATTAGCATTAATTTGATGACGAAAAACAAAGAACCCCTAGTTTTTAACAATTCAAAGTTGGATTCCACAATTTCGTCTACTGCTATTCATAAACTAAATTTTTCCCTATTAGTATTTGTTACATAAAACATCATTTGTTTATTAATTTAATGGTTCAAAATATTTGTAAAATTTAATTAAATTTAAACTATCTTTTAATTGTGACCATTTGAAAACTTGATCATCAAATGAGAATTAAGGAAAATGTGACCAACAAAACATTAATGAGCTTGGACTGCATGGCCCAACGCGTGCTTCAAGAAATGTCATCTGCACAAACTTTGAAACTCATGAACGTCTTTAATTAATGTTAAGGCTTTGGAAGTTGGTTTGCAGATGATTCATTCAGCTTTCCACTTTGTGAAAAAGTGATCCCCTCAAATTCCATTATGGTTATCCTTTAACACATATTTATGACAATTTATCTCTTTCTTTATAATATGAAAGTTCATTCTAAAGTCAATATCATGATCTGATAAAAAGTTAATAGTAAATAAATTTAAAATATATCCTAATGTTGAAAGGACCTTTCCAAAGAATTTAGCTTGTGAAAAAGTAATGAATGTGAGAAAATTTCAAAATTGTATGCCTAAAGAAAGATAGGGTACAAAAAAATATCTTATATATAATATGATTTAAAAGGTGGAAAAATATAAAATACTCTATTAATATGTAATTCAAACTATTGTCTTAGTAAATATTCTAAGATATACAAATAATTTAGCTTGTGAAAAAGTAATGAATGTGAGAAAATTTCAAAATTGTATGCCTAAAGAAAGATAGGGTACAAAAAAATATCTTATATATAATATGATTTAAAAGGTGAAAAAATATAAAATACTCTATTAATATGTAATTCAAAATATTGTCTTAGTAAATATTCTAAGATATACAAATAATTATTAGATTTAGCTTTAGTTTTCAATTATTATAATTATATTAATTTAGTATCATATGAAAAAACCTAAAGAAAAGTTTGTTGTATAATACAACTATACTTTACAAAAAAATTTCTAGAAGCCCTGCATAAAAAGGTAAAAGTTCCAAGTCTCTTCTTTTATGTGGGAGGGATCCTATACTTTAGAGTTTAACCAAGCGTGGATGATGGATTGGATGTTTGATTAGTAAAAAATATAAAAAATATTTGTTTTATTTTATGTTTAGGGAAGATAAAAAGGACACAAATAGTTGTTAAATTTAACTTTAGTTTATAATCATAATAATTTTATTAATATTATATTATATGAAGATAAATTAAGTAAAATTTATCAAAACATGCAAGTGCAATTTAGGAGGAAATTTTCAAAAGTCATGTGGAGGTTGAAATTTCAAGTCTCTTCCTTTATGTAGGATGCTTTAAGGATGTTTGGTCGATAGAAATATACAAAAGCTATCTACATCACAACGTGAAGTGCGGAGCATCCGGTCGCCTGTTTCCCGCATCGTTCAAATCAATCCGCTGTATAGAAAAAGGGGCTTTAGTTGTGGATGGATGGAATGGGCAAAACCCAATGTTCGTGGGTCAAAGTCGTTGCGTAAAAAGGAGAGACTTGCTCACCTGAAATTTTGACTATTGCATTGATTCATGCAAACACTCTCCCCGGCAACTGAACGAAAAATACATAACAAAGTGAGACGCAGTTAAAAGCTTCTACATAAGTTTTAAATTATTTATAATTAAAAAAGGTTCTAAAGAAAGTCAGAAAGCCTTAAAAATGGTTTTAAAAACACTTAAAAAGTTCTTATTTAAAACTTTCAGAGAATTAGTTAGAAAATATTTCAGTAGAGAACTGTAAAATTTAATTTAAGACCATAATATTAAATGAATCTTAACCTTTTATTTGTACCCTCCACTTTTATAAATAGTTATGATCCCTTCTTATAGAAGCAAAGTGTATAAAGAAAGTTATAAGTTTTGTATTCTATTTTTGTGTGCAATATATATTTCTCTTTATAAAGCCTTCATCTTCTTCTTTTTTATACTTTTTTTTTTTTTTTGTCTTTGAATGAGGGTTAGGCTAACTTAGCCATCCCATTGTGAGGAAAGGTACTAAGTAATATCACGAAATCTTAGAATTACCTGATTCGTGATAAAAGTCTCAAAGCCTTTGCCCATTTTGTTACAAAGAAAAACGAAACCGATACTTAGTCTCATGTACACGTTCCTTTAGGAAGTGTGAAAAACTAAACTAAACTAAACTAAAGCCTGCGAAAAGCCACTCTCTGGGTGCAACTTTGAACCCTCTTAGCCATATCCCTTGTGTTAGAATTGGAAACCAACTGGCCATTAAAGGATCGGCCTTCCACCGTGGATTAGTCTTCCACGTTAGGCCCAAGTATGGACGTCCACTGCGTCTATTGTCCGCCACGTCAGTCCATCTCCTTGTACAGCTATTGGTTGAGAAACTATATGAACAACTTGATGCCAGTAACATCCTCGTGATACCGGCCTAATTTGAAAGATATAAACCAAGTCTGAAATGCAAGTATAGAAACAGATTTTCTACGCCACTTAAACATCAAAACTTCGATGCGACTGTATTTGATTGTCGGCTAAACATCAATATTAAGAAGACTTCATGACTTGGTAATTCCAGTCCTTGTGTTCATGGCATCCTCTGAAGTAGTAACAGGGGGAAATTTCAAGGTTGGATTCGGAGAAAGACACTAAGGAGTAGGGGAAAGCTTGGCTTGCCTTAAAGAAGCTACAATTAATTTTGTTGTAACTTTTCTCTATAAATAACTTATATTGAGTACGTAAAGCTATTATTATGTTATTAGAATTATTATCTTTTTGAATATTTAAAAATAATTATCCACATTTATAATCATAATCAATTCTATTAGTTTAGTATTATATAAAGATAAACTAATTAAAATTCTTCCAATTGAGTAAATGTGTTTTAGGAAGAAATTTTTAGAAGTCCAAGAAAAAGGAGGTGAAAATTCTAACACTTTAATTTGAATAGGCATAATTTGACATGAACCATATCTTTAGGATACCAATCTAACTTGGAAAAATGAAAACAAAGTCTAAAACAAATTTTTGTGAACTTCAAACATCTTTGACAAATAAATATTCAAGTGATTTTCCGACAATAAACACAAAGGAACTAACATAAATTGCTTATATAGTTTTAAATAATCCTCAATTTTGATTTCAATCTCCTATTCTTAAGTTAGCTTACATCAAGATCCTTGTTACTTGAGATTCAGAGTCTAATCCAGACATTCAAAACATTTTTGAAGCAAGCAACCCACCAAATAGCTAGAAATTAACTTATACAAGATTAGCTCAATTGTAGACAGATGGAGACAACACACTTACCCATATGCCTGCATTAATATCTCCTTAGCCTTATCACACAGCAACCTTACCTACCCCAATATGACAAAGTTAAAAATAATTAAATGAGTCTAGCGGGTTAAAGGAAATGAATGTATCTACCCAAAGCTAAAAGGACAACATTGCACAAGCAAGTGTTGCAGACACTACATGGTAGCATGCAAATGTAAATGGAATCTTAAGATCAATAACATTTCCTCTCTAGTATCACAAAACTTAACTCAAAGCGACGCCCAAAACATCACTACAACCTAATGGTCTAAGCATCAATTCAAAAACTCCAAATATAAGCCATTAATTTAGCAGGCATATCCAACTTTTCTAGTGCTACTGGACGACCCGATCCTACGGACTTCACGCTGTGATGTAGTTAGCTTTTGTATATTTCTACCGACCAAACATCCTGGTCATGTCAATGTGGAAGATGCAACCTATAGTTGTGCCATATCCATACCGCTTCATTAACTCCATCAAAACACACTGTTGTACATTCTTATTAATAACAGTCAGTTTGCCATCCCACAAACAAAAGAAACCAAACCTCGTCAAGTGCTTTTAATTCCATTCCATGCGGAGAAATGCTTCTTAGAATGTGAAAGAACTCAGACCGTTCAGACGAATGTACTGCACGCACTCCACACTCCTTTATCTCCGCTTTCAAGCTGTTTGAAATAATTGAAAACCCATACTCTTTAGCTCCCACATTCCACTGCCGAAAAGCATTCTCCAAAGTACGCCACGGTAGAAATGCCCAAAATCCATTTTCACCAATAGAACGGGCTTCAGGGACACGAAGGACCAAAGGCTGTTCTCGAGCATTATCATCAACATGAAATCGACAAACAAACTCCGGGAACCCATGCTCATGAACTTCATAGACAACGAACAAAGCATATCCTAACCAATTCTTCAAATCCTCATTTACGCGACTCTGAAATTTTCCAAACAATCCGGTACTTCGCTGCTGGAACCACTCTGGAATTTCAAGTCTCACTGTGGGGCCCCATGATAAGCAAGAGGCAACACAGTTATACTAAAAGAGAGAAAAGTAAGAAAAAGACGTTAATTGCATTACATTTAAGTTCATATGCAACAGTAACTTCATAATTAGTACAACAATATGTTAAACATACTAAATAGGAGAGTAAGTGACTTACTTTTACTTTATTTATAGGACATGGCGGCTGTAGTTGGATAATCTTGTAAGGTGTGACATCATACCCATTAATGGAAGCTACAGAAAACCAAAGGCAAACACAGGCATCTAAAGCTTCCCATGAAGTCTTCATGTCCCTTTGGTCATAAATCATCTCTAGCAAGGGACATTTAGTTACATCTAACATCCTCAAGTTTAATGGAAGCTTTGGCAATGCTTGTAGCCGTCTACATTTGCTCAAGTAAAGGCTCGTGAGATTGTAGAGTAGACAAAAGCTGTCCGTCAATCTTGTAAATTCATTCTCATTCAAATGCAAAGAATGAATAGTTGATAAAGAATCATTCCAGATCGCTCCACCCAATAAACTGCAATCACTTAGATTTAGATCTAGCCACGGACGAGGGAATGCCTTTAACTGAATGGGACCCAACTCAACTTTTTCAAAATTGGGAAATCGATTAAGAAAATCTGGTATTTTCGTAAATCTATTCCCAGAAAGATTTAACTCCGTAACTGAAGTTATATTAAAATCTCTCGGAAACGATTCATCGGAAAGCTTGCAGTATTGCAAATGTAGTTTTCTTAAAAATTTGAAATTTGCCAACCAATTAGGAATCGAAAAACAAGGAAGATTTAAGTTATTACCCGAACGGAACCCAGTACGACGACGTAGGATTTCGTGCGGTGGCTGGATTGCTTCTGTCCCTTTGAAGCCACCCACAAGAAATTTTTGAAGAGATGACAATTTCTGGAATGATGGAGGCAACCATTTAATGGCAGTCCCCCACAAGTCAACTTTCCGAATAGCAGTCATGTTACCCCCAATTTTTGGAAACTTTTTGAGGGTTAAACACTCATCGAGATAAAGCTCCTCGAGAGATTTGCAGTCGATTTCCTTTGAAATTTTCTTAAGACTTTTACAACGTGAGAGAGACAAATATTGAAGCTGTTGGAGTTTTCCAATTGAAGGATGAAGCTTTTTCAAATTTTCACAATCTGAAAGGTCGATTGTTTTGATGTTTGGAACTCCACTCAAATTTGGAAGCTTCTTGAGTCTTAAACAGCCCTTGAGATCAAGCTTTTGGAGAAGTTCCCAGTTGATCTCCTTCGGAAGTTCCTCAAGACTTTTGCAAAATAAGAAAGGCAAAGATTGAAGCCGTTTGAGATTTCCCATGGAAGGGTGGAGTTCCCTCAAACTTTCACAGTAAGAAAGGTCAATTTCTTCAACATTTGGGACTTTGCTTAAGTCTGGAAGCTTCTTCAATCTTAAACACCCCTTAAGCTCAAGGCACCAAAGAGATTCCCAATTGATCTCCTTTGGAAGTTCCTTAAGACTTTTGCACTTTGAGAGAAACAACCATTGAAGCCGTCTAAGATTTCCAATGGAAGGGTGGAGCTTCCTCAAACTTTCACAATTAGAAAGGTCAATTTCTACAACTTGTGGGATTCCGCTCAAGTCTGGAAGCTTCTTCAATCTTAAACACCCATCAAGATTAAGCCTCCAAAGAGATTCCCAGTTGACCACCTTTGGAAGTTCCTTAAGACTTTTGCATTGGGAAAGACATAACTTTTGAAGCCATCTAAGATTTCCAATGGAAGGGTGGAGCTTCCTCAAACTTTCTCAATCAAAAAGGTTGATTTCTTCAACTTGTGGGATTCTGCTCAAGTCTGGAAGCCTTTTCAATTTTAAACACCAATCGAGATTTAGCCTCAAAAGAGATTCCCAATTGATCTCCTCTGGAAGCCTTTTAAGACTTGTGCAACACGAGAGAGACAAATCTCGAAGTTGCCTGAGATTTCTGATGGACGAGTGGACCTTCCATAAACTTGAACAAAACGAAAAGTCTATTTTTTCAAGGCGTGGGGCTCTACTAAAGTCTGGCATATCTGTCAAGCCTTTTGAGTGCGCAACATTTAAGTACGTCAATTTTTCAAGGTGCTGTTATAAATTAATATAAAGGTTAAACAAGACAAATAAAATGAACAAGACTAAATGTTGAAGGAAAAAGAAACAATGTTATGCATAAGCTAAAATCTTACCATTCCTTCATGCCAAAGATGTTCGAGATGGGAAAATGGCATTTCTAGTCGAACAAGATTATTTAGTTGAAAGCTTCTTGGGAATGATGGTAAAGGATATCCCCACCAGCTCAGAAGCCGCAACTCATCACTTAGCATCAATTTTCAATAACATCTAGACTCTACAATACCGTTCTTCAATCCCTCCATCCAATAACCATATTTTAATTCTATCACAAGTATTTCCAAACTTGTGAGGTTAGAGAAACCTTCAAAGAGGTTGCAAAAACCTTCAAAACTTAATTTTTGTTTTTTTGAAGGAAATTTGAAGACAATTCCTTTGACAGCATTTGTACCCTACAAAACAAGAAATATCAAATTATTGTGATAGGAATAAATAAATGTTAGTATAAAATTTATTTGTTTTTCTATATTTACACAAAAATCACTTATAGTCTTATTCTTCAATACGTGAACAATATTATTAGGACAACACAATCTACTTCGTTTGCCAGGTTCTAAATTTTCACAAGAAACTATTTTTTGTCCCATTTTCTGTATCAAATTATGCATATGAAATTGTCCTTTCCAACAGAATTCTAAAAGAGATTTGTCTCTTAAAACATCTATAAAAGATTCTGGATAAAGGCCATGGCTTCGCCATATAGGAAGAATGCAATCTACATACATTCCATTGAATAAACATGCTATATCCAAAAACAACCTTTTTGACAAATCATCCAATGAATCGTAACTTAGTTGCAGTTTATCCAAAATTTGAGCATCAGGATTTGCTTCTAAATTGTCACAAACACTATTCCATACTATGGTTTCCTTACCAACCAAAGATGAACCAATAACTTTAATAGCCAAAGGCAAGCCTCAAATGTATTTCATAATATTCTTTGCCAAATCCACAAAATCTTCCCTAGGTGTAGGTTGATTGAAGACTTTCCAACAAAAAAGTTGCAAGGCATCCTCTTGATCCAAGGGTTTAACCTTATAAGCATTATCATCACCCACCAATGGTTTCCAAAACTGACAATCTCTACTAGTAATGACAATTCTACTCTTTTTACCAAACCAATCAGGACTTCCTGCTAATGCTTCCAATTGTTCCTGATTTATATCATCAAAAATAATCAAAACCTTTTTATTACGTAATTTCATCACTAATGAGGTCATTCCATAATAATCATTCCATATCCTTTTGTTATGTTCCTCTAAGATCTCATGAAAAATTTGTTCTTGCAACTCTTCAACTCTACAACTTCGGTTATTTTTGGTACCAGAAATGAAGCAGCTAGCTTCAAATTCACAATAAATTGTGCTGTAAAGAACTTTTGCCAAAGTTGTTTTACCAACACCTCCCATCCCGTGAATCCCTAGATACCGAACATCATCCTTTCCCAAACAAAGTAAGGACACTAGTTCCTCCACTTTAGAATCTATACTAACAAGATTTTTGAAGATATCTGATGAGTTCAAACGCAATTCACGAAATATCTTGGCAGTAATTTGTTGAACAACAGTTGCTTCAGAACTGTACAAATGATGCTAATTAGGACTACTAAAGTCAAAGGAAACAAACCTAAAATTCGACAAGATCTGTGTAACAAATTAAAATACCTGTTATTTACGTGCCATCCGCATAGATTGCCCACTTCTTTCAATGCATCCCTCCATGATTTCATTGGCTCTTCATCAGGTGCGGGATTGCCTGCATTTGGAGCGGAAGCGTCAACAAAATCCATCTCCTGGTTTCTTGCGACAGACGGATCCACAGCACAGTCAACAAATTCCTTCAAATCAGTTCTCCGAGATTTCATCTGCCTTCTGTTAATCTCGGGATTGTCTCTATGTGTATTGGAAGCTTCTTCAAAACTCCTCTTCAGTTTCCGCCGATCAGAGGGATCCACAGCACAGTCAACAAATTCCTTCAAATCAGCTCTCCGAGATTTCATCTGCCTTCCGTTGACCTCGGGATTGCCTCTGTGTTTATTGGAAGCTTCTTCAAAACTCCTCTTCTGTCTTCTCACATCAGAGGGATCCACACTACCATCAGCCACTCCCTTCATTTCAGTTCTGTGAGATCTCGTCTGCCTTCCGTTAATCTTGAAGTTTTCTCTATGTTTATCGAAAGCTTTTGCAAAAATTCCCTTCTGATTTCGCACATCGGAGGGATCCACATGGTAAAAAACTGGCAAAACCTTCAAGCGTCCCTCCCTCATGCAATCAACAATCTGGGTCAGTTCCCTCAAGCACCAACTTGAGAATGCAAAATTCTCTGAGATGATAACTACTGCATATTGGGATTTTTTGATAGCTGGAAAGAGCTCTTGGGAGATATCTTTCCCGTGCTGCAGTTTTTCATCATCTCTAAAAACAATAAAACCTCTTTGCTTCAGAGCTTCATATAGATGGTCTGTAAAACCATTTCGAGTGTCTTGGCCGCAAAAGCTGAGAAAAACGTCGTACGTAGACAGGGCTGTCGAAGAAGAAGAAGACGAGCATGGAGCTCTCTGGGTGCTCCAAGACATCTTTGGACACTCACAAGGGTGTTCAATGAAAGGTTTATCTGCAGATTGCAAGCTTTTGCACGAGCTTCTTTAATGCCAGGCTAATTGCAAAAGTCGAGGCTGACAAGCTTGTTGGATGTTACGGTTCAGAAGCAGTAAGTCATACCAAACCCTTCCAGCGTTCCGCGTTCACATTTCCAATTAGTCCAGGTCATCGTAAAAAGAAGATAAGACAGAGTGCAAGTGGCAAATTGCCAGTTTCCACGAAATTTCCAGAGTCGTTTCTTCTACAGTTGGTTACGCATCAAACTGATACGAAAAGGAAGGGAAGTATATTCTGTTCATATTTTTCTTTTGAATGCTTCCCCGAAGTTAGGCTGTGGAAATTAGAAACTTCATTGAATACGTGTATCAGACGTTTCAGCTTTGCCCAGACTCCTATGCGTAGAAATCAATAAAAGCAGGAAGGACATGTCTCATCAAAGCAGTTGTCCGTCCGTCGAATCAAAAGGTTTACAAGACGGTTCAAAACCCCGTGAAAAAGAGGTCATCACGGAAGTTTGGAGCTTGGTGATTCGAAAAGAAAAACGGTGTGCCAGGGAAAGCTTGCCCTATACGAAACAGAAGTTGCAGTAATTTTTCTGGCAGTTTTTCTTTACAAATAATTGTTATTAATTACGTAATAATATTATTAAAATTTTAATGATTATTTCTTCGTGTATAAATCATTATTAAATTCAACCTCGATTTAAATTATAACAAATTTTATTAATCTAATATGACACGAAGATAAACCGATTAAAATCCTTCAACAATATAATTGGGCTTAAAAAAAAAAACAATTTCAGTAGTCCTCTAACGAGAGATCTAAATTTCAAATCTCTCTCTTTATGTGATAGGACCCATGCTTTTAATGCAAAATCATCTGCTTGGCAGCGTGAATTGCGGAAGATTTAATGGCTGAGTTTTCATCTCAATGTGAATGCATTGATGAAATCAATTATCCTTAGAGAAAGTGGGCTGCTGCTGCGGTGAACTTGCTCCATTATGACGTAGCGTAAGTCTATGGAGTTGTTGAAGAAAAGGTGAGGAGAATGAAAGGGTTGTCTGAGTGGTCAAGGCCATAATCACTAGAGGATAATCATTGGCTTGTTTAGTGGAAGCCTAATCTCTAGACTTCGAGGCTTACACAGGCTTGTTTAATTAATGTAAGGCCAATTTGTAGAGTTCGATGGATTTGGTTATTGCAGAATTCAGTAACACCAAATTAAGAAGTAGAATTGCGATTTTGTTCTGTGTTTATGGCACCCACTTATCAAAAATTATGAGTCAATAATTAATATGGCTTTAAGAATTAAAGAATAGAAAATCTTACGTGAAGCTGTTCCTTATTAATACTTCCAGAACGTAGAGTATTAACAAAAGTCCCATGTTCCTCCGCTTGGAAATCGGTCTGCAAGCTCATCCCCCGACTTTCGGAGGTAGAACTCACAGCTCATCATCAACTTTGTCAAAAAATCTGACTTTTATGAAAAATTTTGGACTCCAGCTTTCGTGTGTCGGCTCAAAGTTATCTGCACGTAGCTCGATATTTTCAATAAAAATGGACTCTATTTAGATTGATTTTGTTTGGCGCGCCGGCGCCATGCATCAAGGGCAGTGCCTTTCTTTAATAAAAAGCACGTCGGTCACGAGGGAAAGGTTAGTGGCAGATGACAGCATGCAAAGGTCATGCAATGCAATACGAGGTAAGGAAAATTAAAAAAGGGGGTTTACTGTGTTTATCATCATTCCCAAGGTTTTCCAATCAATTATTCCTCCACGTTGTAGTGTCAAAAACAAAGATTTGTGATTCTATTAGAGGTAGAGACGCTTCTAGTATGTGACATAGATTCACTCTTACATATATGCTTTCTTCTCAATAATCCATCATCGTATTCAAGTATATATCATATACCAAGTTCAAAGAAGCAGATTCTTATCTTCTTTACCAAGAAATTGTCAAGAATGTGAGACATATCTTATCGAATCAAGCATGCAAGAAATCAAAATTTTTAAGTCACATAGAGTAAAATATATTATGTTCATGCTTCCGTTTGAAATGTATCGTTAAAGTTTTACTGTAAAAGGTAATAATGCATATTTATGTTTATATGGACACTTATTCATGAACATATCAGACATTTTGGCTTTTTTTTTTCTTGAGAAATTGTCTAGTCAAAGTACCTCTAGAAATTCAAATGTCCAAAAATCTTTCAATGTCACCTAGAAAAAGTAGGTGTTGGAAAATTTTGAGGATGGACCCTAAGAGAAAGACTATGGAGTCAGGTAAATAAGTTGCTATTAAGTTTCCTTCTCAATCAATTTAGAGGAAACTTCAAGTTATTTACTTAAAAGAAAAAATATTTAAAGAACTCATTGTTCTACCTTAGTATCAAGGCGCTTTTTTTTTTTTTTTTTTGTCAACTTATGCATATTACCGTTACATAGGTCATTCCGATTTTTTTGTATAATTCTAATTTTATTGGATATCTCAAAGTAACAATGACTCTCTTTGCAATTCCAAACTTTGTTTATTATCACAATATTCAGAGCACATTTTAAAAGACTTGAAAAGGCAAATTAGAAGAAATCTCAAGGTTGGTTGCAGTAGAAGTCTTCATGGGCTACTCGCATCATACCAGGTTTTCATGTGGTGAAAGCAGACGTTCACATCTTGTTTGGTACCTCGGCATTATGGCATGAAAAAAGCATAGCCTACTTTTTTACGAACACTGGTTCTCGGGAAAGCCGTAGGTTGGTTACGAACATTGATGGCTGCTTTCTAGCTCGCCGGCGTAAAGTACCTCTCTCCCGCCGTTCCGTAGCACAGTTTCAAACGTATCTCTGACACTTCCTTGGGACTATCTGCCATGCTTATCCGTACCATGGCCGTCTTTTTAATCGTCACTTATTCCAACATAATTTTGGTTAATTTTTTTCAAGATGTTTTATTTTTTATTTTTATGTATTTATAAGAATTTTATCTCAAAAAGGAAGCTACTTTGAGGATTGTCATTAGGTTTATATTAGAAAATAAATTGCCTATAAATGTTATACAGAATAAAAATGAATATTTGTACATAAAATTTTAATATAAATTTAAAACATATCAAAAGAGATGTGGGAATGAAATCAAGTTATTCAAAATAGAATTAGATCAAATATTAGAAAAAATTAGTTAATCAGGATATGTAACCCCAACCTTGACATATACTAAAGAATTCAAAGAAAAGATAATTAATTTGCATAATTTTTTTTTTTTTAAGGCTTATACACATGTATATTTTTTTTAATACGAAATCATCCCATGAATCATAAAACTTTAAGCATGATTTGGTACAAATCCGACAGCATAACAACTACTTCGCTACGGAACACTACAGCGCCTCAAAGGGATGGCCTCTTTATTTTTACAAAACTCCACCTTTTCACCCCGCTCCCACAAAACGCACCGCAAAAGAGAGTTCTGTGTGCGTTCATGACATCAATGTTTAGAAAAGGTTTCTAGTCAATTTAATCAATTCTGTAAAAGTTTCCACCATGCTGATTGCTTGCATTTATATCAAAGCGTTGGCACACTCTTAACAATACTCAATGTATTTATATATTTAATGTTTTTTTATTGCAAATGTACATGTGTTTTTTTCTTTCTTAGACAAACATTTACAATCAAATTTAACCCACGTTTGCCAAAAAGAGTACTACCCAATTGGTCAAGTTCAAGGTTCAATGACACCCAATTTTCCCACATTCCTTTTTGATAATAAGACTAATTTGTAGAATTTCAAGCTCAAAAGCTTGATTGATAATAAGACTCAGTAGATTGAATTTTGCTATTTTCAAAAAGCTGTGAAATGCGAATAATATCCCACTAAACCAAAAAGGTGGCAACTCCATGTTCATTGCCACAATATTCATAGAAACCTTTCCAATTTATCAATTAAAAATTGATTATTTGCAATTATAGGAAGGAAAGTTGCATTCTGTTTAAAGGATACCTGGTGCTAGAATTTGTGATGAAATTTTCTAGTCATTTGCCAATTGGTTTTGGGATGGGAGGATAGGGCTTTGTGTTAGCCCAATTTTGATGAACTCACTGATGTAAGCTTATGTCAATGAATATTAAAAACTCTACTATAAGATTATATTGATGTAATTTGAATTGATCTAAAAAAGTGAAACATATAATATTCTTAATAGTAGTTAAATATGAGCTAATGATATGGGTAGTCATTTATTTTACAGGACTCTGATGAATTAAATCTATAAAAATAGAACATGAATAAGAGACCGGTAAGTGGTGTTATTACCTTAAGTTGTAAAGGGGTAAAAGCCCTGTCTCATTTGTGCCCGGTGTAATGTGAAAACCAAAGCTTGAAGTACAATTATAGCGGATTGTTTCACACTAGCTAAAATAATCAATGCTAATCCTCTTTACTGCAATTTATATCTTTTTGCAATCAATGAAAATGATCGAACAATTGATTACTCTCTTGATCTACAATCTACTTTAGGAAACATTTTTAAGTGATTCAGAAGTAGATCCCACATATTCATGATAATTTCATTCAAACCGTTGGCATCTCTATTGTTTGTAATAATATTTGTCAAGAAATATCCAGCAGAAGATATTCTTATACATAATTTTTAAATCATTTTTTAATAAAACGTAATTTATGAACGGCTAAATGCTATATTTCAAAGTAAAAATGAGTTTTCTTGACATTCACAATAAGCACTCTTCATTTTCTACGGCGTTTGTTGATGGCGGGGTGTTGAGGAGAGATGCATTAAAGTCCCGTAGGCTCTAGGCTGTAAGCTTTAGGAGGACTCTATAAAACCACAATGAGGAAAGGTTTTATCGGTGATGTCTTAAAACAAAAAAAAAAAAGATTGTAATTAATCTCTTCAATTAACGAATCCAAATATCAGTTCCAATGCACTTCCTGCCAGTTTTGTTTTAGTAAATTTTGCACGACAGTCTCCGTGCTGTGTGTGTTTGTGGGAGAAAAGTGTGGATTGAACAGCTAACAATAATACACATAAGGATGCCAAAATTTAATGTGGTTCGGAAAGGCATCTTTACGTCCAAATTTAATGTGGTATTTTTCTCTGTGCATTTTGTTTTAGTTCCCTATACAAGCAAACGGTGGTAACAAGTGAAAGAACCAAAATCAAATTCAAAATTTCAAAGAGGCTTTTGTGTCACAAAGCAACGGCATTCCTCTTAAAGGAGAAAATATCAGCCCTGATCTCTGGATTCAGAGAGTTGTTTGTTTCGACAATTTGGGTAAAACGAAATCAGAGCTGGGGCAGAGAGCTAGGCACGCCTGAAATGTTGACATCTTCACGTGAAAGGATGCAGATATGGGTGTATAAAACAGCGTCAGAGTGTAAGCTTGCTTCTCATCCAATTACTCCTTAAAAAATCAGAGAGATTCAACCTTACTTGGAAACTTATTTGAGCACTTGAGATAAGACCACAATTCCTGGCTCATCGTAAACTAGGTTCTCTCTTTGTTCTCCCTCTACACTCTCCCTTTTACATCCTCGGCTATCTCTGAGATTCGTCCATGGCTTGGGAGACGGCTTCGAAGCAAATTCGTAAAGAACTCGAGGACAACCAGAAAGACCGCCTCCCTTCCGCAATGCTGGTGTGGTCTTCTTCGCCCAACACCTCTTCTTTTGTTGTCTTATTTTTCTCCGTCATTCTTGTTCTTGAGCCTTTCGGCGGTTTTTATGATTGAAAGCTTCATGCCAGGCTAGATTTGTAACCTCTCTAACCTTTGGGAATTTGGATCGGATTTTATGACAAAAATATGGAATTCCTGTTATATGGGTTTGATTACCAGAATTTATTTGCAATTCTTAGGTTTCATCTATTCAATGTTTCTTATGGAAACATTTATTTTGAAATTAGAGATACTTGCATCATGAGTTTGTACGTGTAATATCATCTGGTGTTTGATTAAGTGAGGATGGATTTTTGGATGAAAAGTGTGACGGACGAAATGTTTAGACTTTGGATTTTTGGGATGAAAAGGCTAATGGTATAGCTTACAAAAGCAGTAGTTATTATTATTTTTTTTTACTTTTAGTTTTTGATTTTTTAGTTTGTGAAGGAGTTTTCTCAAATGGCAGGGGTTTGCTATGCACTTTTACCAAAAAGTTATATCAAGAGTGTTTGATATGAATTCCTCTATAAACCATTAATAACCCGTTATCTTAGATGGTAGGGATTGCTTTGAACTTTTGCATAAAAGCATATCAAGGAGAATTTGGAAAGCCAAAAATAAGAGAAGGTTTACTTTTTGACATTTTCTTAAGAAAAAAAGTTATGTAACCACATAAATCATGCCACGTTTGATATCAAAATGTTGGATTCAAAGTTCTCATAACCTCCTCCATCTTCAAGCCTAGATCTTTGTAGTGTCCCTAGAATATATTTATAGGATTCAGTGATTGCTCTAATTTAGCAGTTGAAGAAGATGAAATTTAGTAATTTGAAAAAGATTAGGAATTGGAAGGGAAAAAGAATTTTTATATTTAACTTTTCTTCTTCTAAATGCCATTGCTTTGGTGGTTTAAAGAAATTATGCAATAGTTGATTTTTGTTCTATATTTGATTGAGATTTAGGGCCAAGTTTTTTCTTGTAAGTGGAAGGAGAAAGTGGCAAGATGTGAGTATGAAATGGTTGGGCTTTTGGATACTAAATCTTAGTACTATCGCTATTTTGGATGCCTTGTCGTTGGGTTTAGCATGTAAATCTTGATGGCCCGTTAGTTGTGTTTGTCGGCCCTAGTAAATGTGGTTCATGGGCCATTTGTTGGTTTGTTAGATAGGTATGGCGTGTGAAAAGGTGTCGTTTTCTGAGGCTTGTGAGGGACCTGCAATCCTCCTTGAATTGCAACGCGTGTTGTGTCGTTTTTTTTTTTTTTCTTTTTATCATAAGAAAAAGGTCTGGAAACCTCTCTTAAAAATCTTTTTAAATTTGACAAGGAGAAAACCAGAAGGGAAATAAGTGGCGATCACTTCAATGTAGGGAAAGACGGACAGAAGCAAGTAATTTACTGAACGAATGTCTTACTTGGACCCCAAGCTGCCAATCGAATCTCAAAAGCAGAGATTTGCAGTATGCAAAATCTCTGCAAGACTGATTCGTACTTAAACGCTTCCTTCTTTGTGACCTGCCCTTGTCTTTACCCGCATATCAAATGCCTCGGCTTCAACAAGCAGATTCCTCTTCATTTTTGACACCTATCTAGCATGCAAAATAATTTGGACATTGAGTTCAAATCCTCTATCATGTTCAACCAAAAAAAAAAAAAAATTCAAATTAATCTGGACTTCACATGCAACATAGTTTCTAAAATGTGACAAAACCATGCGGTACATATAACAAAGGCATACATCGAGCTTCATAGGTTAACAAACCACATCCATACAACCCTAAAGACAATATACATAACAATAGAAGAGACATGACCACTACATTGGTATAAGCAACCCTCATTCCTAATGCTCTAGCAAATGCTACAAAAATAGCCAATTCTAAATGACTTCAAAAGAAAGTTTTAATGCTCAGTAAATAATGAAACTTACTTACAAACAACCAAATAAATTAGTCTAAACTTATTTAATACGTAATAAATCATTGTAAGCTATTAAATCATTGTATGCAATAAATTATTAATGTGATTCATTTGGTAATTCAACTGTATATGAAGATAAATTAGATGTACAAACTTATCTATTATTCTTAATATAAATAACCATAAAAATAAATTCTCAAAAAAAATTTCCAATACAAAAGTTTTTAACTTACCAAAAATAAGATTAAGAAATGATATGAAGATTTCTAAAATAATCAAAATGTGACTGATCTACTGTGAGCCAAAAATTAAAATGGCTTTAGGAATGTGAAGAATACAGAAAATCTTATCTAAACATATTCCTTCTTAAAATCTTCAAAATATATAGAATTAACAAACCAATTAGATTGAATCAGTCTCCAATTTGTCGTTTTGAAGATCGGTCAGCAAACATATCTACCACTCTACCAGGTAGAACTCACAGTTCAACATCGACCTCAAAGTATTTCCCCCTCATTGTACCTAACAACTTCGAGAAAAATTGGTCTCCCGCTGGCGCGTGTTAGCTCGAAGTTTTGGTGAGGAAAGCAGAGCTTCGGATGATATTTGTAATAAAAGCAGGCTCTTGTTGGTATTTTTCCTAGGCTTTCATTTCGTTGATGGCTTGGTGTGTATTTAAGGACGAGAACAAGCGTCTAAAAGAAAACTCGATGAATGTACAAACTAGCTCTTTTTTGAGTTCTAATTCTTCTCTAAACAAGATTAAACTTATTTTATTGTCAAAGTTACTTTTGGTTTTCTATAACCATCTAGGTGGAAGGCCAACGACGTGCTTCCAAATTCAAGCACGTAGTATCGTCATGATTACATCTGACCAGCCTTTTAACTCTTCATCTATGTAAGAGCTTGACAACCAGTGCAGTTAAAGAGGAGCAGCAATTTAAAATCTTTGTGCATTTATTTTCTTTGGAGCGTCACAATGAATCGTTATGCGACGAGTCAAGCGTAGGAACATAATCCGTTGTTCGTGACGTGGCCATTGGTCGACTGAGTAAAGAGAAAACTGATGTGGCAGTGGACTTGTCTAACAATCAAATCTTAGGTGAGTTTACTTAAGTTACTTCAAGACTTTTCTTATTCATTTACAAGAATTTTAAGTTGAAAATGCTATTTATTTAGAACCGTATAAAGAATGACATATTATTTAGGCGATTTAAATCAGTATTATCAATTTAAGCCAATAAGGAGATAAACAATTTTTGTTGACTTTGAATAAATTACTACTAAAGAATACATATTAAAAATAATTTTTAAAAAAGGACAAAATTTGTAAACTAAAATACAAATACAATTTAAAACTTATCAAAGAAAGATTTATGAATAAAACCAAAATTTTCGAACTAAAATTAGACCAATCATTAGAATAATTTAGTTGATCAATGCACCGGAAACCATTATTAACATATTTTTAAGAATTTAGAGATAATAAAATTATATTTGCATCAATTTATTATTTGTGAAGTTCTATCTTAGCATAGCAATAATGGAGATGAAAACTCATACTTGTGGTTTATCAATACCACTTCATTGACTCAGTCAAATCTTGCTTTTGCATACTATTATCACCGCTCAAACATTGTTACGCTTTGAACAACACTTTTAGGCTCCTTTGTAATCCAAGATGTATTCTCTTAGTGATTTCCTCAATAGTAGTTGCTTTAGGGCGAGGAAAAAAAATACTAAATAGGATTGAAGTCCAAGCGAACCCAAAGTTTAAGAAGAAAAGCGAATAATTTTTTAAAAAGACAATCCATGAAGAGAAGAAACAAGTCATGTATATGCTATTTGGTGACACAACTCACATTTTTTAAAGCAGCTATCCATGCTCTAATCTACTCTTTTTCAATCTTAAGGTCTTTTTATGTCTTGTAAAAGCAAAACTAACCTCAAACTTTTGAATATCATAGGGATTCATTGGCAAAGCTATTAGTCTTGTCTCCTTTCACATTCCATTATTTGATGCGATTTTCTTTTATGAAATTGTTGTGCATTAGTCATCACAATGTCTAGAACACTTAATTCATAAAGAATGTTCCTCATTTGAGACTTTCAAAAGTGTCTTTATCCTTTCCTTTGAAAAAAAAGAAAAGAAAATTCTAGACTTTTCTACCCATAGAACAAAGCATTGATGCATGTGATAAAAAAAAGGCTACGAAACCAGCAAATTATAAGAATATAGAATGATGCAGAACAGTATTGTTCTACAACAAGCATTTAAAACACTATGAAAATAACAAGACATAAAACTACTAACCAATACTATTAGGGATAAAATAATCCAATAAATCTATAACGATCTTCCTAACATGAACATTACCATTCCTAGATACAAACCAATAATAAATTACTTTTAGAAATTAACAAAAGCTAAAGAGGGCAAGCAATATACAAACTATACATTTAAATTCTAACTAAATAAGGATTTGGGGTGTATGCATTTTATTGGAAAGCCACTTGTCTCTAATTAATTGTTCATTCACTTCGAATTCTTCGTTAATCAAGGTCTCACTTTAGCTCCTTTTTTTTTCTCTTGCAATTCAAGTTGATATTCCATTTTATCTTGTCAGCTCACGGGCTGTTACTGCAATTGACTACCACATCAGTTGAGGCTCCACGTCAGCATAGGTAGCTAAGTCATCAACCAATTGAGTTAACAAACAATGGACATGTGAACCCACTAGTTTTTTTTTATAATAATTTTTTATTTAGCACAAGCATGCAACGTGTGTTATTTTTGGCCCAAATGATATTCCCATAACATCACAATTCAAGGAAAAATCACTAAAATTTCACAAATCACAAAGAATTTTGGAAGATGAAAATTACTATTTCTTTTGTTTCATCCTTCATCCCATCTCTTTACTACAAACAAAATATAATAGAGCTTTTCTAGAGTTAGTTGTCACTTTAAAGATATTAAAGCTCACGACATTGAATTTAAAGATAATTAAGTGATATAAGAGTTTTGTTTCTCCTAGTAGATGATTGGAGAATTTTTTAAATCAAATTTCAATCACTTAGCAACACCTATTCAAGAAAAAGTTATAACTACAAACTTCATTAGAAATCAATACTTTCTTGTTCTCCCAATCCTCACACATTTGATCAATGTCTACAACAATATAAGAGGAATGAAAAGATTTGTTTATCTCTTGGTTCCTGATCAACCTTCTTTGTATTTGTTGACATTTTCTTTAGATGTTTGACATGGCTAGGTTGTCCAACATACTTGTATTGGTGGATATAGCAAAAGTGGTTCCGGTAATGCCTCACAGCTATTGAAGCATCTTCTTTGAGTTGCAATTGGCAATAACTCTGAGAGTAGTAGCACACAACTATGGAATACTCTTATATGAAATTCTTCTACTCGCTGACCATTCATATTTTTTTTTTTTTCGTTTGAGAGCTGTCAAGCTCACGCACCTTATGAAGGGCCCAACATCAATATCAGGCCTATTTTTGAGTTGTATTTCACTTATGGTCAACCCAAGCCCGTGTTGGATCTTTCACTTATGTATTACATTAGGGTTTGTCTTTGTTGTTAAGAGAGAAAGGCGGCAGAAACGTGGGTGTGCAGCCGTAGTGTGAAACCAGTCCGTGTAAGCTCCTTATTTTCTATTTTTTGGGTGCTGTCTATTGAGAACAATCTTTGTATTGTATTGATCACTCTTGAGGTTAGTTTTCCTTGCTCAATTCTTGTTTGGTGTTGTAGTAATGGATTTATTGTCCGTTGAATGCAATCTATGTTGTGATATGAGTCCAGAAATATGTTTCATTTGGTATCAAGAGTTGGGTTGTTTTATTCTAGTGTTGAGTTACTGAATCACGAAAAAAGGAGTGGAGAAAGAAGTTGTTTGGCGAAGAAAGAAGTTGTTTAGTGAAGATTGACAAATTGGTTGTTGAAGAAAGAGGTTTGGTGAAGATTGACGGACTGGTTGTTGAAGAAAAAGGTGGTTTGGTGAAGATTGATGTTTCGGTGGGTGATAATAGAGAAGGGAGATTCGGTGCTTTCTAATTGGTAGAGAGAGAAACTATTTCAGTGATAACAAAGAAGAGAGATTTGGTGTTTTAAAACATAAAAGGGAGAAGTAAAAAAAAAAAAAAAAAAAGGGAAGGAAATGGCTGAGATGGGTAGCTCACTTTCAGGTATGAAAAAATTAAATAAAAATAATTATAATTTGTGGTGTTCATGCATTAAAGCTTATTTAATAGGTAATGAATTGTGGGAGATAACAAATGGAAGTGAAGCAATCCCGCCAATTCAAGAGAATGCTTTGAAGAAGTGGAAAGTAAAGGCAGGTAAAGCATTATATATTTTGAGAACCTCTGTTGAAGATGAGTTTTTGGAGAGAATGCTTTGAAGAAATGGAAAGTAAAGGCAGGTAAAGCATTATATATTTTGAGAACCTCTGTTGAAGATGAGTTTTTGGAGAGTATTTGATTAACTAAAACCCCTAATGAGGCTTGGAACACTTTAGCTACCTTGTTTTCGAGTAAAAACGAGGCAAGGTTGCAAATGTTAGAAAATGAACTTGGAGTTATTCGTCAAGGGTCAATGACAATTAATCAGTATTTTACTAAAGTTAAAGCCTTATGTGATGAGATAGGACGAATTGATCCTGGGTTTGTAAGCAATGAAGATCGAGTAAGAAGGCTTATTCTTTAAGGGATACGGCCTGAGTTTAATTCAATTGTCACTGCCTTGAGAGGATGGCAGGTGCAACCAAGTTTGACTGAATTGGAAAATCTTCTTGCAAATCAAGAAGCTTTGGAAAATCAGTTTTCTAATGTCTCAATTAATAACAATGATGAAGCACTCTTTACTCAAAGGGGTAGAGGAAGAGGAAGACAATCATACAGAAATCCAAGTAGAGACTCTCGAAGAAGAGGAAATTCATCTTTAGGGGGAGTGTCAGAAGGTGGAGTTGAAACCCAACAATATTCAAATGAGCGACGTAGTCGAGAATGCTATGTTTGTGGTAAAACAGGCCATATTACTAGACAATGTTGGCATAGAAAAGGAAGATCAGTTCAAGGAAATTGTGCTACATCTAGTTCTCAACAACAAAACAATTCGGGGGGGAGGGGGGAATCAAGTTGCCAAAGCAGTAATTCAGTGACACAATCAAATCGTAGAGAAGAACTTGAAAGTGAAGAAGATTGGAATGTAAAAGAGGCAGCCTTATGTTATGCAGTAAGAAAGAGTGATGAATCTAGAAAGAAAATGAATGAGATTGCTTTAACAAGTCTATTAGATGATGATTTGATCAATTATGAAAGGGATTGGATTGTTGACTCTGGGTGTACTAATCATATGACTGGAAATGAAGATCTCTTTGTGACCAAGTCAATGTACAAAGGTGATAAGATTGTGGTAACTGCTAATGATGAAGAACTTCCGATCACTCATATTGGTCAAGCCAAATGCAAGTCACGAGTTAAATCATGAGAAATGAGGTTTGATAATGTATACCATGTGCCAAGTATGAAGAAGAATTTGTTATCTGTGATTCAGTTAGTTGATGCAGGGAATTATGTCTTGTTTGACCCAGATGATGTGAGAGTATATGAGCGTATAAAGGTAGAAGGGATTCCTATAATGGAGGGACGAAGATTAAAGTCTGTATATGTGTTATCTACTGAAGAAGCATATGTTGACAAGACTTGGAGGAATGAAACAATAGACATATGGCATGCACAGTTGGGTCATGTTGGGTATAATAAGTTAAAGATAATTATGGATTAAATGATGGTGAAAGGAATACCTAGGTTGGAGGTGAGAACTAACTCCATTTGTGCTGGTTGTCAATTTGGAAAAGCTCATCAGTTGCCATTTAGTGAATCAAGATTCAAAGCTTAAAAACCACTAGAATTAGTTCATTCTGATGTATTTGGAAGAGTAAAACAGAAATCAATTGGTGGAAAGCAATATATGGTGACCTTTATTGATGATTTTTCAAGATTTACTTGGGTTTATTTTTTGAAAGAAAAATCAAAAGTTTTATGTACCTTCATTGAATTTAAAGAAAAGGTAGAAAATGAGCTTGGGTATAAAATTCAGTGTTTGCGCACAGATAATGGTGGAGAATATACTTCAGGTGAGTTCTCATCATATCTTAAGTTGCATGGGATATGAAGACAACTTACATGTTCAAACACGCCACAGTAGAATGGAGTTGCTGAGAGAAAGAATAGATATTTGGCAGAGATATGCAGAAGTATGATACATAGTAAGAATGTACTAGCACGTTTTTGGGCAGAAAGCATGCAGACAGCTACCTACATCATCAACTGCTTGCCTTAGGAAGGACTTGGAAATATTTCCCCCTTTGAGAGATTGCTAAATCGCAAGCCAACTATAAGTTATTTCTGAATCTTTGGATGTATATGTTATGTATTTATTCCAAGTCAATTACGTGGAATATTGGACAAAAAGGCAATTCGTTGTATTTTTGTTGGATATGATGAAGAAAGAAAGGGATGGAGGTGTTGTGATCTAGTGTCCAATCAATGTTATGTTTCTCGCCATGTAGTGTTTGATGAAGCATCATCATGGTGGCCTGTAGAATCTGAGGATTTAGAAGGTAATTATAGAAGAGTAGAGAGTGAAGAACCAAGTGAAGATATTGTAATGAGAGATGATGATCATGTGGGTGACCCCAAAAACATTGATTCTGTTGTTGTATCCAAGAAATCTTCAAGTTTGTGGCGTAATGGGAGTTTATCAGTTAGGATGCGAGAAGAAGATAGACCAAGTCAGTTGGAGCAAGTTGAACAAGAAACACCTATTACATTAAGAAGATCTACTAGAGTTAAGCGACCAAATTCGAAGTTTATTGATGCTAGCGTTGCTACTGAGGATCATGAGTTTGAACCTGAAACTTTTGAAAAAGCCTATAGTCAAAAGAAGTGGCGAAAAGCAATGGAGGATGAGTTCATGGCTTTGAAGGAGAATCAAACATGGGAGTTAGTTCCAAAACCAAATGATGTGAAACCTATCTCATGTCATTGGGTTTTTCAGTTGAAAAAGAGAAGTGATGGCTCTATTGAAAGATATAAGGCACGTTTGGTAGCTCGAGGTTTTTCTCAAAAATATGGCTTGGATTATGAAGAGACATTTAGTCTTGTTGCCAAAATTACAAGCATAAGGACACTGTTGGTAGTTGCAGCTAACTACGGATGGAAATTGTGGCAAATGGATGTTAAAAATGCCTTTCTACATGGAGAATTGGATAGAGAAATATACATAGAGCAACCAAAAGGGTTTGAAGAATATGAGGGAAAGAATTATGTTTGTAAGTTAAAGAAGGCCTTGTATGGCTTGAAACAAGCTCCTAGAGCGTGGTATGGGAAAATATCAGAGTTTCTCTTACAGATTGGATATTCAGTCACACATGCAGATTCAAGTCTCTTTGTAAGAGTTCAAGATAATAGAATTTCTGTCATTTTAGTTTATGTTGATGATCTTATAATAACTGGGAATGATGATTTGGAAAACCAGCAGGCTAAAGAAAATTTGCTTACTTGTTTTCAAATGAAGGAACTTGGAGAGTTGAAATATTTTTTGGGGCTAGAGCTTGTTCGAACTGTGGACGGCCTTTTTTTGAGTTAGTAAAAATATGCAGAAAATGTGATAGAGAGGTATGGAATGAAAGATTGTGTCCCAGTTGATACACCAATTGAGCCCAAAATTAAGTTGTTAGATGAAGGTGAAAAATTACAAGAGCCCACCATGTATAGGCAACTAATTGGCAACTTGAATTACTTAATGTCGACGAGGCCAGATATTGCATTTGTGGTTGGATTATTAAGTCGATTTATGCACAATCCTAGAAGATCTCACTTACAAGCTGCACAGAGAGTATTACAATATGTTAAAGGAACAATTGATCTTGGGTTATTATATAAAAAAGGTGAATGTAATTTAGTTGGTTATTGTGATGCTGATTATGCTGGAGATGAAGATATTTGAAGATCAACAACTGGGTACTCATTTAATTTTGGTTCAGCTGCTATTTCATGGTGTAGTAAAAGACAACCGTCTCTCTATCCACAACAAAAGCTGAATACAGGTCAGCAGTTATGGTAGCACAAGAAGGTACATGGTTAGTGCAATTGTTGGATGATATTGGTGTGCTTGAAAGTGAAACAATACAAATATTTTGTAATAATTTGTCTGCTATTAAAATAGCTGAAAATCCAAAGTTTCATGCAAGAACTAAACATATAAAAGTTCATTATCACTTCATTCGAGAGAAGGTTCTTCGAGGGGAAGTTGATTTGCATCCAGTGAGAACAAGTGAGCAAGTTGTTGATATTTTCACCAAAGGGTTAAGTTCTCCTACATTCAAAAACCATAGAAGAATGCTTGGTTTGGTAAGTAAAAGCTCATTTGATAGAGTTGATGTTAAGGGGGAGAATTGAAGGGCCCAACATCAATATCAGGCCCATTTTTGAGTTGTATTTCACTTATGGTCAACCCAGGCCCATGTTGGATCTTTCACTTATGTATTACACTAGGGTTTGTCTTTGTTGTTAAGAGAGAGAGGCGGCAGAAACGTGGGTATGCAGCCGTCGTGTGAAACCAATCTGTGTAAGCTCCTTATTTTTTATTTTTTGGGTGCTGTCTATTGAGAACAATCTTTGTATTGTATTGATCACTCTTGAGGTTAATTCTCCTTGCTCAATTCTTGTTTGGTGTTGTAGTAATGGATTTATTGTCCGTTGAATGCAATCTATGTTGTGATATGAGTCTAGAAATATGTTTCACCTTACACCTTTTAAACCAAGAAAGGCATCACATAAAATGCAAGCACCTTTTAAACTTAACCTAATGTTATAACCAGCTCAACAAATCGACCAGGTTGATTGCTGTGTCGTGGTAATGTTATTGCGATCAAGAAAGTACACAATGCCTCTATTTTATATACAAATGCACGTGTACGATTTGTGTATGAAGATCATAGCTATTAAAAACTTTAAAACATATTGTTCATATTGGAATTGGGTAGACATTATATCTCCTTCCAGAAGGCAAACTTGCTGTTGTTGCTATAAGTTTTCAGGGCCACTACCGTTTGGTTTAGCGAAGTTGAAGTGTGTAAAGCAAAGCTCTTGCTTTGCTAGTTGCATAAAAAACAGAGTTGTTTAAGTTACAATGCAAAAGGCAAAGCAAATATAACTAGATGGTTTAAAGATCTAATCCATGCAATACAATACATCTTTTTATTTAACTTTTTCAAGATGTTATGCTCTTCAAATATCAACATTTTGTTTCTTTATACATAATGGTATCTCAAAATGTCGATACCTTAAAACCTTATCATAAAAATAACCTTAAAAAATAAATGACCTTTAAAGATCATAAAAAGTTAGAAATATAATATCAGAAAATAAATGTTTATTTTTATCAATTTTAAAAACTTAAGACTTTGTAAACATAATATTGTTGTTAGAATTCATTTCTTGAGCAAAGAAATCTTTGATATCCTAAAACTAATTATCAAACATGCCATATTGATTCCTCTCGGTGCGTCACAAGATGTTACAAATTTTAAGATCTTGCATTACATTTCTTCTTATCTAAATAACATGCTATCAAATTTCATTTTTTTGTAACATTTTCTGTGGTAATATGAAATAAAAATTGATAATATGTACTTTTTTTAAATGGAACTTAAAATATTTTAAAACTAATTATCAAACATGACATACTAATTCCTCTTGACACTTCAATAAAATCACCAAGCAATGAACCTGTCTAGTAGGTTCATGTATTAGATACTAGTGCATCAAATTATGTCACTTTTGGCCATTGAAAAAGTGTCACAAAAAATGAAATTTGATAATCCATTATATAGATAACAAGAAATGTAATACAAACTTAAAAAAGCTCCGAAATTTAAGCAAAGAAATGAATTTTCAAAATATATGGAAGATTTCACATTATTACACATTGAACTGCTAGTTTTTTATTTTCAAATTGCTTGAGTCGTAATTAGACTGAATCATATTTGAGCTGGCCCTAGTGTTTGTATTTTTCATTATAGGCTTGGCTCCGTTTGTGCCAAGCCCACATTCTTTGTAATCCTGGTTGTTTTAATTCTATTGTCACACCAATAGGTTGATCTTATCTCACCAATCAAATTCCAGTAAATTTCTTCTAATGATTTTGAGTAAATAGTTCTTAATTGAGTAATTAATTTACTGTTTAGCACAGTTTTACTTTGATTTTTTTTTTTTTGAGAAATGATGGAACTTCAATCTAGGATTTTCCTTCGAAGTTCATAAGAAAGTATCCCTCTTTCATTTCTGTGTCCAATTGGCTTCAATGCTTTGTGTGCAGGCAAGAGTAATCACTCTAACAAATTAAATATCATAATCACTTTTAAACTAGATCTTTAAGTTTTCTATTACACTTAAGCTCTCTTTTCTGATACCCCTGGTTTTCGAAGTAGCATATTATCATTTTGTTAATTAAAATCAAATTTCTCTTCACCCATATACTACACCTTAAGCTATCATGCTCACCTGCTTTCAATATAATTCTCTTAATGCAATTGTGGGATTCGCATTCAATCCTTCTAGTTTATTTTCCAAAGTTCCGATTGTGGTACTGCCAAGAAATCTGACACATGCAAGGATATGGTTTTTATTTGGGGGGGGGGGGGGGAAGGATGAGAGCAGTGTACCATTAACTTTATGGTTAGGTTCAAAAGAAAAATAAACATAAAAGATTAGCCGTACAATAGAGCACTAAGACACTACATATTCTGTTTTGTACATTTTCAAGAACCCATGACAATTTCCGGGAAGCTTACTTGGAAAACATGAAACACTTTCCTAGATATTTATTCAAAATTATAAGTATATTGCATCTATGCAACAAAGACACTTCCAGCTTATTAAATGTTTCAACAATTATAAGAATTATGAGCCAGCTCAAAAAACATGTTTCACAGGAATATTTACCCCAACAACACCAAAGCACCAGCTCACATGGTTTTTCTTGAACATGGGCATCTGAAGCATCAAATGAAGTAGGGGGGTTTGTAAGTATCAAAAAGCAAAGTAAGAATGAAACTCCATTCAAAATTTTGAATAAAACAACCATATTAAATAGAAAGCTAAAGAAACAAACATATAGGAAATGAATTTACATTTACTAGTAGTAGAGAATTCAGTGATACATCCTTCAGATTTTCTCACCTAGAATTTGGGAGTTTTAATACCATTTATCTAAAGCTTTTTAAACTTAACTTAATCAAATAAATAGTTTGTACTATACAAATTGAGCTAGATCCTACTTAGTCAATAACAACTTGCAGTTAGATTTTTAGCCGAAGACCATGTGGGATTTGATCATCATCTCTGAAAAAAGAATAAAATTTTTTTCGTGTTACACCAAAAAATTACTAGTAAAATCATAGATACAAAAAAGAGAGGAAGACACCCATTTTTGTACTGTCCATAGCATGCTACAAACCTAGACTAATTACCAAAAATGAATTAAGCATAGATTTTCATCAACAAACTGAAAGTTAGTGGTTTAGGTTACAATGTAAAATAATCAAGTGTAAAATATTTGATAAATGATTCTTATTAAATATAAAAGTTTATTAAAATTAATTTGCACCTTTTAGTATTAGCGACCTAAAGATTAAAAATTTTGTATTACAAATTAGGATTGCTAATAAATAATAATAACAAGAAACTAAAATGGGAACCAAATCAATACAATAATATATTATTTTATTAACTTCTACCTGCACTCGTCAATACACCGGATGTCAAAACCCAGACATTTTCCATACAAGTTCCGTTAAATCCCGGTCATTACTCACGGACATGATAAAATTGAAGTCCTCAAGTTTTGTCAATTCCAATCCACGTGGAGAAATGTCATTAAGAATATCAAAGAACTCTAAAACATCACACTCCTTTATTAGATGAGCCCCACACTCCTTTATCTCCACATTCAAGCTGTTTGTTGCTTCGACGAATATTATTGACATGAAACTGAAAAACAAACTCAGGAAACCCATTCTCGTGGACTTGGTAAATAACAAATAGAGCATATCCTTTCCAGCTATCCTCCAAATCCACGTCTACACAACTTTGAATTACCCCAAACAAACTATTGCTTCTTTCTTTGAACCACTCCGGAATTTTGGATCTCAATGTGGGACCCCATGTTACCACATTCCAAATATCATTACCCTATTTAAGAAAGGAAATAGAATGATATTAAATACAATACATTTAAGTTATTACAAAATAGTAACTTCTCATTATTATAACAATACATTATACATATTAAATAGGAGAGAAAGTCACTTACTGCTATTAGTAATGGTATAGGATATCGCGGATGTAGTTGGATAGTCTTGTAAGGTATGCTATCATAACCATTAATGGTAGCCGTAGAAAGCCAAACACAAGCACAAAACTCTCTCCTATAATTAATGGCAGCTGGAAAAGACCAAACACGGGAACTGTTTGTCTTATGATAAATCATCTCCAACAATGGACAATCATGTACATATAGACTTTCAATTTTAATGGGAGCTTTGGTAATGCTTTTAGTTGTTTACAAGAATTTAAACAAAGCAATTCAAGACTGGAGCACAGACAAAAACTATATGGTAATGTTGTAAATGGATTCTTACCTAAATCTAATGTATCAACACATGGTAAGAAATCAAGATAATTTGAGATCACATCATCTGATAAATTGCAAGACCGTAGGAAGATTCTTTTAAGATTGGAAAGTTGACCCAGAAATTTTGGTATTTTGGTAAATCTATTTCTAGAGAGGTATAAAGTGTTAAGTGAGGGCAAACTAAAATTGCTAGGAAATGTTTCTTCCGATAGACCACAATAATTCAAACTTAGATAACTTAAAGAACTTAAACTTGCAAGCCATTTAAGAAACTAGAAAGAAGAGGGATTAGAGTCACTACACAGAAAGAACCCACAAGAGCAACGCAAACCATCTTTTGGTGGCCAAATTGCATCTATCCTCCCCCAACCACCTAAAGGAGTAAAAGAGACGACAAACGTTGAAAAGAGAAAGGTAACGTTTTAATGGCAGTGCCACTCAAATAAAGTAGCCGAAGAGATCTCATGTTACCCACAATTTCTGGAAACTTCTTAAGTTTTGAACAATAAGCCAAATTAAGCACCTCAAGAGATTCCAAGCTAATCTTGTCCAGAAATTTCTCTAGTTTCTCACAGCCATAAAGATTGAAATATCTAAGCTGTTTGAGATATCAAATAAAATGGTGGACCTTCCTCAACCTTTTACAATTCCAAAGGTTTATATCCTCAACATTTGGAGCTCCGCTAAGATCTGGCATCTCCGTCAAGTCTGAAAAGCAAAGATTAATTCGTTTCAATTTGTTAAAATTCTGTTAGAAACAAACATAACATTAAATAAAATAAATAAGATGAAAGCCAAAAGAAGAAATAAAAATATGATGCATAGAATACGATCCTACCTTCCTTCCTACCCAAAGTCGTTTGATGCTACTGTCATTAATTTTGAGCTCAATAAGATTATCTCCTTGAAAACTTCTCCGCAGGGATGATAAAGGGTATCCATCCCATTTCAAAACCTGTAATTCCTTACTTAGCATGAATTTAGAACGATCTCTAAACCATGTAAGATTGTCAAAATTATCTTGAGAACCGTTTTTTCTTATTACAAGTATTTTCAACCTTGTGAATTTGGAGAAACCTTCCAAACTTAATTGTTCTTGTTTTTCTAAAGGAAGGTCCTAGACAATCCCATCAACTATGTATGTACCCTATAAAAGGAAAAGAAATTCATTATTGTTATAAGAATAAAAAAATGATGGTAAGAATTTATAACTTTTCTTATGTTCATAAAAAACAACTTATAGATTTATTCCTTAGAATGTAAACAATATCATTAGAGCAGCACAATCTACTTCGTTTGCCAGGTTCTTCTAAATTCTCACAAGAAACAATTTGTTGTCCCATTTTCTGTATTAAATCATGCATTTGAAAGTATTCATCCCAAGAGAATTCCAAAAGAGATTTGTTTCTTAAAACATCTATAGAAGATTCTGGATAAAGACCCTGGCTTCGCCATATAAGAATAACGTGTTTTACATACATTCCATTGAATAAACACGCTATATCCAAAAATAATCTTTATGACAAATCATCCAAGCAATGATAACTTAGTTGTAGTTTATCCAAAATTTGAGCATCAGGATTTACTTCTAATTTGTCACAAACACTATTCCATACTACCATTTCCTTACTAACTAAAGATGAACCAATCACTTTAATAGCCAAAGGGAGGCCTCCAGCATATCTTGTAATATTCTTTGACAATTCCACAAAATCTTCCCTAGGCTCAGGTCTATTGAAGACTTTCCAACAAAATAGTTGTAAGGCATCATTAGGATCCAACAGTTTAACCTTATAAGTACCATCATCACTCACCAAAGGCTTCCAGAATTGACAATCTCTACTAACAATGACAATTCGACTCTTTCCACCAAACCAATTGGGACTTCTTGCTAATGTTTCTAATTGTTCTTGATTTATATCATCAAAAACAATCAAAACTTTTTTATTACATAATCTCATGGCTAAAAATTTGGTTCCATCATAATCATTCCATACCATTGTGTTATGTTCCTTCAAGAGCTTATTGATAATCTCTTGTTGTAACTCTTCCACACCCCGACTTTGACTATTTTTGGAACCAAAAATGAAATAGCTAGCTTCAAATTTAAAACAAATTGTGTTGTAAAGAATTTTTGCCAGAGTTGTCTTATCAACTCCCCTCATCCCATGAATCCCTATATACCGAACGTCATCCTCTTCCAAACAAAGTAAGGAAACTAGTTCCTCCACTTTAGAATCTATACCAACAAGATTTTTTAAGAGACCTGAGTTCGAACGCAATCTACAAAATATCTTTGTGGTGATTTGTTCAACAACAGTTGCTTCCGAACTGTATAAATTATGCAAATTAGTACTAGAGTCAAAGAAAACAAACTTCAAATTCAACGAAAGTTGGTGTAACAAATTACAATACCTGTGAGGTACATGCCATCCGGAGATACCACCTATTTCTTTCAAAGCGGCCTTCCACGCTTCCTTCTGCTTTTCATCAACTTTCGGGTCTTCACTATGTTTAACAAAAGCTTGTTCAAAAATTCCCTTTTGCTTCCTAACATCGGAAGGATCCACATGGTAGAAAACGGGCAGAACTTTAAGCCCCATCATTTTCAATCCCACCAACGTGTTTAGCTCTTTCAGGCACCATGTCGAGTATGCAAAATTCCTTGAAATGACAACGACTGCATACTGAGAATCTTTGATTACTTCAAAGAGTTCTTCAATCGAGTTTCCTTTCTCCAGTTTTTCATCATCTTTGAAGACATCAAGGCCCTTTTGCTTTAGCGCCGCATGTAAATGGCTCGTAAAACCTATGCGGGTGTCTTCACCGCGGAAACTGAGAAAAACATCGTAAGTCGGCGGAGTTGTTGAAGAAGAAGAAGAAGGAGATGAGGATGAAGGGTTTCTCCGCGTACTCAAGGCCATCGCCGAGTATACTCACAGGCTTCTTTTGGGTAAGTCTAATTTCTAGGATTCGAAGTCTACAGACTTGTTGGTAATGAGGTTCGGCAGAGTGGGTTTGGCTATAGGCAATTCACTTCCTTCTCCGGCTGTCTGTGTTCTCAGTGGGGAGACGACTGCATCTCGCTGGTATTTAATGCGGCGGAACGTATTATAATTATAGTCAAGAAATAAAAATAAAAAAATGCTCGTAGACCCGCATGCGTACTCGGTTTCCGACAAAGCAAATTTCTTGTCTGCATGAAGAGACGCGTAGAATTTGATAAGAAGTAAAATTGGGTTAGTCTTTCCCGAGTTCACGTGCCTGGAAGTATTATCCTCGGAATTCCACGAGCCCTATATTTTCATCTATTCCCCTTCATAAATTAAAATTTTTCCTTCAGTATGTGTTATCTAAAATGTCGTCCGTTTATTAATTTAATGTTTTAAAATATTTACAAAGCTTGATTGACACCATCATTAATGGATACTCAGAGGCTTGTCTAGTGTAAGGCCAATATGCAGATAATGTTTCCAGGAAATTTCCGATGACGGTGGCATCCCACAGTTGTTTAACGCATTCGTAGGTGAGGAATTCAAACAATTTCCCAGTTAGTGCGTTTATCCTTCCGATGGTCGGGAACCTTCCTAGTCAATAATAAACTTTATCAACGTGGACCAGCTGAATTTCAGTAGCACGCACCTTTGCTGTGACTCGCCCACGCGTATCCACCCCTACTCGGCTTTGGCAAAGGAACGCGGAGAAATCAATAGACAGGATAAAGACATTCTTCTCCAAGATGACATGCACTTCCAAGTATTATCCTCCCGACCGGACGGAATCAAGCACATCCGAAATGTTTCTCGTTCATGCAATGCCTCGTGATTCGAGCATGCAAGCACTACTTTTGACGGGCAAATAAAAGCTATTCATTATTAGTGTTTTCTGAGCGTCTTTAATTGATAAATAATAAGGCCTTGGAAGTTTGGTTTATGAACAATTCCCACTGCTTTCTGCCTTGATGAAAAAGTGATCCCACTCAAGTTCCACTGTGATCGTCCATAACGCAGATTCATGACTAGAGCTCTCCCTTCTTTTTGACCTACCATGAAAACACATTTTGAGGTCAACACGGCATTGATTGGAAGTTAGTAATAAAGAAGTACAAAGCATATGCTACCATCTCTGCAGGATCCAGAGGGATTTTCAGGTAACTCTAGTACACTGATCTTGAAAAGACCCTTCCAAAAGATTGTAAGATTATCAAAGGAGAAATTTCAATGTTGTACATTTTAAAAAAAGATGATGTGTTAGTGAAAATTTGGTCTTTTAATTATATATTTAGTGGGAGTCGTTACATCCTTCTCAATTTCATATATTTTTTACTTTTTCTTTACAAATAATTAGTATGTAGGAAAATTTTAATGGGAGTTGCTAAGTACTTTCCTTTGCAATTACACATATCTTCTTTATACAAACAATCATTCTCTAATCAAGAATCTTTCTGTTCAATTGCACGTAATTTCTTTGCACAAACAATTATTCTATAAAAAGTTGAATGACATGAATGCAAATGTAATATTTTTGTCACATTGTTGAAATTGTTGTTCACACGAGCATACTACAAAATGGTTAGATACATATTAACATATGTTTCTTACATTTTTAAAATAACTTGATTTACTAAATGAATTAGGTTAGAATTATGTATCGTTTTATCTAACCATATTATCATTAAAATTAAAAAAGAAAAGACCATTCTAAGGTAATGATATTCATATTTATTGTAACAAAGACTTTCACAATTATTAATAAAATTTAAAATTAATTGTGAGATATGCTGGATTATCAAATTAGAGTTGGTCGGCAATATAAGTCTAAACCTATCCCAGAACTGTAGAAGATAGACCGTGTTTTTTCGGAATCCAAACGACCATCGTTATCACAATATCCAAAGCACATTTCAAAAGAATCCAATGATCAGTTCGAGGCTACTGGTAGTATAAGTAGGTTCTGCTCATCCTTCTTTTCAAGTGGGCTGTAGGCACTATGACGTAGCGAACACGAGGCATTTCGAGGCTGCACACAGTGAAATAGTTATGTCCATATTTTGCCCCTGGGAATTTGTATGAAGGTAAGTCAGCATGCCCTGTAGAAGTTGTTTTCTTATTATGCTTGTCCCTCTTTCTAATCCTTAGAAGATATGCCCTCAAAAGTATCCACTTAGAACGAAAGATCAGAGCATGACTTTGATCCAGAAATGGACAACTTCATATGAATAAAGAAGTAAAGCTTAATGGTTGCTTTGAAGATGCTTTAGGCCATCAACATCTAGGATTTCTAGTTAAGAGAGTTGACATAAGCTATCCAATAATGTCATAAATTTATTCTCAGATGGAATTTAAAAGCTATTCGTATCATAATGGATTTGAAATCTCATCGGTTCATTAATCTAATATTTGCAAATATTTGCAAAGTTTGATTAAGTTTAACAATTTAAAAACTTGACCACGCAAGGAAAGTCACTAACAGAACGTTCATGAAACTGTTGAACTATAGGACCCTGCGCGTGCTACACGAGATGCTATGTTTAATTAATAATAACCTTTGAAAGTTGGGTCGCAAGCTGATTCCCCAGGTTTCCATTATGGCTGTCTTTTTAACACATATCTCCCTTCTTTTTGACCCACTGCAGGAGCACATTCTAAGGTCAATACTACAGTCTCATTGGAAGTTACTGGTAAAAGAAATCTACAACATAGGGAGTGCCCTTCCAACAAAGCCACCTTGTGAAAAAGTGACAGACAGAAGGACAATTTAAGGTCATATGCATAGTTGGAAAAAAGTAGAGAAGGGAGAGTGTAGTTGTACATTGTCAATTTAAGATTGTTTGAACTAAGGATGCAAAGAAATGAAAAAACAAGAGCAGAACTTGTGTATTTTTGGTTTGCATTTATGACACTTATTTGGCATCTAAAATACTCTTCCTTCTTCCAAATCAAAGCATTTAGTAGACCATTCAATTTACATTTGAAAAAGTGGCCAATATAGAAAGTATTAATCAAAATGTAAGTGTAAAATAAGGTGACATTGGGATAATTAACCTACATTTTAATGTACATAGAGTTTTATAATATTTTGAATGAAAAGAGAATATATGAGATAATGTATTTATTTATCTTCTTTTTTAAGAACTATTTCTTTTGAAAGATTTCTCCCTTAATTATCAGCCCTTGTCTTTATTAACATCTTGTCTTTCTCCTAATAAGTTTTCTTGATTTCCTCCAAATAACCCACTAGGATTAGATGTAGCATGATTTCAAATTCCTGTTACCATTATGGAGCAAGATTTAAGTAATTGATGAAGGATTTATTGTTCCAAGTTAAGTCCTACATTTTCATATACTACTATTATTAGATTAAAGTTTTTTCATTAATATTTGTTACGTGAAATGGCACCCGCTTATCAATTTAATGTTTCAAAATATTTGCAAAGTTTGATTAACACTATACTAGTGGACAGCTTGTTTAGCGTAAGACCAATATGCAGGATTCGAAGCTCACAAGCTTGTCTGGCTTTGAAGCTCGGTAGAATGGATTTTGCCATATGCAATCAACGTCCCTCTCTGGTGTTCTGCCTTCTGAAATTTGCAGGAAATTTCCAGGGTCGGTTCTTCCGCTAGAGGACGACAGCATCCCACAATTGTATGACGCATTACGAGGTGATAATGGGTCGGTGAGAGTATAAGCAACTTCCCACTTAACGAGTTTATTCTCACAATGTTTCATAAAACTTTTTTAGTCCATTAACTTTATCTACGTGGGCCACCTAACGCATCTCGAGGTTCTCTAATTCACGCATGTTCGGCTTCGGCAAAGGTACGCTTAGAAATCAATAGATGGAACAGAAAGAGTCTTCCCCAACATCCCTTTCTAGGACGTTCAAATTTCATTATGATTGTCCTCTAACCTGTAATCATGCCTACACCTCTCCCTTCTTTTTGACACACCACGAAAACACATTCTGAGGTTAACACAAACGACATTGTTTGGAAGTTGGTAATAAAGAAATACAGAGCTATGCCATTGTAGGATCTCAAGGATTTTCATGTAACTCAAGTACTAACCTTTCTCAACGAATGTGAAAATGATCAACACAAGGAAGTTCTAGAGTTCTACGTTTTAAAGAAATATCATATGGTAGTGAATTTGGGTCTTCCAATTACATGATCTTTTGTGGGAGTTATTGCAACCTTTTTCTCAATTTCATTCACTTTCTTTTTACAAACAAATATATTAACTGTTTTCAAAATAATTCTATTAAAATATTAATTTTCAATATTTTAATAGATTTTAAAGAAATATGATGTGGCAGTGAAAATTTAGTCTTCCAATTCCATGATCTTTTGTGGGAGTTGTTGTGATCTCTTTCTCAATTTCATGCACTTTCTCTTCACAAACAATTATATTAATTATTTTCAAAATAAGGCTATTAAAATGTTAACTTTATTGGTTAGAATTAAGAAAGTAGTATGTAAGATATCATTTATATTTGGAAACATTAAACTCTCTTAGGAAAATATTTTATTATGTTATAGTTGAAGCATTTCAAACTCAATTTTTGCTTAAATGAATTATAATGTTGGAATATATTCATGAGTTTTTGAATTCTCTTGTTTTTATATGAATAAGCTTACATATTTATAATAATGTTATATCAGATGTTACAAATTTAAAAAACAAAGTGGTATGAAAGGTAAAGAAAGTAGAGTTTATTGGTTTATTACCAATTTTTAAAATAATTTCTAAGTTACTTCTTACTTTTAAGACAATTTCATTCTATAATTGTTTGGTGCAACAATAATGCATCCCAAAGTAACCACAATGAAGAAATGGTACATTATTAGTGCATTCATCATCCCAATTTTTATAAAACATTTCTAATCAATCAACTTCTTAAAAAATGGGCAAGAAGAGGAATTTATAGGTTAGATAAAATAATATAAATTGTGATTGTATTTGCTTTTAGATGCTTCATCAAGTTGTAATGTAGAAAGCAGAAATTTGGAAGTTGATTGCATTAGAAGCTTGTTTATGGCACATAGTTACTCCAAGTAAAGTGCACTAATTATCAAAATGTTAAGGGGACCTTTCTAATGAATTTACCTTTGCAAAAAGGTAATGAACATAAGGAAATTTTGAGGTTGTATATCTAAAACAGAGATAGTGTAGTTGGTGGAAGTTTGGCCTTCATGTTGCATAACCCATCTATAATTGGGAGTTGCCACCTAACTTTCCACTAATTTTACATAGTTTCTCTCAAACAATTGCATTAATTGTATTTTTCATCTTTTAAGTTTTTGTTCTATACATAATAATTAAAATACCACATAATATTGTTATTATGTTGTTGAAAACTATTGTCTTAACTAGTACTACAAACATATTAGTACTTTTATAATTTAAGTTTGTATTACAACCATAATAGATTTTAGGACAGAGCATTTCATAGTAAATCATATCAAAAATAAAAAAATGTAAGTCCAATCTCACTTGATTTTTTGATAATGTGGTTTGGCAGAAGAGGATTTGCTATATGCCATTTCGAAATTTCCTCCAAATTTCGGAAGTCTTCTCATGTATCAGGGCGATTGCATCCCACAGTTGTTTAATACAACCTAACACATTAATTTGGTGATTCCACGAATTTCCAAGTGATTGCAACAAAGAACTACTAGTTCTTGAGACGAATAATTCAAAGTCGGCCCCATGCTTCCAACTACTTATATTTATAAATATCATCCATTTATTAATCTAATGTCTTAAAATATCTGCATAGATTGATAAACTTTAGGCTATTATTTAATCTTTGACCATTTAAAAACTTGATCTTCAAATGACAATCTGCACAAGAAAATGTCCCTATGGAAGAATCTTCATGAACGTGTATATATTGAAGAAAGATCGTTAACAAAATTTAAGACAGAGTGAAATTTAAAATTTTTTGAATAATGTAATTATGGTAGAAATTTCTGTGGGTCCTATAAAAGGAGGCAAAAATTCCAAATTTCTTCCTTTCTTTGTAATTACTAAATTTCATGCTTTATTGCTTCATTAAGGTGAGACAAATGGATTTGACATTGATTGGCAAGAAGTATAAAATAAAATTGTTCAATCAAATTAATAAATGTAAGTATGTCATTCAAACCAATTTCCTTCATAAAAAAGTGAGGCCATGTAAAAGGAGACGAAAATTCCAAGTTTCTTCCATTCTCAAGAAGATTTCTTGCTCTAGCACCTGACAAATGGAATAAGACAAATGAATTAGGCATTGGTTGGCAAGATATAATAATAAAATTGTTAAAATCAAATCGATCAATATTAATATGTTGTTCAAACCAATTTACTTTATAAGAAAAGGGAGGTCTTGTAAAAGGTAGTGAAAGTTTCAAGTTTTTTCCTTTCCCAAATGGATTCCTTTGTCTAATGCCTAACAAAGGTAATGAGACAAAAGGATTAAACATTGGTTAGCAAGAAATATAAAAAAATTAAAATCAAATTAATCAATATTAATATGTCATTCAAAACAATTTACTATATAAAAAAGTGACATCCTATAAAAGTATATGAAAACTTCAAGTTTCTTCCATTCTCAAGAAGATTTCTTGCTCTAGCACTTGACAAATGGAATAAGACAAATGAATTAGGCATTGGTTAGCAAGATATAATAATAAAATTTTTAAAATCAAATTGATCAATGTTAATATGTTGTTCAAACCAATTTATTTTATAAGAAAGTGAGATCCCGTAAAAGGTGGTAAAAATTCCAAGCTTTGTCCTTTCTCAAATGGACTCCATTCTCTAATGCTTGAGAAAGGTTACGAGCAAATGGATTACACCTTGATTGGCAAGAAATATAAAAATAAATTTCAAATCAAATCAATTAATGTTAATATGTCGTTCAAGACAATTTAGTACATAAAAAAAGTGAAGTCCTATAAAAGTGGGTGAAAATTCCGAGTTTTCTCCTTTCTCTTAAGGATTCGATGCTAAGATACTTGACAAAGAAAACAAGACAAATGAATAGAACATTTATCAACAAGAAACATTAAGAAAAGAAAAGAATCAATCAATGCTAAAAGAGTGAGTTGGTGTAGATATTGCAATAAGCTTGTACTATTACGATTCAATATTCCATATAAATCCATAACTCGTAGGTCAGCATTGTCGTGTGAAAGCATAGACTTTGTCATTATGACCATAGACCAAAGTCTTCTTTGTCATCTTTCCTGCATCACGTACTAACCCTCTCAAATTCTAATCCGACCGTCATTTGGCCCCAGCTTCACACCTGTTATGATTTCCTGATTTCCCCCACTTTTGTCATCTTTTGAAGTATCTTAAGAACCACCTCGGGATAGTATAACGGGGTAAGGTGTCATGTGTTAGGGTGTTTTCTTTATTTTAATGTCAAGCACCCCTTCTGGGCAAGCCGTGTGGAAAGGATAACAGGCTATGTTGTGAAGCTAGCCTGGCTAATCCTAGCATAATGATGTAGCGGGCAGAGGCATGCCTTTTCTTGATTTCGTGTACTCCAACCCTTGCATAGGGAAGGGACACTTTTGTTTTATTCAAAAGGGAATATGCACTTATGAAGAGGGGACAAGAAAATATTTCCCAATTCGGGTGTAGGAGGTTGGGTTCCTCGAACAACCTAAATCTTTCTCTCTCTTTGATCATCATAGGTCGATCAGGCAAGAGATACATCGACTGCTTCCTAGGTGATCAGTCGGTCAACCGCCCAATTACCCGTGGTGTTACGCAACAGCGTAACAAACTGGTTCCGTTGCCGGGAAACACCAGTATGGGCGAGTCTTCCTCTGATCCGGCTGACATGGATCGACGTTTTCGTGAACTTAATGAGGTCATGCAACAATCCATGCAGCAGATGTTTGCTGCACTAGATGCTAAGATCGAAAGAGTTAGCAAGGGGCTACATGATGGTTCTGAATCCACTGACAGTGGTGGAAGTAAGGGCCGACATGAGCAACCTGAGGGCCTTGTTGGTGAGCCACCAAAGGCCAAAATGAAGACTGAGTTCCCGACGTATGACGGGGAGGGTGACCCAACAGAATGGATCTGCCGAGCAGAACACTACTTCGAGTTTCACACCACTACTGAGGCTGACAAGATCCGCTTGGCATCATGGAACTTGTTAGGCGAAGCTCAGATATGGTTTCGTATGCTCCGTGAACAGCGGGGTCGAGAAGAGGTGACTTGGTCCCTCATGGTGGAGGATCTTCTGGCTCGAAATGGTCCAAATGAGTTTACCGATTATTTTGGTGATCTCACTAAGTTGCGACAAAAGGGGACGGTGGACGAGTATCAAAAAGAATTTTCCCGTTTGGTCCTTCGATCGGAGCGCATGTCGGAAAAGCAACAGTTGAGTTGTTTCATCTCTGGACTAAAAGATGAACTGTGTGGAGATATGCGGATTGCCAAGCCTGCAACGCTGTCAGCCGCCATCGGCATGGCGAAAATCCATGAAGCTAAGCTTAGAGGCTATCGTCAGCCACCAGCAATATCACGGGGTCCTTTTCCCATAGTCAACCGAAGGATTCAGCCACTCCCAAGCCTGCCATCTAGTTCTACAACAACCACTCCGAGTCTTTCTCGACCCATTAAAAGGCTTTCTGCTACGGAGATTGCAGAGCGTAGAGCTAAAGGCCTGTGTTTTAACTGTGATGACCATTTCAACCCTGGCCACCGTTGCAAAAAGCTCTTCTTTTTGGAGGGGTTGACACCAGAAGAGGAAGAAATAACAGAGAGCATCCTTAATGAGCTAGAAACAGAGTTGGTGGCGGACCGTGAAGAGCTACCCAGCATTTCACTTAATGCTATTTATGGAGTACCAAGTCCCCAAACGATGAAGGTTGACGGCAGCATTGACTCGGCAGAGCAAAAGGTGCGGTTCCTTATGGATAGCGGATCAACTCATAACTTTATCCATGCTCGAGTGGCAAAAAATCTGGGCATAGAAGCTACGGATTCTGGTTCGTTCCACGTACGAGTGGCAAATGGTGACTTCATCACCAGCTCAGGAGCATGCGTTAACCGAGAAGTAACTCTACAAGGAAACAAGTTCAAGGTTGATTTCATCCTATTAGCCATGCAAGGGGTTGATGCAGTTTTAGGGGTGCATTGGTTATATTCCCTGGGACCCATACTCTGGGATTTCCAGAGCCTGACCATGAAGTTTGCCCATGAAGGGCGCAAGGTGACCCTCACCGGCGTAGCTCGTCTGGCCAACAAGTTAATAGGGGGAGAAGAAATGGCCAGAGAATTAAGGAAACCCGGCTTAGGAATTGTTTTACGGGTCATGTCCGGAGGAGAGCCGCAGGATGATCAGGTGGAGGAAAACTCAGCTTGGAGGCGTTCATTACAAGAGCTGATCGAAGAACACGCAGACGTCTTTGCTAAGCCCCAGGGGCTACCACCTCAACGGACTCATGAACATCGGATCTCTCTAAAAAATGAGGGGCAGGCAGTGGTGGTGAGACCATATCGCTACCCTTATTACCAGAAGGCAGAGATTGAGAGCATTATTCGTGAATTGTTGGAATCTGGAATTATTCAGCGTAGCGATAGTGCCTTCTCTTCTCCAGTTATCTTAGTTCGGAAGAAAGACGGCTCTTGGCGGATGTGCGTCGACTATAGGGCCCTGAACCAACAAACCATAAAGAATAGTTTTCCGATCCCCAACATAGATGAATTGTTGGATGAGTTGCACGGAGCAGCGGTGTTCTCTAAGCTGGATCTTTGTTCGGGGTATCATCAAATTCGGGTGAATCCTGCAGATGTGCACAAAACGGCATTCCGAACGCACGAAGGGCACTATGAATGGCTAGTGATGCCATTCGGCTTGTCAAACGCTCCGGCCACCTTCCAGTCCCTCATGAATGAAGTCTTCAAATCCTTCCTTCGTAGGTTTGTCTTGGTCTTTTTTGATGATATATTAATATTCAGTAAAACTCCGGAAGAACACTTGGAGCATGTGCGTGAAGTCTTGGCTATTTTACGAAGTCAGCAACTTTTAGCTAAGCAGTCGAAGTGTGAATTTGGGAAAGAACGCCTTGGTTTCTTGGGGCACATTGTCGGAAAAGAAGGGGTTAGTGTGGAGCAAGAAAAAATTCGGGTGATCTTGGAATGGCCCCAACCAACCACATTGAAGGCTCTTCGTGGTTTCTTGGGATTAACGGGATATTATCGGCGCTTCGTTAGACATTACGGAGTCTTGGCCAGACCCCTGACCAACTTGCTGAAGAAAGGGGCATTTAACTGGAGTGAAGAAGCTGAAACGGCATTCCAAACGCTGAAACAAGTGATGACTCAAACTCCAGTGCTCTGCTTGCCAAATTTTTCTCAACCATTCTGTGTAGAGTGCGATGCTTCCAATATCGGGGTAGGCGGCGTGCTGTCCCAAAACCAAAGACCAATCGCCTTTTTTAGCAAGGCATTGACTGGACAGAACTCGCTTTTATCGGCGTATGATCGGGAAATGATGGCTCTAATTCTTGCAGTCCAAAAATGGCGTCATTATTTACTGGGAAGAGAATTCGTGGTGTGCACGGACCAACAAGCGCTGAAGCACCTTTGGAACCAACGCATTACTACTCCCAGCCAGCAGCGGTGGTTAGCAAAACTCATTGGGTTTGATTTTCGTATTGAGTACAAGCCTGGAAAAGAAAATGGGGCAGCAGACGCTCTCTCTCGGCGTTACGAAGGTACAAAGGATGGGGCTGGCCAACCTCGGATGGAAGAGAAGAAAACAGAAGAGACAAAGATGGGAAAGGGAGCTGCCGATTCAGAGAAAGGAGGCTCTAGCGTGGAAAAGTCAATCGAGGATGAGGTGACAGTTAATGGTTCACCATGGGATGGCGTAACATCGGCATGCAAAAGGGGCGTGCTGTCAAGTTTGGAAGGGGCTCATGTGGAAAAACCCGAGGGGCACCTGGCCCTCGCTGGTGGGTTTGAAGAGGATGTTGTGGCAAAAGAATGTGGGGCAATCTCTATTCCAGTACCCTTATGGGTGGAGCCGATTAAGGAAGAAACGCAAGAGAAGCTGGGGCACTTAGTAAGTCGTGTCCAACAAGGAGAAGAGGTGGGGCCCTGGGATTATAAATCGGGAATTCTTTTTTTTAAAAAGAGGATCTTCCTATCCCATGATTCTGAGCTAATCCCGACCATTCTAAAGGAGTTCCATGGCAGCACACATGAGGGGTACTTCAAATCCAACAAGCGATTACGATCGGTTTTCTACTGGAAGGGTATGGGAGATAGCTTACGGGAATTCATTAAATATTGTCGGGTTTGCCAAGAGCAAAAGGCAAACAATCAATCTCCAGCAGGTCTTCTACAGCCTTTGCCAATTCCCACTCACATCTGGACTGAGATTTCCATGGACTTCGTGGACGGTCTTCCTTCATCTCAAGGTAAAAACTCTCTGCTGGTGGTAGTTGACAGGCTATCCAAATATGCTCGTTTCCTGCCACTAGTTCATCCTTATACTGCTACTTCAGTCGCCCATGTGTTCTTTAATGAGATCTTTAAACTCTATGGTCTTCCCCGAAGTATTGTATGTGATAGAGGCTCAATTTTCACCAGCACCTTTTGGGCAGAATTATTTCGGTTACAGGGCACAAGCTTTAACTACAATACTGCCTATCATCCTCAGACCGATGGGCAAACTGAAGCCGCTAACAAGTCTATAGAAATGTATCTCCGGTGTTTTGTTGATGGAAAACCTAAGGAATGGATGAAATGGTTGGCGTGGGCTGAGTTTTGTCATAATACTAGCACAAATAGCAGCACCGGCATGTCCCCGTTTGAGGCTGTGTATGGCCGAGCTCCTCCGACTCTACTTCCATATGTCCCAGGTACCACTGCGTTAGAACTCCTTGACAGTGAGCTGCGTCAACGGGATGAGATTATGAAAAATCTTCGGAATCACTTGGCAACAGCCCAGCAACGCATGAAGCGTGCATATGACAAAAGGCATCGAGAAGTGGAATTCGCTGTCGGAGAAGACGCCTTGCTCAAACTGCAACCTTATAGGCAAGTGTCTGTATCATTACGTAAGATACTCAAGCTGTCCCCGCGCTTTTATGGGCCCTTTAAGGTTGTGGCGCGGGTCGGAAAGGTCGCTTACCGCCTGCAACTGCCGGAGGGGTCCCGCATCCACCCGGTATTTCATGTTTCTCAGTTAAGGCGGTATTTCGGCACTACCAAGGAAGTACTGACTGAGCTTCCCAAGGGGTTAAACAAGGATGGGACTCCAACCGCAGTACCCGAGGAAGTGTTGGACAGACGCAAGCAACATCAAGTTCCCGAGATCCTAGTTAAATGGCAAGGCTTGCCAAAGGAAGAAGCGACTTGGGAAAGTCTCCCTATGCTGCAGCAGCGTTTCCCTGAGTTAGACCTTGAGGACAAGGTCTGAATCAAGGAGGGGCACCTGTTATGATTTCCTGATTTCCCCACTTTTGTCATCTTTTGAAGTATCTTAAGAACCACCTCGGGATAGTATAACGGGGTGAGGTGTCATGTGTTAGGGTGTTTTCTTTATTTTAATGTCAGGCACGCCTTCTGGGCAAGCCGTGTGGAAAGGATAACAGGCTATGTTGTGAAGCTAGCCTGGCTAATCCTAGCGTAATGATGTAGCGGGCAGAGGCATGCCTTTTCTTGATTTCGTGTACTCCAACCCTTGCATAGGGAAGGGACACTTTTGTTTTATTTAAAGGGGAATATGCACTTATGAAGAGGGGACAAGAAAATATTTCCCAATTCGGGTGTAGGAGGTTGGGTTCCTCGAACAACCTAAATCTTTCTCTCCCTTTGATCATCATAGGTCGATCAGGCAAGAGATACGTCGACTGCTTCCTAGGTGATCAGTCGGTCAACCGCCCAATTACCCGTGGTGTTACGCGATAGCGTAACACGCCTTATCAGTCTTTTCTCCGAAGATTCCTTGTGATTAGCGGGCAAAGAGGCTCGTATGTTGCTTATTGAGAAACGGTCTGAACTATTTGACGTGAACTGTATCCTCGTGTTGCCATATCTGATTTGGAAAGAAAAACAAAAGTTGAAACTTAACTAAAGAACGGATTTTGAGAAGATACGAAGCATTTCGAGATGCAGACAACGGCAGCTCAATTCTTTAATGCAACGTCACACATTAATTTAATTATCCCACGAATTTTCAAGTGACTCAATTATACAACCACCAGCTTTCGGCAAACAATTCAAAGTTGGGCCCTAAACTTCCAACTACGACTATACATAAATCAAGGGCTTTCTTATTAGTAGTAGTTATCTGAAACGGGCTCATTAATTTAATGTCTTAAAATATCTACAAAGTTTGATTAACTTTAGGATATCCTTTAATAATATGGGTATCTTAAATTAATAACATCGATTTGGAAGTTGATTTGCAAACTATCTCCCTACTTTCCACTTTATAAAAATGTAATTCCACTCAAATTTCACTGTGGCCATCCCTTCACACATATTTAACGCTATACATCTCCTTTCTTTTTGGCTCGCCATGAGAACACATTCCTATTGAAAGTTGGTGGTAAATAAATAAATAAAATATGGGACTCCCTTGGCAAGATCCTAGGAGGATTTCCATGCAAGTCAAGTGTGCTAATTATCAAAATGTTGAGAGGACCTTCCTACTAAATTCACCTTGTGAAAGAGTAATGAACAAGAGGAAATTTTGAGGCTGTATATCTAAAAAGAAAGTCCAATAGGTCGAAATCTGGCCTTCAAATTGCATAACCCGTCTTTTATTGGGAGTTGCCACCTAACTTTCCATTCTAATTTTACAAAGTTTCTTTCAAACAATTGTATTAATTACATTATTCATTTCGTAACTTTTTGTTCTATAACAAATAATTTAAAAACTACATAATACTATTATTGTGTTGTTTAAAACTGTTGTCTTCAGTAATTTTACAAAAAGATTAGTACTTTTGTGACTTAAGTTTGTATTGCAACCATAATAGATTCTACAACATTGCATTTCATAGTCAATCATATTAATAATAAAAAATGTAAGGCTAGTCTCGCTAGATTGTTTGATAATGAGGCTTGGTAGAATAGGACTTGGTAAATGCCATTTTGGAATATCCACGAAATTTCCGAAGTCGTATCGTGTATCCCATAGTTGTTTAACACAACCTAACACATTAATTTAATCATTTCACAAACTTTCGAGTGATTGCATTGGAGAATTACTAGTTCTTGAGACGAACAAATCAAAGTTGGCCCCATACTTCCAATTATTTTTATTTATAAATGTCATCCATTTATTGATTTATTGCCTTAAACTATTATTTTTTAAAGTCTTTATTAAATATTACAATGCACACACTTAATTCATACACGCAAAATGTTGAACATCAAATTTCATAGTTAAAATTTCTACATAGGAAACACTATTGTTTGTAGACTTTAAGACTCATGAATGTCTTTAATTAATAATAAGGTTTTGGAAGTTAAGTTATTGCCATTAGCAAATGCTTCTGTAGCCTTTTGTTTTCCCACGTCAAATTCCACTATGGCCGTCCTTTCACATGAATCACAAATATATTTTTCGCTTTTTAACAACCTATAGTGAAAAAGAAAAAGGAAAAAGAAATGCAAAGTCAAAATCATTGTGTAATTGAAAGTTAGTGGGCACTAAAGTTAAAGCATATCCCCACCAACTCAAAAGGAATCTGGAAGGATCTCCATTTAAGCCCTAGTGTATTTGTTATGAAATTGCTCAATAAGACCTTTCAAATGAATTCAATTTTGTGAAAAAGGAGATTATTTGTCTTCAAATTGTATAATCCTTTCTTCTTTTACTGGGAGTTACCACCTACTTTCTTGCCAATTTAAATGCCTTTTATCTACTACATACCTTTTGTCAATATTTATTAGCGAACATTGTTGTTAGGCCTTAATGAGTGTTTAGGAATTCTTAGACATAGCTTTCTTTTACAATCATAATGAATATTATTAATTTGACATTTCAGGAAGATGAATTAGTTGTACAGGCTTTTCTGAATTATTCTTTGATGAAAAAATAATTGTAAATATAATATGAATTATGAAAACATCTTTAAGTCATGTACAAAGTTTCAGTCATAATAAAATTAGATTGAAGAATGAAATAAAAAATTTTAAAACAAAATTATTCTAATAATCAAATCTGAATAATATATTTTCAGCCAAAAATTATCATACTTTTAGGAATTTAAAGATCAAAAAGTTCTTATCTATGTTAATACTAAGATATTTATTTATATTTATTTAAAATAATTAAATTAGTTGAATAAGTTGGATAAATATCTAGCTTCATTGTTATATATATTATAATTAAAATTTTATAAATAGATTTATTCATATAAATCTATTTATATATATATATATATATATATAGATATATATATAGAGAGAGAGAGAGAGAGAACGTTAACAAAATTTAAAAATCCTTGAATAATGTAATTGCACATTGCATAAAAATTTCCATAGGTCTTGTAAAAGTAGGTGAAAATTCCATATCTCTTACTTTTTTGGGAGTTCTTGAATTCCTACTTTAAATGCTTTACAATGATGAGACAAATGTATTGGACATTGATTTGCAAGAAATGCAAAATAAAATTGTTCAAATCAAATAAGCAAATGTGAATATGTAGTTCAAATTAATTTCCTTTATAAAAAAGTGAGGTCCTGTAAAAGGAGATGAAAATTTCAAGTTTCTTCTTTTCTTTAGTGGATTCCATGCTCTACTGCCTAAAAAATGGAACAAGAGAAAATGGATTAATATTGGTCATTAAGAAATATAAAAACAATTGTAAAAATCAAATTAACCAATGTCAACATGTAAACAAGACAAATGAATTGGACATTGATCAACTAAAAATATAAATAAAAACAATTGTTCAAATCAATCGATGTTAATGCCTCGTTTAATCCAATTTATTTGATAAAAAAGTGAGTTCATGTAGACTTTTCAATAAGCTTGCTTTGTTACGAAGCAATATTCCATATTAAACCAATGACTCGTAGGCCAGCATCATTGTGTGAAAGCATGGACTTCCTCGTTGTGACCCTACACCAAAAACTTCTTTGTTTATTGAGAAATGGTCTCAGCAATAATTTGACATGAATTATACCTTCACGATGGCATAGTCTGATCTGAAAGGCAAAAACAAAATCTGAAATTTGACTAAAGAGCGGATTTTAAGGAGAGACAAGGCATTTCGAGAAGGCGACAATGGCAGCTGAATTGTTTAATTCAATGTTCGAGCTTAATTTAATTATTGCACAAAATTCCAAGTGACTCAAACGTAGAACCACCAACTTTCCATGGAAAATTCAAAGTCGGGCCGCAGACCTCTAACTACTACCATACATCAATCAAGAGCTTTTCTATCAGTAGTGGTTATTCGAAACCAATCCATTAATTTAATGTCTTAAAATATTTGCGAAGTGTGATTAACTTTAGGCTTTTTTTAATGGTAACCATCAAAAAAAAGAGAATGGATGCAAGGAAATTTTCCTATCAAAACGTTCATGAGCCTATATTGCTCCTGTGTGGCCGGATCTATTTGGCTTGCCGTATGCCCAAAGGAACACCATTTTTTACCCTGAGTGTCTTTCATTGATAATAAGGCTTAGGGAGTTGAGGTATTGCACTTTGCAAATGATTCCCTAGCTTTGTGCTCTCTTGCACCCCAATTCCACCATGGTCGTCCTTTCATATATTTTCCACTTCTTAACAAAAAAATAAAGAAAAAAGAAAAATTGCTAGTGCGTTTGTTATAAAAATACTAAATGAGAATTTTCAAACAAATCGACCTTTGTGAAGAAAACATGAGGAAATTTGGAGGTCTGCAAGCCTAAAAGAAAACATGGTTTGGTAGTGGAAGTTTGGTTTTCAAGTTCCTTGATTCTTCTCTTCTTCTTCTTTTTTTTCTTTTCTTTTTTCTTTTTATTGGAAGTTACCACCTATCTCTGTCTCCAATTTTACATAACTTCTCTCTACAAATAATTATATTAATTTCTTATTCAAGATTGAAAAGTACCTTTCTTCTCTCTCTTAGTTGAAGATTTGTTTTTCCACTAACCTAACCATATATGATCTACGTGAACTTCATAATGTTAGATATGATTGTATTTGATAGTGCATTCAATGTTAATGTTCCAAAGATATCATTACATAAAATAAATGCTATAATTCCATTATCCATTGTATTTATTTGTGAATTACTAAAAAATATTCCTATTGATATTATCATATCATCAAAGATTTGCCCATAGAACTTTTAAACTAATGTTTAAATAATAGTCAAAACTTTTTGGTTGATATACTCCACATACTTTCTTTTAGTGAAACTTGCAATATCTTATAACTAATTATCAAACATGCCATATTGATTCCTCTTGACACTTCAATAAAGCCACTAGGTAATGAACATATCTAGCAGGTCCATGTATCGGAAATTAATATCATTAAGTCATGTTATTTTGGCAATTTAAAAAATGTGGCAAAAATGAAATTTGATATATGTTATTTACATATAAAAATGTAATACAAGATCTAAAAAACTGAAGCGAGGTCTGAAATTCAAACAAAAAAATTATAAAAATATATGAAAGATTTCATAACACTACACGTTGAATTATTAGTTTTTTGTTTTCAAATTGTTGAGTTGTACGTAAGCTCAATCATACTTAAGTTGGTCCAGTTGTTTTCATTTATTATTATTTGGGCTTCGCTCTATCTGGACCAAGCCCACGTTCATTAAAATCCTGGTTGCTTAGTTCAACGCTGGTTCCTAAAAGTCCGGGTTGATCTTATTAAATGTTTTAGCACTAACAGGAATTATGAACCAGCTCAAAAAATGTTTTACAAGAATCTTTGATCCCAGCAGCACTGAAGGATCAACTAACAGGTTTCTCTTGAATACGGAGCACTACAACATCAGATGAAGTAGTAGGATTGGTAAGTATTAATGAGTAATGGAAAAATGAAACTTAATTCAAAATTTAGAATAAAACAACCAAAATGTAAATAAGATTTGGATTAAATATAACTTTCAACAAGAAAACTACACACAAATGAGTCTACATTTAGTAATAGTGGATAATGTAGTGATACATCCTTCAGTGCAAGGGTATATTCAAATTTTCTTGCCAAGAACTTGACATCTTTAGCATCATTAAGTTGTATTTTTATAAGTGTAAAATTTGCTTTCAAATGCAGCAGATGCCTATATCTAAAGCTATTGAAACTTAACTCAATTGAATACATAGTTTGTAATATACAAATTTTGCCATATCCTATTTTTGAAAGAAATCATCCTGGCAGAAAATTGTATTCCTAGGTATGTTTGACTTGATATGACATACGAAAACACTAAGGCACCAAAATATCTTTATGGAATTGGCTGTGGTTTTTTTCGTTGTGCCTACCGAATGGTATTTGCTATGATGGTTAGCAGTTCCACTAAATGCCTAAAAAAAATAAATTTGGTATCTATTTTTCTTGGCATTGGTGCATCTTTCTCATTGGGTCTTGATGCAAAACAAACTTTGCAACAATCTGTGATTCCTAGGATAAGAAACGAAAGGTGCCTGGGCTTTTGCCAATACTCAAACTTGGGTTTATGGAAGAAAATTATTCCAAACCTTGACTATAATCTCGGATTTTCAACAGTAATTTCTATGAAAATTGACACTTGGTTGACTAGCTAAACACATGTTGTCTTTGCCAGAGAAAGTTTTAAAAGTTATAATAACAAGCTCCATAAGCTTACAAATATTATCTCATGGCAACTAGCATCCATTTTATGGGAAAAATGACAAGTCAATAATTCAAGAAATAATATTTTTTGACCACAATGTTCCTTAATCATGACTAATTAAATCAAATCATCAACATTCCTTCTGTATTGACCCAAAATTAGATATTTTAAAACATATTTTAGCTTTTCAAAATAGATCAACAGTTACTTTCTAGTTGGTAGAACAGGGTGCAACATTTTAGCTAAAGATGATTTGGATAAACAAACAACTAGATAAAGATTTTTAATTTTTATTTCAAGAAACCAATAACAATTGAATCATTCTACTTTCTAGAACTTTGTAGAAGATATTATAATATAACCACCCTTGTACTTCTGTTGAAGTAGGCAATGTTTATATCATTTACTATGAACTTTTGAGAAGTAAGAAGAACTTCCGACTTCTGTCTATAGGAAATTATGCAAAGGTAGTCTTAGAGTAACAATTCACGCAAGGAAGTTCACCCTCGAAAGCCACAATTGCAACCTATAGCTTTGAAATAATAACAAGTATGTTATAAAGTGTTTCTTCATAACACAGATTGATCAACCAATTCAACCAACCATAAATGTTACACTAACCTTTTTGAATGAAAATGAGGAACTGGACTCAGAGCAATTCATATAGTTCTATAACTCGTGTTGTGTTTGTGGAAATCAATTTCTACAAATAGTTATGCAATTTGACTAAATTGATCTCTATCTTACTTGCTTTAGATCATAGCCATTTAAAGAGTGAGAATGACAAGAAAATGTTGCCTATAAGAACTTTCTAGAACTTTACTTGTATTGCTAATATGTGGCTGAAATTGTTGGCCTAATGAGTGTTTTAGTGATGGGAATTACACCAAATTCCTTGGTCTCTACTCAAAATATATATATATGCAACACTTTCCTTGGTCATAAAAAACCAATTGACAAACATTCTTAGAGATATTGGAAAGGAATAAGTTCAAACCATTGCATTTTGCACTCTATTTAATCAACCAATCTCTTTAGTCGCTTTCTACTTTCTTCTTCCCCAAGATGATCTTGCATACTTAACTCAACAAGGCTAGTTTGCTCCTCCTTCATATTCCACTATATGGATTATAACTTCTGACAACTTTCCTACTCACACGTTTGAAGTATAAAATTACAAGACATTAGATTAAGATTTAGAGTTCTAAAACATCATTTGAATTGTAAAAATTCTATTCAAGGCATCAAGTAGATCATCTTAAATGCCAAAAATCGCAAAAATTTTCTACGATCTTCTTGTAGTAACACATGTAACCATATTTTTGTTTAGGCTTTATATACCATTTCTTTTTTAGCCTCACCTAATAAGAGCAGCATGTTATTGACCATCAAATTGATAGCAAATTGGGAGACTACCTTAATTGAACAAATCAACCCACTTAGACATTTGGCCATAAATCATAACTATGAAGAAAAAAGAGAAAAAGTCAATTTAACTAAGTGCTAATGGTACATGGATACAAAAAAGGACAAAACCTACTCATATACACTACTAGAAGCATGCCATAAAATTAAATTAATTACTAAAAATGAATTAAGCATAGATTTTTATCAACAAACTATAAGCTTGTGATTGAGGTTACAGTTAAAAAAGAATAAAATATAAATAATTTGATAAATTATTCTTATCAAATATAAAATTTTATCAAAATATAACCAAACCTTTTAATATTACTCACTTCAAGTTTAAAAATTTTATATTGCTCATCATGGTTACTAATAAAGTAATAACAAGAAGAAACTAAAATCATAAAAAAAAATTAGTGCAACAACATGTTATTTTATTAAGTTGTACCTAGTCATGTCAATACATAGCATGTAGCCCATATTATTGTAATATCCATAGCTTCATTGATCTAACAAATGCCCACTCGCAAATGAATACCAAGATCTTTTAAGTTTTGTTAATTCCAATTCATGAGGAGAAATGTCATTAAGAATATCAAGAGACTTTAAAACATCACACTTTTGTATTAGACATGCTCTACACTCCTTTATCTTTAGATTCAAGTTGTTTGTTGCAACTTAACCCCAAGGTAGCCACAACCATCCAAGTCCATAACTATTTCCTAGAACTTGCCTTGTATATACACCCAAAATTCATTTACACCAACAAAACAGACTTTAGGGGTACAAAAGCTACATGAAATGAAAAGTAGCGAAACTTATTCACGCCTATACATACACTTACTGACGCGCATATCAGACATCTTGGCTTTGGTCAAGCAGCTTCCAATTTCCTTTTATTGAGAAATTGTCTAGGCAATGCATAAAAATCAAAATGTTGTGAAAATCTTTCAATATCCCTCTAAAAAGATAGCAGGTAGGGCAGACGTTCAAGAGAAGCTGCTATTCATTTTTCTTCTTTTTACGAATTATTTGTATTAATTATGAAATATTGTTATTATATTACTAAAATTTTTATTTTAATGAGTATTTTAAAATATACAAATAGTTATCTTATTTAATTTTGGTTTACAATTATAATCAATTCTATTAATTTAATGTTGTATGAAGATTAACTAATTAAAATTCCTTAAACAATGCAAATGTAGTTTACGAGGAAATTTCCCAAAGCCCTGCAAAAAGAAGTGCAAATTCTAAGTCTCCTCTTTCATGTGAGAGGGCCCCCATGCGTTAATATTTCGTCCTAGCAAATGACAGATTAAACATTTGGTCAATAAGAAGCATAAAAAGATTTTACATCTCAATGTGAATTGTGGAAGATCCAATGGTTGAGTTTTCAATCACAATATGATTGCATCGTTCAAATTAATTAACTTTACAAAAATGGCCTCCTGCGAAAAGCTTATTCCATTACGGAGTAATGCTATATGTAAATCTAGGCACGAATTTGAAGGATAAGTTTACCTTATGAAAAAGCAATCAAATATGAGAAAACTTAGAGTTGCTTGTCTAAAAAAAAAAAAGAATATTTGGAGAATTCATTATTCAACTTTAATATCAAAGCTGTTTATTTCTCTGAATTTCCACATATCATTCTTAGGATTATGTTAATCTTCTCCATATAATATTCAGAACACATTTTAAAAGACCCAAAAGTTAAATATGAAGAAATCTCAAGGTTGATTGCAGCAAATGTATTCATAGGCTGCTCACGATATAACTGGTTTTCATGTGGTAAAAGTAGACGTTAGCATCTTGTCTGGTACGTCCTTATTGAGGCATGAAAAGCATAGCCTACTTTTTTACCAACATACGTTCACGTGAAACCATTGATGGCTTCTTTCTGGCTTGCCGGCACAAAGTACCGAACGTCTTCTCCCGTCCTTTCTGATACTTCCTTAGGATTGTCCATGTACTCATTCGTTTCACGGCCGTTCTTTTAACCCTTATTTATTCCTACATAATTTTGGTTAACTTTCTTCAAGATGTTTTTTTGTTTATATATAAGAATTCTATTTCAAAAGTATTGTTCATGAGAGGAATTATGAATAATGACATATTAATTAAGAGACCGAAATTAAGACTATTAATTTAAGTTAATATTATGAAACGCTACTTTTGACTACTCTTGTTAAGTTTATATTAGAAAATAAATTACTATGAATGTTAAAAAGAATAAAAACGAATATTCATACACTAAAATTCTAATATAAATTTAAGACATATCAAAAGAGCTGTACAAACAAAATTAAAATATTCAAAATAGAGTTAGATCAAGTATTAGAAAAGATAAGAAGATTTTAATTGACCAGGATACAGTAAACCTAATGTTGACATATAACTAAGAATTTAAAGAAATGATAATTATAAAATTCGCTTTTTAAGGCTTATATGCATGTATATTTTATTTGAATAGAAAATCATTCCATGAATCATAAAACTTGGATATAAATCCGACAACATAACAACGTAAAAACTGCTTCACTACGGAACACCACTGCGCCTCCTCAGAGGGATGGCCTAAATCTTACATATTCTCTTTCGGAGAAGAGGAGTGCTGTTGCTCTGTTCTTTGCGCGTCTAAGAACGGCAGGAGATGAAGACCCGCATGTGAGCATCGTTGTTCTTACAGTGATGCTGCTTTCCCCTCGTCGTCACTAAATTTGGGAGTTGTTACGGCCTTTCCACCAATTTTAAGTATTTTTCTATATAAACAACTGCAGCAAATTATGTTATTTATTTTGCAAATTTTTATTTTACGAAAGATAATTAATAACACATAAAAAATAATAGTTAGTGTAAACAAGTTGAGATTCCAAGACCCTTCCCCTTATTGAAACATTAAATGTTAGTAAGTTAAAAATTTAACTTTGCCTAGTTTAGTAATGAGGAGATGTTTAATCCAAAGTTTAATACATTGATAGTGAGTGAGTTATGAAAAAAAACTAAAAATTTAAAAAAAAATCACAAAGCAATGTAAGTTATGTAATTGTGAATTTTAATCATAATGTTAATCTACCTCTTAGACAATTTTCCCCACTCCAAAAAGATAGTTCAATTTGTGTTCATAGCAGCAATGTTTAGAAAAGTTTTCCAATTAATCAAATCAATTTTGTAAACAATTCCACCATTCTGATTGCTTGCATTTAAAGTAAAACATTGGCATAATCTTAAGAATACTTAATGTATTTATATATGTAATTTTTTTTTATTGCGTACATACATGTGTTTTTTTTCATTCTTACCTAAACGTTTACAATCAAAATTAACCCACATTTGCCAAAAAGAGTACTACCAATGGGTCAGGTTCAAGGTTCAACAACACCCAACTTTCCTACACTCCCTTTTCTTTGACTGAAAAAAAGTTACTATTAATGATGTGCATTATCGATCACTGTTAAAAGGTTAATCCGTAAAATTCCAAGCTCAAAAGCTCGATTGATAATAAGACTCTGTTGATCGGTTTTGTTATATGCAAAAAGCTGTCTGATTGGAAATTGGTGGGAGAAAATACATCAACATCCCACCAAAAAGGTGGCAACTCACCATTGCCACAATGTTTGTAGAAACCTCTCCAGTCTATCCATTAAAAATTGTAAATAAGTTGTGCTCAGAAGCACGTTTCCTTCCTATCCGGTTTATTAAGAAATTGTTTGACTGAGGGAACACGCAGAAGTCAATAACAAGTGAAATAAAGATACAAAGACATTTTTTCCTTTCTTTGTGAAAAGAATACAGATTCGCCTGTGTATATTGTTCACTTCTTTAGGACTTACTGGCATATCTCAGAGGATCCTTATGATTGCCCATACTTCCAATCAGGCCAGTCTTTCAGCCCTTATCTATAAAAGAGCTTTACCAACAGTGCAGTAAAGAAGAAGAGCAGTAATTAATTTTTTTATTTTTGTAATTTCAAAAAATGATAAGGAATTGTTAAATCAACATAAATATATATATACATACACAAGTTCTAATCTTTTTACTTGAGACGGAAGCTGATTGTGCGGGCAAGCAATTACTATATGTTTTGCACTTGTCTAATAATCAAAACTTAAGCAAGTTTACTTCAGTTTCTTTTTAAGGATTTTCTTATTCATTTATAAGGACTTTAAGTCGAAAATACTATCCATTTAAGACATTATAGATAATCTTATATTATTTAGGTCATCTAAATCATTACTATCAATTTAAATCAATAAGAAAATAAATTAATATTAAAGAATACATATTAAGAAGAATTAAGAAAGAAAAAGATCCATAAGCTAAAATTTTAATACAAACTTAAAGCTTATCAAAGAAAGAGGAGAAAGTACATTTTGGATTGGACTCTGCCACTGGGACTCGGGCGGAAGAATCTGCTGCACGACTTCATTTCGTCCAAAAAATCTACCCCGTGCCCGTGGCATCACGGTTCAAGCCGCTCGAGCTGTGCTCCTCCTAGTGACGGACCATCTCCTTAGACTCGTGAGTTCACAGGGCTAATAGGTTGGTGAAATGTTCACAACACCAGTTAGTGGAACCAAGCAGGTAATCGGCTGCAAAAAGCACCCCCTTTGTGGTTGGAGGTGCTTTATTGGTAACAATTGTTCAAGAAATCTAAAGGATAATTCCATCATTTTTTGGCCAAGCGCGAATTACAAAGGAGTACTCCGATTTTGCCATTGACGTCAAGACTCACAGGTGGGCGACGCAACATGGGAAACCTCGAAGTGGGAATCATCCAACGTTGGAACGAGAAAGAGGAAGTGGCAAGGAAGAATGCCTCCTTTTCTTTATTGGTCAAATGGCTTTCTTTGCGACAGTACCATCATGAAGACCGGTTTGCAACCAAAAAGTAAAATCCCGAAGATCTTTCAAATTCCAACCAGGTGGGTTAATGCTACCTAGAACCTCAAAAAACTGTGAAACATCATGCTCATCTGCCACATTCCTTAACCTCAACATTCGTACTATTTGTTCCAATTGAAGTCTCAATGCAGCGACATCTTACCAAATGCATCCCATTTTTCATGAACAACTCAGCTGGCATGTTTGCCCAAAATCCGTTTGGCCAACAAAAGAGACTTCAAGGGCATGGAAGACCAAGGGCAATTCTTGGCAAACATCATAGGCCTCAAATCGCCAAACAAACTCAGGATACATGGGATTACCATCTCCACGATGCTAAAATTTGAATTCTCATCCTCATGAACTTGATAAGTAGCAAACAAAGCAAATCCCACAATCAACTCCTCCGAATCCACATTTAAATGAAAAAGATTGGCGCTGCTATGGTTCTGTGAAACATAACGGGCAGACTTCAGAGGCAAGCTGGCTGGTTTAAACGTGAAAAACGGTAACTTTCTTGCTGTTGGTGTGTGCAGAAAATCGAAAGTGCTCTGGCAACAAAATCTGAATCTTCAGGTACTCAAACATGTAGAGGTTACGCTAGTACTCCTCATCGAAGTTGGATAATGAACCATCAGATTAGGAGGGAGAAAAGCATCACTGCCTGAAAAGAATGGATTAAATTAAGAAAAAATGTGGCTAGAGCCAAAAAACTCAAAAATTTACCACCACATAATGCCACAATTTACTGATTTATAAATAAATAAGAGTTGGCAAATATGTAAAACTAAAATGAAACGAAGCAACGGTGAAATTTATAAATATTCTGTATGCTGCTACTTAAAAAGCAACAAATGGAAGGGAGTTCTTTCTTGCAGATCCGGGATTTGAAGAAGTCGATTTATGGGTGTGGACATTCTTGTGAAGATATGGGTTTAGGAGCTGCGGTGGGTTCATGTGGATCAGGGAATAAAGACGAAAGTAAGAGGTAGACTTTATACCTAATGCTTCGAAGATGAGTCCCGATCAGTCAGATCGTGGGCAGAGACGACGGCGAGTGAACCGTATTCAGCCCCCCGCAATTTCGTTCATGTTATGCCCCTTCGTAGGCGGGCCGAGGCTGAAGGAATGCACTCAAAAAGCCCGCACGGAACAAGGTGGGCGGGTGGGCCTGCATGTGCCAACGCTAGTCGCGACTCAACAATTAAAAAAAAAAAGAAGAAAGTATTTTCTCTAAAATAAATCTATCTTTTAAAGTTTTGGGATTCCGCTCTCTCTATCTCTCTTTCTCTCAAAATTGATTTGGTTACTGGTTATGTTCACTAAATGCACTTGGAATTTGCTTTTTTTTTTTTTGTTTTACATATACATCCAAACTTATACATTTAGATGTCAAACTTAAAATTGAGAAATCTTAAACAATACTTACTCCGAATTAAGTTATGTACTTATGAATTGTATATGATCATTAGATTTTAATTTGCTACAATCTACCAGTCTGATTCTACGGTACTAATTGTCCTGACCACGCTGCTTTGTAGTAGAAGCCTCTGACATTTCAGTTGGCTGATAGTGACTGAACGACTTACTGGTATGGGTCGACGCCTGACAACATCTTTAGGGGGATGTCTCTGAAAATGAACTTTAACCCATAGTTTGGGGCACTGGCTAGGTCTTACATTCCAAATGCCTATAAAGGAAGAAGCAAATCTTTGGACGCATACATCACATCCTGACGCAAACAAGAACAGAATTATCATCTGGCGATGGGCTTACGTGGGAAGCTTTTGCAAATCGCTCTGGCAGTAGCAGTAACGATTGCATCTGCAGTAGTGGCCGCAGCTCAGGCCAAGCCTGACTGCCAAAGGAAATTTGCGGGAGTAGAAATTCCATATCCGTTTGGCCTCACGGAGGACTGCTACCTCGATGAGAAGTTCAGTACCACTTGTGACACCGGACAAACAAAGGTGGGCAGTCTCACTATTAGAAGCATATCGATTGAGACTTATGAGTTGCATGTCTTGCAATGTGTAGACCAAGATTGTTACGATCAAAAGGGTCAAGCTGTAGGCACCAATGAATAACCAAATAACATTGGCCTTGGGGGATGAGAGGTGAATGGGTATGATAGAGGAAGATAGCATGAACCCCTATAGGTATTCGGCACATTCGTTACTTGTGTTTAACGTATGTTGCATATTGTGTTTAATTTTGTAATAATATAGTTATGACTACTTGTATTTCATTGTTTTCATCTGCAACTCAAACTGTTGGCATTTGGTGGTTCTTCTTTTGGCCACTTTGCCATGATTTGATGTTTTGATTCATCCAAATATAAAGAATAAGGAGGTAGCGTAACGAGTAACTGTTTGATTCCTATCTTTGTTACTTTGTAAAATATTTTGACTAGATACTTTATGAATTTTATCTTAAAGTTGTCTTATTTTGCCATTCTATTTATACTCCTTTGGTCTAAAGTTGATTTTTTTTGTTTGAATTATTAGCCTTGACATATTATATAATTAGATGGTTCTCACTTATATTTATCTATTCAATTTCCCAAATGTGACATTTATTATGATGTGGTATGATTATATTACTAAAATTATTGTATTAATGGTATTTCAAAATATACCATAGTTATATTCTTTAACTGCTCTTTATAATTATAATTTATTCTATTTATTTAGTATGTATGAAAATTAAAGTAGTTAGAATTCCTCAAATTATGTAAATGTAGTTTATGAGGAAATTTTCAAAAGCAATATGAAGTTAAAAATCACACTATTAAAGATCTTAAGAAGACTGAAAAGTCAAGAGTTGTTAATAAAAGTCTTAAGGATATAACCTCACATTCTTCTTCCCTAGTAAGTGCACATGAAGGGGGAACTACACAGGAAGAGCCACTTCAGGAAGCAGCAAGTGAAGAAGTTCCTGAAACTCAAGTTGTTGAAGAATCTGGAGGACATGTTGATAATCATCCAGCTGAGTCATCAACCCAGCCCCCAGTGAGAAGATCTAGTAGCGAGCGTCGAACTTCGATGAAATATCCACCACATGAGTACTTGATGCTAACTGATGGGGGAGAATTGCAATGCTATGAGAAAGCTAATGAATGTGAGCACAAAAAAAGTGGAAGAAAGCTGTTCGAGAGGAGATGAATTCCTTTCAGAAAAATTACACTTATGATCTTGTGACATTGCCTAAGGGTAGGAGAGCACTTAAAAATAAGTGGGTGTACAAGTTGAAGTTAGAAGAGAACAATCCACTACCAAAGTACAAGGCGCGATTGGTTGTGAAAGGCTATGGTCAAAAGAAAGGTATTGACTTTGAGGAGATTTTCTCTCCTGTGGTGAGGATGTCTTCAATTAGAGTTATTCTTGGTTTGGCTGCTAGATTGAACTTGGAGGTAGAACAACTTGATGTGAAGATTGCATTCCTTCATGGAGACTTGGAGAAAGAGATTTATATGGAACAACCTGAGGGCTTCATAGAGAAGGGCAAGGAGAATCTTGTATGTCGACTAAAGAAAAACTTGTATGGTCTAAAACAAGCACCTCGTTAGTAGTACAAGAAGTTTGAATCATCCATGTTACAGCACAGTTATAACAAGACCAGCTTAAATTATTGTGTGTTTGTGAAGCACTTTCCAAGTGGTGATTTTGTCATCCTACTCCTATATGTTGATTATTGGCCAGGACATTAAGAAAATTGCTGAGTTGAAGAAGGATTTAGGTAAGTTTTTCGTGATGAAAGATTTGGGACCGGTAAAGCGAATCCTTACTATGGAAGTTAAACGCGATAGAGAACATGGAAAGTTATGGCTATCTCAGGAGAAGTGTATAGAGAAGATACTTCAAAGATTTAACATGAACAAGGCAAAAGTAGTTTGTACTCCACTTGCAAGTCATTTCAAGCTGAGTAAGAAGTAGAAGCCTGAAAGTAAGAGTAATGTTGAATATATGAAGAAAACACTTTACGCATCCGCAGTTGGTAGCTTGATGTATGCTGTAATAAGTACTAAACCAGATATTGGTCGGCAAAAGGCGTCAGAGAGAGTGTGAAACCATCAGGCATCCGGATCCGAGTGGGACAACTATAATTCCGAACGGAATCCAGTTCTGGGCTCATTGGCAACCTGGCATGAAAAGCGTAGCCTCCTCTTTTACGAACACAGATTCACGTGAAAGCGTTGATGGCTGCTTTCGGGCTTGTCGGCATAAGGGACTAAACCTCCTCCTCTCGTTCTCCAACGTATTTCTGACGCTTTCTTGGAACGGTCCGGTGTTCATCCGATATCATGGCCGTCCTTTTAACCCTCATTTATTTCTATATAATCTTAGTTAACTTTTTTCAATATGTTATTTATTTATTCATAAAAATTTCATTTTAAAAATATTGTCTATAATAGACATTGTAAATAACTCTATATTAATTAAGAGACTTAAGTTACGACTATTCATTTAAGTTAATATTTTTTAAAAAAAAAAAAGCTACTTTTGAGGACTCTCATTAAATTTATATTAGAAAATAATTATCTATGAATGTTGTAAAGAATAAAAATGAGTATTCATATACTGAAGTTCAAATACAAATTTAAAACATACCAAAGAAAATGTATGAATGAAATTAAGATATTCAAAATAGAGTAACACTTCATCACGCATGTATGGACACTTATTGTTGTGCAAATCAAGCGTCTTAGCCTCAGTCAAGTAGATTTCTATCTTCTTTTATTAAGAAATTGTCTAGCCAAGGATGCATAGAAATCGATATGTTTAGAAAATCTTTCAATATCTCTTCGAATAAGTAGCCATCGTGGAAACTTTTTGAGGTTGATCCTAAAAGGAAGACTTTGGAGTAGGAGAAAGTTTGGCCTATATAAAAGATGTTGCCAATAATTATCCTTTTCTTTACAAATAATTTGTATTAATTATGTAATATTGTTATTATATTATTGAAATTTTCATATTAATGAATATTTCAAAATATACAAGTGATTGTCTACTTATCTTTATTTTACAATTATAATTAATTGTACTAATTTAGTATTGTATGAAGATTAACTAGTTAAAATTCCTCAAACAATGTAAATGTAGTTTATGAGGAAATTTCTAAAAACCCTACAAATTGAAATGCAAATTCCATGTCTCTTCCTTTACGTGAGAGGACCCCACGCTTTAGTATTTGTCCAAGCAAATGATTTGTCGGTAAAAATATGAAGAATGTCCGCATCCCAATGTGAATTTATGGAATATCCAATGCCTGGGTTTTCTATCACGATATGAATGCATCGTTCAAATCAATTACCTTCGCAAAAAGTTGGCTCCTGCTAAAAGCTTACTCCATTACAGAGTAGTGTTCTATGTAAATCCAAGCTAGAAACGGAAGGATGAACGTATGATTTCTAGTTATCAAAATGTTCACCATACTTTTACTTTGTGAAAAAGTAGTCTAACGTAAGGAAACTTCGAGTTGCTTGTTGAAAGAATATCTAGAGGATTCACTGTTTAGCCTTAATATTAAAGGTTTTTTTTTCTCCCCCTTTCGATTTGTGTGCATCATCCTTGTAAGATCATTTTTTTTTTTTATTGTTCCAATTTTAACGAATGTCTCGAAGATCAAAGCTCTCTTAAGAGTTCCAAACTCTATTGACCATCACAATATTCAAACACATTTTAAAAGATTCAATAAATTTCTGCACTAAATGTCTTCACAAGCTACTCGCACCATAACCGGGTAAAAGCAAAGGTTCGCATCTTGTTTGGTACGTCGGAACCGTGGCATGAAAAGCATGGCCCATTTTTTTACGAACACAGGTTCGAAAGCAATGATGGCTGCTTTATTAAGACACCTAAATTACGACTAGTAATTTAAGTTAATGAAGAAAAGCTATTTTTGAGGACTCTCATTAAGTTTATATTAGAAAATAAATTACCTATGAGTGTTATAACAAATAAAAATGAATATTGTATACTAAAGTTCTAATACAAATTTAGAACATATCAAAAAAGATGTATGAAATGAAATTAAAATTAAAATATTCTAAATAGAGTTAGATCAAATAGGTTGTCAAATGTACTTGGAGTGTTTTTTTGTTTACATACATATCCAACTCACTCATTTTTATGTCATACTTAAGACTAAATGGTCTTAAGCAGCACCTACTCTCAACTAAATCAAGTATTTGTGAACTACATATGACCATTAGATGTCAATTTTCTAATTTTTTTAAAAGCATTCATTTTCATTTTATTTTAATAAATCAAATTATGGATAATTAAAAAATATTTTAAAAAACAGAAATATAAATTTTTTTTGGAACAATTGTTTAACTTTAAAAACTGCTATTTTTTTGCTTAAGTTACTACAAAAGTTTGATCGAATAATTATTCTTTAGAGAATGACTTACATTCTTTTATAAAGAAAATTTTGAATAAATTACAAAATATTTAAAGTCTTTATTACTCTCCAGACAGTTACACAGATTATGCATTGAACCATATGTTCAAACAACGACTTAACTATCCCCTTAAATAATTACACTTAAACAACGCTTATCAATGACGTAATTTACTACAATCTACCTGTCTGATTCTATGGTACTAATTGTCCTGACCGCGCTGCTTCGTAGTAGAAGCCACGACATCGCAGTTGGCTGATAGTGACTGAACGACTTACTGGTATGGGTCGACGCCTGACAACATCTTTGAGGGGATGTCTCTGAAAAATGAACTTTGGTAGCGAAAGGCCACATAGTTCTTACCGATAGTTTGCGGCACTGACTTGGTTTTACATTCCAAATGCCTATAAAGAGCGAAGGAAATCTTTGGACGCGTATATCACGTCCTAACAGAAACTAGAACAGAACTATCATCTGGCGATGGGCTTACATTGGAAGCTTTTGCAGATCGCTCTGGCAGGAGTGGTAACGATTGCATCTGCGGTGGTGGCCGCAGCTCATGCCAAGCCTGCCTGCCAAAGGAAATGTGGAGGTGTAGAAATTCCATATCCGTTTGGCCTTATTGAGGACTGCTACCTCGATGAGAAGTTCAATGTCACTTGTGACTCTGGACAACCAAAGGTGGGCAGTCTCACTATTAGAAGTATATCGATTGAGACCCATGAGTTGCATGTCTTGCATTATATAGCCGAAGATTGCTACGATCCGAGCGGTCAACCCACACAGAGCAATCGCCCAACACTCTGGGCAGCCCAGTTCACCCTATCCAGTAGCAAAAATCAGTTCATTGCTCTTGGGTGTGACACCTACGGATACCTTCGTGGGAGACAAAAGGAAGAAAAGTACTGGACCGGATGCATGTCTGTGTGTTATAGCCTTCAAAATGTGGTCAATGGATCTTGCTCCGGCGTTGGGTGTTGCCAAGTAGCGCTTCCGGATGGACTAAGAGATATTGAAGTGAGAGTAAGTGGCTATAATAATCACACAGATGTATGGAACTTCAATCCCTGCAGCTATGCTTTTGTTGTCGAGAAGAGCAAGTTCAACTTCTCCTCCGATTATCTCATTGGTCTACCCAATATGGAGGTTCGTTTGGTTCTTGATTGGGCAGTTGGCAATGAGACATGTGAAGAAGCTAGAACCAAATCCAGTTTCGCATGTCAGAGGAATAGCAATTGCCTCGACCACAAAACCAGCGGAGGGTACTATTGTAAGTGCAACGACGGTTACCAAGGGAACCCATACCTCTATGATGGTTGCAAAGGTAATCATATATCCATAAAACTTCAAATATCAACTGTGGAAAATTGTTCTTCTTTTCTTTTGGTTGTATGTGCCTGCTTGCGATTGTATTTTGAGATTAACAATTTTCACTTGGCCCGCAGATATTGACGAATATAAGCAATCGACTCATAATTGCGCACAGCCGGAAACCTGTGTTAATACAGAAGGGAATTATAGATGTAAATGCCCCAAGGGGCACCACGGGGATGGAACAAAAGATGGGGCAGGTTGTGTGGCGGATCCCACTCTAGTGACTGAGATTGCTATCGGTTAGTATATTTATGGTTCAGTACGTCTATATCAAGTATTTATTTCTTTCGTCGCTTTTGTTTCTTTTATTTAACATCTTTAATGGAGTAACAGAGTGTATATCCATAAGGTGAAGCTTTTTGACAGAAGTGTTGCATTAAAATGATTAATGTTTCAACTTCTCATTTGTAGCTATTGGGGTGGTCTTTGTTGCTTTGCTTGTGAGTAGCTCGTGGATGTACCTGATACTCAAGAAAAGAAAACTTATTAAGCTCAGGCGCAAGTTCTTCCGGCAAAATGGGGGCTTGATTTTGGAACATCAACTTAGAGAACAAGCAGGATCCACTGAAGCCATCAAAATCTTCACCTCAAAAGAGTTGAAGAAGGCCACCAAAAACTATGACGAGAGTCAAATCATTGGGCAAGGAGGTTTTGGCATGGTTTACGAAGGAATTTTAGCCGATAATAAAATTGTTGCCATCAAGAAGTCAAAAATAATGGATCAGAGCCAAGTTGATCAATTCATTAATGAGGTAGTCATTCTCTCACAGATTAATCACAAGAATGTTGTAAAACTCTTGGGTTGTTGTTTAGAAACAAAAGTTCCCTCTTTAGTTTATGAATTTGTTCCACGAGGTACCCTCTTTAGGCACATACATCATGAAAGTAATGCATTCTCCCTAAGATGGGAAACTCGTATAACAATAGCTATGGAAGCAGCAGAAGCATTATCGTATTTACACTTTGTAGCTTGAAGGCAGAGTTCCTGCTTGTCTGGAAACCACGCTGTTTAGTGGCTTTGGGCATGTACACTTGGCGGTAGGTACCAGGAGGTCCATGCATCGTATAAGCTCGTTCACTTGGTTCCTTGATTACCAGCTGGGACGTAGTTCTCTGCATGGTTGGCATTGGACTGGGTAGTGAGCTTAGGATGGCAGTGAGGGCTTTCTTTCCTTTCTCGTGCATTTCTTGGTTGTTCCTTTCAGCTTCTTCGATCAAGGATCTGATTACACCAACAGGATGGGAGGTGAAGGGGGATGATCGAGAAAGATAGCATGAACAGCTGTAGTCTTTGGCACGTTACTTGCCTATGTGTAACGTATGTTAGTTGCTGTTTTTTTTTTTTTCTGTTACTGCAGTTATTGCTACTTGTATTTTGTTGTTTTCATAACCGCTTTAGCCTTTGGCACGTTCCTTGCCTATGTGTAACGTATGTTAGTTGTTTTTTTTTTTTTTTTTTTACTGCAGTTATTGCTACTTGTATTTTGTTGTTTTCATCTGCAACTCAAACTGTTGGCGTTTGGCAATTGTTCTTTTGGGTACTTTGCCATGATTGAATGTTTTGATTCCTCCAAACATAGAATAGGGGGTAGGCTAATAATAAATGTTTGGTTCTAATCCTGGTTTCTTTGGACAATAGTGGACAAGCCACTTTATGAATTTTATCATAAAGTTGTCTTATTTTGTCATTTTATTTATTCTACTTTGGTATAAATCTTTTTTTTTTGAATTGTTAGTCCTGACATACTATATAATTGGATGGATCCCAGTTATATTTATCTTTTCAATTCCCCAAATGTGGCGCTTATGATGTGGTGCCGATGTAATTTGAAGATTCGAAGTTCTTAAAGCAAAGGGAAATACCAATAAAAAGTGCTACAAAGTCGGTTACTTCTTTCTACAACCACACTGTTTTTTAAAATTTTTTTATTTGGGCACTGCCACCTAAACTTTACTTAACTGTTAAAGTTTTTGTCTCATTGCAATATGTTGTTGATTAACTCAATCTTTTGGCACCACTTGTGTTGTCAATAACACTTCACTAAATCAATCATCAACTACTCTTGTACGCTAGTCAAACCACTTCATCCTTTCAATCGGACACACTCATACCAAGTAAGTAAAACTTAAATTCCTTAAGCCTTTTTAGCTCTAAACTAGGTGGAGTAATGCTACCAAGAACACCAAAGAACTCTGAAAGATCAGCCTTACATATTAGACACCCCACACACTCCTCTATCTCCACATTCAAGCTAATTGTTGCAATTGAGAACCCAAGGTCGCGGTTTGGTTTAAAATTCATCCACGACTTCTTGAAAACCCCAGCTGGTAAGTACACCCAAAGTCCATTATGGCCAACACAAGGGACTTTGGGCACACTAAGGGCTAAGGGTTCTTTTACAATAATACCATCAACTTGCACTTGACAAACGAACTTGGGAAACGTATGATTTCTACCTCCAAATATTCTATAATTTGAATTCCCATGCCCGTGAACTTCATACACAACAAACAAAGCATATCCTTTCCAGCCCGCAAAATCTATGTCCACATGGTTTTGAACTGCTGCAAAGAACCTGGTGCTTCTCTTGTTGAACCACCCCGGGATTTCAAATCCCAATGTGGATCCCCATGATAACGATACTACTCTCCTAACTAGATAACCGCTTCTCTAACCAAGAGAGAGAAAAAAATGAATATAATTTTCTTAAAATGAATATAATCTCTTGACTAAAAATCAACTTAAAAAATAAATATAATTTTCTTATATGTAAATGACAGTAAAATTCCTTAGTAAACTAGGTAAGTATCTTGCTCCATTCACCTATAGGTGTCTGGTGTCCACGTCAAGTTGCAGGCCTAGAGCGGACGACGCACGGAAAGTGATGTAGGAAAAATGGAACCAGCCCGCGGCTTTTACCTAAGCACAGTGTCCTTACGGTCCGACGTAGTTTTGGAAAGGGCAATTTTCTTTAAATCTAATAAGCAGTAATAATAACTTTTTCATCTGCTTGTTACAGCAACTTTGTCTTCTTTGAAGAAAGGAAAATTAAAGACACTTTCTTGCCCTTCTAGTGAAGTTGATTTAACAAATTTCTATCACCATGTTCTTATTGCAATATCAACGGAAGGTTCCAACCTCTACCTTCTGGGAATAAAAATGAATTTGGATCCCCTAGTAAAAACTTCCCAATTTGTTCTTTGCAATTTTGACTGTTACATGGACCTCTTGTTTTGGGAAGCCAAAAATAAGAGAAGGTTTACTTTTTGACTTTTTCTTAAGAAAAAAAGTAATGCTATGACATAACTCACGCCACATTTGATATCAAAGTGTCAGATTCAAAGTTCTCATAACCTCCCCCATCTTCAAACCTAGATCCTTACAATGTCCCTAGAATATATTTATAGGGTTTGGTTATTGCTCTTATTTAACACTTGAAGAAGATGAAATCAATGATTCAAGAAGGATTGTGAATTGGAAGGGGAAAATAATTTTTTGGATATATTGAAATAATAATGCAGGAACATGTACTCTTTTGGGGGGAATGACCCCGTACCCTTCTAGCCCCCATAAAAATGGCTGAAGGATGTGATCATGAATTTAGATTATGTGGGTTTGTGTAACATACCAACTAGAAAAATGGGAAGTTTTCTGATTCCTTGGTTTTCATGCTGTTTTTGTTCCTTGTTTTCTTTTATTTTTGAACAATGAGCCAAATCAAGCAATTCAAGGATTCCAAACTGATCTTCTCCAAAAGTCTCTAAAGTTTCTTACAGCCAACTAGACTCAAATGTCTAAGCCATTTGAGATTTCCAATAGAATGGTGGACCTTCCTTAAACTTGTACAATACTCAAGGTATATTACCTTAATATTTGGAACTCTACTAAGATTTCACACCTTTGTCAAGTCCGAATAGGAAAGATTAATGTACTTCAAGTTGTTGAGATTCTAATAGAAATAAACATAACGTTAAATAAAATTAAAAGAAGAAGAAGATGAAAGCCAAAATAAGAAGTAAAAATATGATGCATAGGATACAATCCTACCTTCCTTTCCAACCAAAGTTGTTTGATGTTGTTGTATTTCATTCTCAATTCAATAAGATTATCTCCTTGAAAGCATCTTCGCAGGAATGATAAAGGGTATCCCTCCCATTCCAAAACCCATAACTCCTTACTTGGCATGAATTTAGAACAATGTGTAACACCATGTAAGAGAGTCAAAATTAGCTTGAGAACTTTTTCTTCTTATTACAAGTATTTTCAACCTTGTGAGTTTGGAGAAGCCTTCCAAACTTAATTTTCTCATTTGTTTAAAAGAAGGTCCTAAACAATTCCTTGAACTACATCTGTATCCTATAAAACAAAAATAAATAAATTTGATTGACTTCATACTTTCTTTTAATTATAGTCATTTCGTGACTCTTCTTGATATAATTGTACGCATTTTCAATATCAGCATTATAGTCTGACTAGAGCTTAACAGACAAAAAATGTGAAATATATCCTACCACCCCATCCGGAAAGGGTCTCTGTGTAACTCCTTGTGTCTTAATTATTAGAATGTTCAAAAAACATTCCAAACAAATCCACCTCGTGAAGAAGTGGTCAAATTTCAAATTCAAGTATGAAAGAATGATAATTTGATAGAGGAAGTTTAACCTTCAAATTGTGTGATTCTTTAGTTGTTGAGAGGTGTCACTGACCTACTTCATGAATTTTAAATAACTTTTCTTCACAAGTAATGTACTACTTATAATATTTACTTTACAAATTTTCATTCAATAAAAAACTAAACAGTAAACACGTAGAAAACAATTAGGGAAAGCAGGTTGAAATTCCAAGCTTCTTCCTTTCCTTAGAACGATTCCTCGGCACCGGACCGTCACGCTTGACCAAGTAAACGAACTTGACGAACTGAATGTTAGTTGGGAAAAAATCCAAAAAAATCCCCGTTGCAGCATGAATTACGGTGGATCCAAACTGATTGATTGTTTTGTAAAGTGTATTAAAATCGTGATTAAAGGCATACAGCTTGGTTCGATACAGAAAAAATTCAATGTCCGGTACTGACCTTCCCTGATCAGAAGCAGAGATCTCTCATCACTCGCTTCGTTGTAGCCTACCCGAGTCTCATGCTGACCTTCTTCAATTCTGGCCGCCCTTAAATCTCTACTCCGTGCTTACGTCAGTCCTTTTTCCAACGCGTCGTAAATGGAGGTTGAAACTCCCAAGTGTCTTCCTTCCTTTGGGACTGCATGACGAAGCGAACGAGAACGACAGATTGGATGTTAATCAGCCAGAAATGTAAAAAAATATCTGCATTGAACCACGTATTAATGGAGATCCAAGTGTAACTTCTCATCGCAATTAGCATATAGCATTCAAATCAATCAACATCATTAAAAAAGGGACTGTTATGGTGTGAAAAGCAGCTTCCTTTGTTATCATTGCGTGAAAAGAATAGAATCTGTCCGCTATGACCTGCATCAGATGCTTTGTTGTGGCCTGTCTGCGCATCCCTGCTTCACACCGATGCAGTCTTTTTATAATATCCTGTTGCCTGCGTGATGTTTGCTGGGAAACTGAAACATAATAAAAGATATGAAAGATTTCATGGTTGAAAACCATGGCAACTCGATTATTTCACGTTCGAAGGATCTCTGGGGAAAAAGAAATAATTTTGTGAAAAGCTGATCCGAGTTCCAAGATTAGATTTCTTGCTGAAGCTTAGATTTATTCTGCACTAGTGCCGTCTCCGCAAACTTCCATTTTGCTTCCAGAAAACTTGAACACCATTCGTTGGCGTCTCTTATTTTGTATAAGATATGTTGAATCAAAGCTTCTCTGTATTTTCTTTAATCCACTGTTTTCACTTCAAATGAACCAACCTGAAGTAGACGACATTTCAATCGTCTTTGCTACGACTTTAGATGAGAAAAAAGAACTGCCAGATGTGCGCAATGTTTTCTTCTGCAGGTAAGCCCTGCATCAGTGTGAACAATGGCAGGTTACCGTTTCAAAAATCAGTAGCTAAAAGAGATGAAGTGAGCATGGTCCCCATGACAGAAGAAAACGCTCATTCCTCTTAGAAAGCCATAATTGCAACCTTTACTTCTTGAAGAAGCCTATGAAAGATGCAGAAATCTTTGTGCAGAATATGCTAAGGACTTCTTTGTAGGTCCAACTACATATCCCTTGATTCAATCAGTTTATCAAGATTATCCAATATATTAAATTTTATCTGTCTAGAATTCAATTCATCAAATATTATCTCAAACAGTTCAACAATCCTCCCTTGATGTATGGAATTAAAATAGACAGCCAACAAGAAAGGACAAATTTGTGTCTTTGTTTCATATAGTACTTATCAGTTTCAATCACTAGACATATCTTCCAAAATTCACCATTGCCGTTGCCATAAGAGTTGAAAGTAATGATTAGTTTAATTGAAGTTCACCGAGGTCCGTAATAATGACAAATATGTGCACAAGTCTTTCTTCATAATATAGATTAATCAAACCATTTAACCCACTGTTGATGTTACAGCAACCATTTGACAGGAGTTCAGAGTTAGAATCAAATAATTCTAAAACTCCAGATCCACTTAATGCAATTGTAAAGCTGTCAACTGAACCTATTATGGTCTTTTTTTGTGAATTGCTACAGTTTGGTGCAGAAGAACAGATGAACCGGTCAATGGCCCAAATGAAGTGGCCAACCTACTCATGAAGGTGCTAAAAAATTTTGCCCTCTATTCCTTCTGTGCTTGTTGATATCAATGTCTGCAAATGGTTGAGTAGTTTGACAAAGTTAATATCTATCTTACTTCCTTTTGATCATAGCCGTTTAGGACATGATCAAAGGAACGAAAATAGAGACAAGGAAATGTCATTATGAAAAACTTTCAAGAACGTTACGTATACTGCCACAATGTGACTGGAACTAGTGGCCGAATGAATCTTTCAGAGCTTCGAACTGCGCCAGATTCCCTGGTTCTGCTCTAAGTACATAAAGTGCGGTTCTCTACTTGCGAATTGGAATCCAACTGATCCATTTCTCTCCCAATTCAATCGATTACTTTCTTCCATCTCTTTCTACTCTTCTTTCAGTGCCCCACGAGGAAGCATCTATCTTCCCCAAGATGAGCTTGCACAGTTTGAACTTTCTGACAAAGATGACTTCATGAGAGAGCAGATTACAAAGGCTCGGTTCTACCTCAACTTGCAAAACGAGGGAGCTTTTCAGCTTGACAAGGCTACCCGTAGGCCAGTGACATCTTCCTTGCACAAAAGTTTGAAGTGCAACATTGCAGGACACTAGATTATGATTTAGAATTCTAAAACATCATTCAAAATGTAAGGATTCTATTCAAGGCATCAAGTAGATCATTTTAAATGCTAAAAACCACAAACATTTTCTACAATATTTTCATAATAATGTGTTTCACCACATTTTTGTTTAGGCTTTGTATAAATATTTGTTCATTACTTAAACATTCCTCAATTTAGTGAAATATAATGTAATAAAATATAATAAGATGAGGATGACCATGAACACTAAGCTTTTGCTATGCTTGAGTTCTCTAGTGGTCTTGTAAACCATGATTCCTACTAGTTGTGACCATTCTTGGCCAAATGACATTTTCTTTTTTTGGCTTTTAATATGCTACTTGTACTTAACAACATAATATGAAACTCCTGCATTCAATAAAAAAATAATAATTGTATTCTCTTGTCATTTAAGAAAATATTCTAATATTAGAAAGTAGAATTTCATTTGCATTAATTTTGTAGACCTAAGTTTTCATCAGCATTATATTGCTCTTGAGATTTGTACAAATATACATGTATTTATTTTTTTTTTAAAAAAAACATAGAACTTTGTAATCAATAATTAATTAGCATCTTTTAGAACCACTAACTTCAAGATTATGAAAAATTCAATTTGGTAAGGGCAAAAAAAAAAAAAAAGCATACTTGGTGAAAATGTTACACAAACCAGGAAACCTACAACTTATATGCATTTTACCCATTTCAATGTACTCCAATTTGGCATAACTCTACTACAAACTGGTAAATAGTAACTAATACTTATTCAAGAAGAAGAAAAAGAAAGTACCCTTTGGATATAATAGAATTGTATCCACCTCCAATTTGTATCGACAAAACTTGAGCTTTGTTTTGTAGCCTCAGCTGATTTATCCTCAATTGATGAACTAGAGCAGCAAGTTATTATCCATTAAATTCATGCCACAATAGAAAATTGGGAAGACTACTTAAATTCAAGAAATCAACCAAATTAGACTTTTAGCCAAAGATCATGAGCAATTTGATCATGACCATTGTAAAACAAATCATAGAAGTTTTATGTCATGCTAAAGAATTACCAATAAATTCATAAAAACTATAAAGACCAAAAAGAGAAATTCAATTTGACAAAATGCTATTTGTACATGGATACAAAAGACAGCCTACCAATAACACGCTATGTAACCAAATTAATTATTAAGAATGAATTAAACATAGATTTTCATCAACAAACTAAAAGTTAGTGGTTAAGGTTATAATTAAAAAGAAGCAAGTATAAAGCATTTGATAAATGATTCTCATCAAATATAAAAGTTTATCAAAATTTATCAATCACCTTTTAGTATAAGCCACTTCAAGATTAAAAATTTTATATTACACATTCAAATTACCAATATAACAACAATAAACTAAAAATAAGAAAATCAATGCAACAATATATGTTTTTTATTAACTTGTACCTGGTCAAGTCAATACATAGCGCACAACCCATAATTGTGCAATATCCATATTGCTTCATTGATTTAATCATTGCGCACACCCACATACAACTTAAAATAGAAGCTGTGTTTTGTCAATTCCAATCCATGTGGAGAAATGTCATTAAGAACATCAAAGAACTCTGAAATATCACATTCACGTATTAGGCGTGATCCACACTCCTTTATCTCCACATTCAAGCAATTTGTTACAATTGAAACCTCAAGGTGGCCACAACTATCCAAATTCGCAACTCCTTTCCAAAACTCTTGTGTTAAATAAACCCAAAATCCATTTGCACCAATAGAACAGGCTTCCGGGACACTAAGGACCAAACGGTGTCTTCGACCAATATCATTGACTTGAAATTGAAAAACAAACTCAGGAAACCCATGCACATGGACTTCATAAACAACAAACAGAGCATATCCTTTCCAACTATCCTCCAAATCCACATTTACACAACTTTGAATTGCCCCAAACAGACTATTGCTTCTTTGGTTGAACCATTTCGGAATTTTAGATCTTAGTGTAGGGCCCCATGGAATTGCATATGGCATGAAAGAAATCTAATAAAGAAAAAAGAAAAAGAGAATGAAGTTAAATAATGTACATTTAAGTTATTGCAAAATAGTAACTTCCCATTATTATAAAATACATTACACATATTAAATGGCAAAGAAAGTGACTTACTCGTTCTGTTAATCGAGGATACAGTTGGATAGTCTTGTAAGGTGTGCCATTATAGCCATTAATGGTAGTTGCAGAAAGCCAAACACAAGCCCAAAATTTAGAGTCCAACTCTCTCCTTAAAATCTCCATGTATGTTTGATGGTAAATCATCCCCAAGGATGAACACTCATATACATATAGTCCTTTCAAGTTTAATGGGAGCTTTGGTAATGCTTTTAGTTGTTTACAATGCCCTAAATCAAGGATTTCAAGATTGGAAAGTAGGCAAAAACTATCTGGTAATGTTGTAAATGGATTCCCCCTTAAATTTAATGTATTAACACATGATAAGGAACCAATATGATGTAAGATTGCATCATTAGATAAATTACAATGATCTAGATATACTTCAAGATTGGAAAGTTGACCAAGAAATTTTGGTATTATGGTAAATCTATTTTCAGAAAGGTCTAACATCTTAAGTGAAGGCAAACTAAAATTGCTAGGAAATGTTTCTTTTGATAGACCACAATGTTTCAAATTTAGATACCTTAAAGAGCTTAAACTTACAAGCCATTGAAGGAACCAAAAGGAAGAAGGATTAGAGTCACTACATAGATAGAACCCACAAGGGCAATGTAAAACATCTTTTGGTGGCTGAATTGGACTTGTCCTCCCTAAACCAGACAAAGAAATGTTTGAAAGAGTTGATAAACGTTGAAAAGAGAAAGGTAGTGTTTTAATGGCAGTGTAACTCAAATCAAGGTATCGAAGAGATGTCATGTTGCCCATAATTTCTGGGAACTTCTTAAGTTTTGAACAATGACACAAATCAAGCCACTCAAGAAATTTCAAGTTGATCTTCTCTGGAAGTCCCTCAAGTTTCTTACAACCAAATAGACTCAAATATCTAAGTTGTTTGAGATTACCAATAGAATGGTGGACCTTCCTTAAATTTCTACAAAACTCAAGGTTTATTTTCTCAACATTTGGAACCCCACTGAGATCTGACATCTCTATCAAGCCCGAATGGGAAAGATCAATGTATTTGAGCTTGTTAAGATTCTGTTAGAAACAAACATAATGATAAATAATAAGAAAAGAATGAAAGCCAAAAGAATAAGTAAAAACATAATGCATAGAATCTAATCCTACCTTCCTCCTTGACCAAAGTTGTACTTTCCTCAAATTTCTACAATTCTCAAGGCATATTTCCTCAATATTTGGAACCCCACTAAGATCTATCTCCATCAAGTCCGAATGGGAAAGATTAATGTATTTCAATTTGTCAAAATTCTGTTAGAAACAAATGTACCATTAAATTAAAAAAAAAAAGATGAAAGCCAAAATAGTAAGTAAAAACATGAAGCAAGGGATACAATCCTACCTCCCTTCCTGACCAAAGTTGTTTAATTCTGCTATATGGCATTCTGAGTTCAATAAGATTATCAAATTGAAAGTTTATTGGTAAGGATATTAAAGGGTATCCCATCCATTCCAAAAGCCGTAACTCTTTACTTAGCATGAATTTAGAAGGATGTCCAAACCATGTAAGAAAGTTTAAACTAGAGTAAGATTCTTTTTTTCTTATGATAAGTACTTTCAACCTTGTGAGTTTGGAGAAACCTTCAAAACTTAATCGTTCTTGCTTTTGTAAAGCAAGGTTTAAGACAATTCCTTCAACGGCTTTTGTACCCTACAAAACAAGAAAAATCAAATTGGTGTTATAAGAATAAAGGAACGAAAGTACAAAAATTTATTACCTTTTTTATGCTTGTACAAAAACCACTTACAGATTTATTATTTAGGACATAAAAAATGTCATCAGGATACCATAATCTACTTCGTCTGCCTGGTTGTCTCAAGTCCTCATTATAGACTATCTGTTACCCCATTTTTTGTAGCAAATTGTGCATGTGAAATTGTCTACACCAAGATAACTCTAAGAGAGATTTGTGTCTTAGAATATCAATACAATATTTTGGATGACAATCAAGACTCTCCCATATAGGAATAATACGATGTGCATCCATTCCATTAAAAAGGCATGCAATATCTAAAAACAATTGTTTTGGAAAAATATCCAACTCTCTGTAACTAATTTCTAGTTTTTTTGAAACTTCAGCATGAAGATTTTCTTCTAAAATGTCACAAGTACTATTCCACACTTCTATTCCCTTCCCAACCAAAGATGAACCAATAACTTTAATAGCCAAAGGGAGGCCTCCACAATATTTTGTAATATTCTTTGATAATTTCACAAACTTTTCCTCAGGCTTGGGTTTGCCAAAGACTTCCCAACAAAAAAGTTGCAAGGCATCCTTTTGGTTTAGGGGTTTTATCTCATAAGCATTATCATCATTCACTAGTGGCTTCCAAAATTGACAATCTCTACTAGTTATGATAATTCTACTCTTTCCACCAAACCAAATTGCACAACCTGCTAATGCTTCTAATTGATCTTTGTTTATATCGTCAAAAAAAATTAGAACTTTTTTATTACATAATCTCATAGCCAACAACTTGGTTCCATCATAATGATTCCATATTTTGTTATCTTCCTTCAAGATCTTATGGATAACTTCTTGTTGCAACTCTTCTATGTCACGACTTTGGTCATTCCTTTTCCCATAAATCAAGCAGTGAGCTTCAAATTTAAAACAAATTGTTTCGTAAAGAACTTCTGCCACAGTTGTTTTACCAACGCCACCCATCCCGTGAATTCCTATGTACCGAACATCATCCATTTCCAAACAAAGTGAAGACACCAGTTTTTCCACTTTAGAATCTATACCAACAAGATTTTTGAAGATCTTTGAGGAGTTCAATCGAAACAATCCATAAAATATCTTTGCAGTGATTTGTTCAACGACGGTTGCTTCGGAACTGTACAAATGAAGCTAATTAGGACTAAAGGAGAATGAAGCATTTTAAAATTTAACGAGTTTAGAGTGTAACAAACTAAAATACCTGCCATCTATATGCCATCCGGAGATACCACCTAGTTCCTTCAAAGTGGCTCTCCACGCTTCTCTATCCACTTCTTCGACTTCTGGGTCTCCTCTATGTTTGTCAAAAGCTTGTACGAAAATTCCCTTCTGCTTTCGAATGTCAGAGGGATTTACATGGTAGAAAACAGGCAAAACTTCTAACCCAATCTTTCTGCTTTCCATGATCATGCTCAGTTCTTTTAGGCACCATTTAGAGGATGCGAAGGTCTCTGATATGACAATAACCGCATACCGAGACTCTTTAATTGCCTTCAAGAGTTCTTCGGCAATAGTGCTTCCTTGCTTTAGTTTTTCATCATCTTTGAAGACAATGAAGCCCATTCGTTTGAAAGCGGCATGTAGATGATCTGTAAAACTAAAACGGGTATCTTCACCGCGAAAACTGAGGAAGACATCGTAAGTTGATGGAAATGTTGAAGAAGACGGAGACAAGAATGAAGGGGCTCCTGGGGTGCGCAAGGCCATTGGCGGAGGATACTCACAGGCGTCTTTAGTGTAAGCCTAATGTGCAGGATTCAAAACTCATAAGCTTGTTTGGTAACAAGGTTCGGTAGAAGGGATTTTGCTCTATGCAATCAACGTCCTTCTCCGGCTATCTGCGTTCTGAAATTTGGGAAAAATTTCCAAGGGCACTTCTTCAACATGAGTACGATAGCATCTCACAGGCGTTTAATGGAGCGTAATGCATTCCGAGGTCATATAATGGTAGCTGAGAAATATAAACTATTCCCCAGTTGGTGCGTTTTTTTTTCCAATGTTCATAAAAGCGATCTAGTCAATTAACTTTATCATCCCCATGGACCACCTGACGCACCTCGAGCTTAACGTTCACATCGTTAACACGCTGCTTTTTTTTTATCGGCCCGCGTATTTTCCCGCTGACGTACGGCTTCGGCAAAGTAGATTCCTCGCCTTTTGACCTAGAAACTGTCTCAAGAGAGGGACGCGCAAAAATTCATAAGTAGAATAGAGATAGTTTTCCCCGAGATCACGGGCGCTCCGAAAGTATTATGCTCGTGATACAACGACTCCACGGCATCTGCTAACCTATCTCTGCGACACTCAAATTCCATTATGATCGTCCTTTAGCGCGTAATCATGACTACACCTCTCCCTTCTTTTTGGTCCCATTACGAAAACAGATTCTGAGGTTAACACCACAGTATTGATTGGAAGGCAGTACAGAAATACAAAGCACATGCCACCGTCCAACCGGATTTTAGGGATTTTCACGTAACTCAAGTACAAACCTTGGGAACCTTTCCCAATTACGCGACTTTTCCCTCAATTTCATCCACTTTCTCTTCACAAACAATTTTATTAACTATTATAAATTTTAAAAACAAGGTGGTATAAAAGGCAAAGAAAGTACAGTCTAGTGGTTTATCACCAATTTTTTCTTTTTAAAAAAATAAATTTGAAGAACCGTTTCTTGAGACAGTTACATTCTACGAGTAATGCATCTCAAAATAACCATGACACAGAAAAGGGACATTATTAGTGTATTCATCATCCCAATAAAAAATATAAGGTCTATCTCACTTGATTATTTGATAATGAAGTTTGGTAGAACAGGTTTTTCGATATGCAATTTTGAAATTTTCACGAAATTTTCAAAGGCTTCTCATGTATCGGACTGTTGCATCCGATAGTTGTTTAATACAACCTAACACATTAATTTAACCATTCCACGAATTCCTAGTGATTGCAACAGAGATTTACTTTAAACCACTTCTATTTATAAACGTCATCCCTTCATTAATTTGATGTCTTAATTACTGCAGCCAAAATTAAAACCCCAAAAAACAGTTGGTGTCGCATAAATATCCACAGAAGGCCATGACTTGCCTCAACGTCCTCGAATGACCTCCATTTTTATAGAACACGAGAATCTCCGAACCGAGACTCAGTCAAGGAGGTAAAATATAAAAATATAATTAAAAAAAAGTAGCTACCGTCAACAATGGAAGATGCGACTCGCTGGCCGTGATATTGACCATCAAACAATAAATTCCAGGCATCAAGTGTCGAGCAACCCGTGATGGTGGTGGTCAATGAAGATGAAGAAACAATTATAGTGGCGGAAAGGTACACGGATTGGATGTAGTTTGTAAAAAGGTAAGGAAAAAGTAGAAGAGGATAAGGGAGAAAGGAAAAGAGAGACCTTGATTTGGAATAGTTATTTTCTTATTAATTAAAGGAAATAGAATAAAAAGGGGAGACCTTTTCTTGGAATAGTTAAAAAAATGTCAGGAAAGGTAAATGGATAGGGGCGGAAAGGTCCAAGAATTGGATGTAGTTTGGAAAAATGTGAAGAAAAAGGAGAAAAAGAAAGGGAGAAAGAGAAAGGGGAAACCTTGGCTTGGAATAGTTTTTATTTTTTATTGATTAATAGGAAGATTATTTTTCTATCAATTAAAGAGAAGAGAATAGAAAAGGGAGAGGACCTTGAAATAGTTATCTTTTTATTGATTAAAGTGATTACACAATAACAATGTATATTTTATAAACACTTTTCATAAAAATGGCTAGTTCAACAAGGGAGTGTTTTTACTATCACGTTGAAGACTAAATAAGAACGGTGTTTGCCTCGACAACTCGTCTAGGTGTTTGCGGGGAGGAATGAACCAAAAAAAGATGCGAAGGAAATTACAAGTAGAAAAGGCCTTGCAATTAAAGATTTTGAGGATACACGAGTTTCATCTTCTTTTGATTCTTTTTACATTTTGTGAAAAATTACATTTTGTTCCAATGAGCTGCTACTACTATTTTTTATACGATCCAATGTCCCCTTGCAATTTGAATGTGATTCCTTGTGTTAGTACTCGGTCATTCAATCAGCTATTTTTTACTTCAAAGTATAATGTCATTCTCCGTTTGTATAGGTTACAATCCTACTTGATGCGGGATACAAACCAGAAATATGAAAAGATAATCTCCATGATTTGAACTCAATTTATGGCCAAGGAGTTGGCTGTCCGATGCAGGTCCCACCACTCCAATCAGTCACACTGAATTGAACCAGACAGCTTCAGAAAGCAATAGGAATCCCGTCGTCTTCTGTCTAATTTCTTCCTTTCTTTTCAACGTCCTCACAGCGGTAACTTTCCGTGTACGTCTCTCCCCTGAGTGACTAGTCTTAGTCTTCACGTGGAGCGTGGTCATTACGACAACAAAGTGGGACTTCACATTCACTTTTCATACGGTATGAGACAAAGATAATGTTAAGATTTCTTCCCACAAATCCTGTTAATATTCACCACATGTTGCGGGTCCTTTTTCTTTAATAACATCTTCCTTCTTTCCTCACGTCTTCCTCTCTCCAAATATGGCCAAATTAATATCTGAAGTAGTAACTCTGACAAACAACGGTCATGTGTAACTTTTTATATATCCCAAAATTTTAATTTATTAATTAGATAATTACTGTATCGAATATATCGAATTTTATAGGGCCAGTTCTTCTGGAAAATATTGGCCATCCAACGTGAGGTATACTGCTGCTCAGAGACCCACCGAGGTGCACGTATCTTTGACCCGGAGACTCTTCCCACCGACTGTTCTGTCTTTTTTTCTTTTTTTCTTTTTTTCTTTGGTTCTTGGGATCTTAAAAATGTTTTTTTTTTTTTTTTTGATGTGCCTAATTTTTTTTCTTTTTTCTTTGGATGGACTTGTAGATGGATATTCCTATGTTGGTTGTGTGCACTCCATGTATTGTTGAGGAATATATATCACAAATTAAAAGTAAGAGTTTATCACTTTATGTCTATGAATTTTAAAATAAGTTTTTTTTGCTTTAACATAATATCAAAATTAGGACCTTTTCCAAATGTTGACCTTTGCACCTCAATTATTACCCATGCTATTAGTGTGGACGGAGTATGTTGAGAAATAAATCTCCCATATCAAAAGTGTGTGAACATAATCCTAACAATGTTAATAATAAGACTTTATCACCTATTATATATAAGTTTTAGAATAGGTTTCCTACTCTCTGTTTCTTGTTCTCAAACCCTTGGATTTTTAAGAGCAATGAGCTTGCAAAGGAATGTGGAAGTTGAAAAGGGATAAAGATTCGACGAAAATGAATAGAAGTGTTTGCTTAAACAATATGATAATATTAGTGTATGCAACTAATTTCATCATTTTCACCTCAAGAACCTTCAGCGTAGAACTTTTGGCTAATAGTACTTGACTCGTTTGTCCTTTTCTACAAAAAAGGACATGGACCCTTTATACGGTTTACATAATCTTCTATCAAGTAGAATTTTTTAACATAGTTTTTTTATATGCGGTTTCAATCGATAACTTATAAAGTTTCACTCAAATCCTGTATTTTTAATCACTCGAACTTGCTGTGTGAAGAGTATGACTTCGCACTTTGTTTGGTGCATTGGGAAAGCAATTGATTGCTTCTTTCTGACTTTTCTAACTTGCCGGTATAAGGGTATTGAACCCCTTTTCCCACCATTCTTTAACACAGACTCATATCTCTGATGCATGTCTATTTTGCTTGAAAATAAAGTCATTACAATGAATCATAAAACTTTAAGCACGATTAATTAATGGAGAGAAATTTCAAAAGAAAAAAAAAGTACTCTTTAGATTGGACTCTGCCACTGAACGCCGGCCGGAAGAATCTACTACACGACATCGTTTCGTCCAAAAAATCTACACCATGCCGTGTTATCATCGTTCAGGCAGCTCGAACCGTGCACCTCTGAGTGACCGACGATCACTTTAGACTCGTGAGCTCGCAGGGCTTGTGTCATGATCCCACTTTATGAACGAGGGTAGAATCGTAATTGGTTAAGGTAGGGTTGTGAGATAAAAAGAAAATGGTGGGCAGCCGCCGCAGCAGGCAGAAGATTATTCTCTTTTACTGTATTAGCCATCCACTGGAGGCTAGGATGTGGGTTCCGTGAGTAACCCGTGGGGGTGATTGTATGTTTTTCTTGTTGTAATCGACGTGAGGAAGAGTTTTCCCTCCGTTGAATGACTGGTTTTCCAGAGACTTTCTTAATATTCTCTCTTTTAGAGATCAGTATCGTTACAAGTGGTATCAAAGCACCGATCTGGTGCCTGTGAGTGGAGTAATCACGGTGAAGACAAGATCTAGGGTGATGGCTGACTTGGAAGGTCGGATGATGGTTTTGGAAGAAAAGATGGGAAAAATGGAGAACCAAAGCAGGGACTCTAATTCCCGTTTGGATGCTCTTACGGAAGGTATGACAAAAATCTTGGTTGCTTTAGAAGAAATCAAGACTTCTCAGGCTCAACCACTGAAGCAGAGCACTTCAGTTGGAGGGACAATGCTTCTGTCCTTGTCAGATTAGTCCCAAGTGGACCCAGATGCTCCTGTCCTCATAGAGGACCTCACTGCACAAGAAGAACAACAGGGCTCCATGCCCTGTCGACCGCAGGTGAGTGTACGGAAGACTGCAGTTGAAGGCGCAACTACCTCAGATGTAGTCGCCGGTGAAATTCCCCCCCGCCGCACCCCTATTCAGGGCCGTGCCACCGTTACAGGTGTAGCGGATAAACCTAATGAAACCCAATTCAGCTTCTCAGATCTGGCCGGAGACGGATTTTTTTACAGCTGATCTAACGGCGGAAGGCGAAGGCAAACGTGATTCTGCGCCTCGTGGCCGTTTCACTGCTGGTCGGGGAGGCTGACCACCACCATTGTCGCGACCACCGCCTGTGCCACCGCGTGCTCCACCTGAAATGAACAATTTCGGGTCCTCTTTCCGTAGGGGACGTTTTGGAGGCCGCCAGAACCGAGACAACTTCCGTGGAGACAACAATGGGGCTTCTGAGGTACTTAATTCACACTCTTGGTTTCCTAAGATGGATTTCCCTAAGTTTAAGGGTGAGGATCCGAGAGAATGGTTAGACAAGTGTGATATTTTTTTTCAGTATGAGGATGTGGATGATACTTTTAAAGTTAAGTTTGCATCGATGTATATGAAAGGCAGAGCGGCTAGATGGTATCGTTTTTATTGGAGAGAAAGAGGAAAAATAAGTTGGGAGCAGTTTCAGTTGGATGTTTGTCGGCGCTTTGCCATTAATGAAAGTGAGAATGCAGTTGCTAATTTTTATCAGATGAAGCAAGTGGGCACAGCGATTGAATATATTGAGAAGTTTGAGGAGTTAAAGGCAGTTATAAGTTCCTAGAATCCTGGTATAACGGAAAGTTTCTTTGTTGGCTATTATATGCAAGGTCTTAGATCCGAATTACAATCTCAGTTGTTCTTATTACGACCTTTGGATTTAGAGGAGGCTTACCACATGTCCTTGTCTCAAGAGCAACAGTTGGAGGCCCAAGCCAATCGCTCACGTAGTCAACGCCAGCAACATGGTTCCGAGCTAGTGGTACGCTCTAGTGCCACTCGGACTCAGATTACTAAACCATCTGCACCGAATTCCTCTAGGTGGCCTGTTAAGCGAATTACAGATGCACAGATGCAGGAAAGAAAGGACAAGGGCTTGTGTTATTATTGTGATGAGAAATGGGCTATTGGGCATAGGTGTAAGACTAAACAACTGTATTGGGTCGAGGAAGTTAAGGATGAAGAGCTAGTTCCTGAAGAGCATAATGAGCCGGGTGAAATTGCTCAAAAAGAGGAGGAAGAAGGGACTCTTTCTGCTTTTGCCATTTCAGGTGGAGGTTCGACCACCACATTTGGGTTGGAGGCTAATAGTGCAGAGATAGTACTTACAATTTTGTTTGATACTGGCTCCTCCCATAACTTTGTGGACCCCATGGTGGCTAAACAGGTGGGCTGTTTGATTGAGGATGTTACTCCATTTGCGGTTAAGGTAGCTGGGGGATCTAATATGCGAGGCAATCAGCGTTGTCGCAGTTTTCCTTGGCACATTCAGGGGTATAACTTTAACACAGATGTTTGATTATTAGCATTGGGAGGCTGCGATATGGTCCTAGGCATGCAATGGGTTCGTTCCGTTAATCCCATACAACTAGATGTATTGGGCAATGTGTTAACAGTGCAGGTGGGAGGAACGAAAGTGGCTTTACGAGGCTTAGAAAGAATGGATGGATCCTTGTCAATGGTAAATCTTGCCAGTCCGTGTGAATGGGAATCGCCCCATTTCCAGTCTTTTACGATAGAGCAAAAAAGGGTAGTCACTCCACCAATGATAACTCACCTTTTGACAGAATTCAAGGATGTTTTTAACATTCCTACTAAGTTGCCTCCTCAGCGGGCTTTTGATCATCACATTCCCTTAAGACCAGGAAGTGAGCCTGTTAACTTACAACCTCATCGTTACCCGTTTGTGCAAAAAAGTGAGATAGAAAGAATGACAGAAGAAATGTTAGAGGCAGGAATCATTCACACGAGTACTAGTCCTTTTGCTTCTCCAGTGTTGCTGGTTAGGAAACAGGATGGATCATGGCGTTTTTGTGTGGATTATCGGGCTTTGAATGAGCTCACAATTAAGGATAAGTTTCCTATTCCAATTATTGATGAGCTATTGGATGAATTACATGGAGCCGCCTGGTTCTCTAAGTTGGACTTAAGATCGGGCTATCATCAGGTGAGGGTGCATCCAGAAGATATTCACAAGACAGCCTTCAGAACTCATCAAGGACATTATGAATTCTTGCTTATGCCCTTTGGGCTGACTAATGCCCCAGCGACTTTTCAGGCCCTAATGAATTCGACATTCCAAAGGTACTTGCGGAAGTTTGTTTTGATTTTCTTTGATGATATATTAGTCTACAGCCCTGATTTGGAGAGTCATTGCAACCATCTTCGTCTAGTATTGTGTCTGTTAAAGGAACATCAGTTGTTTGCTAAGCATAGTAAATGTGTTTTCGCCCAGAGACAAGTGGAGTATTTGGGGCATATTGTGTCAGTAAGAGGCATAGAAGCAAATCCTCAGAAAGTGGAGAGTATGCTGTCTTGGCCACAACCTACTACGGTTAAAGAATTACGAGGATTTCTTGGGTTGACAGGGTATTATAGGCGGTTTGTTAACCACTACGGACAGATCACTCGGCCCCTAACTCAATTGTTAAAGAAAGGTGGGTTTCATTGGACCGAGGATGCTCAGAAAGCATTTCATGAGTTGAAGCAAACCCTAAGTTCCACACCAGTATTAGCTCCACCTAACTTTGAGAAATCATTTGTGGTAGAAACGGATGCTTGTTATGGGGGGATAGGAGCAGTTTTAATGCAGGAAGGAAGGCCTATTGCTTATTTGAGTAGGGCATTATCACCAAAACATCTGGGGTTGTCTACTTATGAGAAAGAACTCTTGGCTATTGTGTTGGCTGCCCAGAAGTGGAGGCCCTACCTGCTTGGAAACCACTTCATTATAAGGACTGATCACTCGAGCTTGAAATACTTATTGGAACAACGAGTCTCTACACCGGCACAACATAAGTGGTTTACTAAGCTTTTAGGCTTTGATTATGAAATTCAGTATCGGAAAGGAAATGAGAATAGGGCAGCAGATGCTCTCTCTAGACTTCCTCCAAGGGTTGAAAAAGTAGAGCTTCATCAGATTTCTGTATTACAACTGAGTTGGGTTCAAGAGGTGATCCAGAGTTATGAAGAGGATGATCAGTTAAAGCCCATTTTAGAAAGTCTTACTGTGGATCCAAACAGTCAACCAGGGCATGCTCTTAGTAATGGGGTATTGAGATATAAGGGCAAAATCGTAGTGGGGAGACAAGGGAATTTAAGGGAGCGAATCATCCAACACTTACATGATTCTGGGATAGGAGGACATTCAGGGATCTTTGGAACGCTCAAGCGCATTCAGCAACAATTTCATTGGCCAGCGATGAGGCAGATGGTGACTACCTGTGTTTCAAAATGTGACATTTGTCAGAGGTATAAATCAGAGAGGGTGCCCTATCCAGGGCTGTTACAGCCATTACCTGTTCCTCAACAAGCATGGCAAGAGATTAGTATGGACTTTATTGAAGGATTACCAAGAAGCGAAGGGAAGGATACCATTCTTGTTGTGGTGGATCGTTTCACCAAATATGCTCATTTCCTAGGACTGAGTCATCCCTTTTCTGCTGCTCAAGTGGCTGTAGTTTTCATGGATGGAGTAGGCAAATTACATGGTATTCCTTCGGTAATTGTGAGTGATCGAGATGCTCTATTTATCAGTAAATTCTGTGAGGGACTGTTCAAAATCTTGGGGGTTAAACTTCATCGTAGCACAGCTTATCATCCGCAAATGGACGGCCAAACAGAAAGGGTTAATCAGTGTTTAGAACAATATCTGAGGTGTTCTAGTGGAGAGAAGCCGAAACATTGGTATTCTTGGTTAGCATTAGCAGAATGGTGGTATAATACCAATTATCACTCTTCTTTGCGGATGACCCCTTTTGAAGCTTTATATGGATATAAACCAAAACAACCTCCTTATCACAATTTTGGGCATGCTCAGGAAGATTCGGTTAAAGATTTTTTACAGGAACGTGTCCAGAGAATGAAATTGATCCGGTCTCATTTACAGGAAAGTCAAATTCGAATGGAGCAATATGCCAACAAGAACAGAACAGAAAGGGAGTTTGCTGTTGGTGATTCTGTATATCTGAAGATTCGACCTTATCGCCAGTACTCTTTGTCCCAAAGAAGGGATTATAAGTTATCCCCTCGCTATTATGGTCCTTTTATGATTGTCCAGCGAATGGGAAAGGTAGCATATAAGCTAGCCTTGCCTCCTGAAGCTACTGTTCACCCCGTCTTCCATGTATCACAGTTGAAGAAGGCTATTGGCCGAAAATGTAGAATGTATCCAGGAGTTCCACTGCTGGATGGGGAAGGCAGATTATTGGTGGAGCCAATAAAGGTGTTAGGCCGTCGTATTGTGAGAAGAGGAAATGAGCCCGGTGTAGATCTCTTAATTCAATGGTCAGAACATCCAGAGTGTGGTCCTACTTGGGAAGATGTGGAATACATTAGGAAACAGTTCCCAACATTTATTATCAATCCTTGAGGACAAGGATTCTTTGAAGGGGAAGGGTTTGTCATGATCCCACTTTATGAACGAGGGTAGAATCGTAATTGGTTAAGGTAGGGTTGTGAGATAAAAAGAAAATGGTGGGCAGCCGCCGCAGCAGGCAGAAGATTATTCTCTTTTACTGTATTAGCCATCCACTGGAGGCTAGGATGTGGGTTCCGTGAGTAACCCGTGGGGGTGATTGTATGTTTTTCTTGTTGTAATCGACGCGAGGAAGAGTTTTCCCTCCGTTGAATGACTGGTTTTCCAGAGACTTTCTTAATATTCTCTCTTTTAGAGATCAGTATCGTTACAGCTTGGGATCGAAGAGCTCTTCTCTTCATTTAATTGACGGGTTGGAGAAATGTTCATGACGTCAGTCGTTGGACGCAAATGTGAATCGGCCGCAAAAGGGACCCCCTGTGGTTAAAGGGGCTTGATTGCTAACAAGTGGGAAAGAAATCCAAAGTGTAATGCTGAGCACGAATTGTGAAGGAGTACTCGGATTTTACCATCGATGTCAAGAGTTACAACAGAGGAGATCTACAAGTGGCGTCTATCCAACATCGGAACGCGAAAGAAGAAGGAAGTGGCAAGTATTAAAGGGCATTTCCGGAAACTTGGAAAACTTATCCGTTCAACCAGCCACGTCCACATCCCAGTCAGCCACGTCAGCTCTTCAGTTTTCTCCTCTGCCCCTCACGCTATCCCGTCGTTCCTCCTGCGCTGCAACAAAACCGTAAACAACATCCGGCCATCGCGCTCAATCCAATCAGCCCTTGGGCTTTTCCCCCATTCTCCTGTGTGCGTGCTTTATTAAAAATAGATAAAATAAAAGAAAAAACCAACAAACTAGGCAAATCCCTCAATCAACTCTTCCGAATCCACATTTACACGAAAACGATTGGTGCTGCTATGGTCGAACCACTCTGGAATTTCAGATGCCGGGTTAGGGCCCTAAGCAAACATATCTTCATCTAGATAACTCTGCAAAGGAGGAAAAAATAAATAAATAAAAGAGAGAGGAAGAGAGAGGAAGAGAGAGACGTGAGTTGCAGGACTTTCTTGTTTTAAAAAGAAGAGACGTATTTTAAAAAGCAGAGAAGTGGCTTACGTGTGCCTCGTTGAGAATACGTTGGGGATTCAGTTGCAAGATCTTATAAGGTCTTAGATGGTGGGCCTCACTCCTTAAAAGCGCTTGAAAGGAGGAGGGAAAACACCATCTAATAAGGCCCATAATGCGGCTCTTCAAGGCCGAGGTGGGACAATTCCAACACCCTCCTACATGTACAGCCCACTAGGACAAATGTGGAAACATAATCACGCGGCTTGGACAATAATAATCACGACAAGGGACATGTGGGGTCGGAGGGCCACTTGCTGGAAAACCCGGAACAACCAAGACCAAAGCTTTGGTACCATCATATATGGTGCGCCTCACTCCTTAAAAATGCTCGTAAGGAGGAGGGCAAGCACCATCTAATAAGGCCGATAATGCAGCTCTTCAAGGCCGAGGTGGGACAACTCCAACATAAGGTGTTCCATAGTCCTCATGGCACCTATTCATGGCCATATAAAACCAAAGACTGCGGCATAATTGGAGCGTCCTCATGCCGGTATGGTAACCTATCTCCAGTGATGGACAAATATTCTTTCCATAATTAACGGAGGCCTAATGGAAGTTTTCGCAATGCCCAAAGTTGATTATTATTACATAATTTAAGTGCCTCAAGATTGGAGAAAGGATGGAAGCAATTTGGTGATATTGTAAATTTATTCTTAGATAATTCTAAAACTCTAACATGGTACAAGAGATCAAAACCATTTAAGATCATTTCATGCAATAGATCACTACCATTAAGCTTTAGGGATGATAGAATGCTAAAACCTAAAGGGCTAGAGACGTGGACAATGATTGAAGGTGTTGTGATTTGTCATAGTTAGTGGGGGCAATAATGTCTTATTTACTCCCTTGATATATTTAGAATTAGAATAGGTGATTAGGGTTTATTGTACCCGAATGGGTCGGACCGAGTTGACCCGAATGGGCCAAACCCATGGACCTAAATGGGCCAGACCGGGTTGACCTGAATGGGCCAAATCCTAATGGGCCAGATCAGGCTGACCCCAATGGGTCGGACGAAGTTGACCCGAATGGGCCAAACCCATGGACGCAAATGGGCCAGACCGAGTTTACCTGAATGGGCCAAACCCTAATGGGCCGGATCGGGCTGACCCCAATGGGTCAGACAGAGCCAATCCGGATAGGCCAGGCCGGCCCGACCTAAATGGGTCGAACCACCCTAACCTAGGTCCAACCTAGTAGGGTCAGGATCTGGGTGACCTACGATGCGGGTCAAACTACTTATTCGGGTCGAGATCAACTCGAATGTGACCCGAACGAACTGCGAACGATTTCGTTTGCGATTTGTTTATTCGTGCAAGATTTGCACGAAATAATCACCGATTTCGGCACATAACTGCCGGAAACCAATGAAAAACATTCCTTTTGGCCGATTAAACCACAAAAATGACCAATTTTGAACAAAAATTTTTAGGTTTTCGAACAAAACACAAAAAACACCTTTAAATGCGATTTAAGTGCTGAAATTTCATGTAGATCGGTAGATCGACATGCACAGAAGCCAATTGTAGGGAGAAACATCTCAATTTGATCAAAATTTCATCGAATTTTATCCGATTAAGAGATTTGGGATTTTTTTGCAATTTGAAATTTTCAAAAATCATGTTTTGAACCTAAATAATCCGAAAATTCATTTAACTAAATAGCAAAAACACCAAAAAGTTTAGCAAATCACATTTTGAACCAAACAAAAACAAAATGGATTGTAAACCAAATAAAAATCAAAATGGATTTTAGACCTCATCTACGTTGCTCTGATACCACATGTTAGAAAAGAAAACTTTACAGGATTTGCGTAGAGAGATCTAAAATACTTTTTGAATGATTTTGATTTAGTAAACAAACGTAAATAGAATAGATAGAAACATACCGCTCTTGCAATTCATTTTTTCGGTGTCGTAAACCCAATAATACTCTTTGGAATTCGGGCTTAGGTGAATATCCTTTATTCTCATAATAATCATTGGCTCGATAAGAGAACCTAAGTTTCGTCTCTTTGTGAAAAAACAACCTTATGAAACCCTAAGAATAAGATGTATATATATCATGAATTAGAGGATAAGACTTAACCTTACCTTATGTGCAACCCAATAAACCCACTCATCACGGTCCTATTTGGTTAGTCATGGCCTATATCAACCAGTCCATATTTAGAACTTATGGATCACCTTAATATAACCTACTTAAGTAAGCTTAATAAAAATTAAGCTAATAGGTACTGCTAAGAGATCTGACCACATACAAGAAGTATGAGGGGGAAAGAAAAAAAAAAAGACAGAAAAGAAAGAAAAAGAGTGTCCCGTAAACTTTATAGGCAAGATGAAAAGAAAAGTGAATATAAAAAACTAGCTGCACAACAGGGCAACAAGACCAACATAGGTTCACGTGAAAGATTGATGGCTACTTTCCGGCATAAAGTACTGAACCCCTTCTCCCGTCATTCTTTCACACAGATTCAAGACGTGTCTTGATGCTTCATTGGGATTGTCCACCCTACTCATTCGTGTCATGGCCGTCCTTTTAACCCTTAATTTTGGTAAACTTTCTTAAAGATGTTTTTTATTTATTTATAAGATTTCTATTTCAAACGTATTATCCATGAGAGAACATATAAATAATTATATACTAATTAAGAGACCTAAATTATGACTATTAATTTAAGTTATATTAAGAAAAGCTACTTTTGACGACTCTCACTAAGTTTATATTAGAAAATATATTACCTATGAATGTTAAAAAGAATAAAAACAAATATTCATACACTAAAATTTTAATGTAAATTTAAAACATATCAAAAGAGATGTATAAATGAAATTAAAATATTCAAAATATAGTTAGATCAAATATTAGAAAAGATAAGAAAATTTTAGTTGATCAGAATACTATAAACTTAATGTTCACATATACTTAAGATTTTAAAGAAATGATAATTATTTGCATCAAAAACTTGTTTTTAAGGTCTTATACCCATGTATATTTTATTTGAATAGAAAATCATTCCATGAATCATAAAACTTGGATATAAACCCCACAAGATAGCAACATAAAAACTGCTTCACTATAGAAAGCTGTTACGCCTCCTCAAAGAGATAGCCTAAATCCCATAGATTATCTTTCGGAGAACCGGAGTGCAGTTGTTCTGTTTTTTGCGTGTCTATCCCATTTCCTCCTCCTCCTTGGATACGTAGCAAGCCAACTAATAATAGTGATGATGGGTCTTGGTCAAGAGGCTAAGAACGGCAGGACCCGCATGATGGTGCTGTCGGATAGAGATGAAGACCCGCATGGGGGCATCATTGTTCCTACACTGATGCTGCTTGCCCCCTGTCGTCACTAAATTTGGGAGTTGTTACCGGCCTTTCCACTAATTATAAGTATTTTTCTATACAAACAACTGTAGTAATTATGTTATTTATTTTACAAATTTTTATTTTATGAAAAATAATTAATAACACATAAAAAATAGTAGTTAGTGAAAACTAAAAATTTTAAAACTAATGAGGAGATATTTGATCCTAAGTTTAATACACTAATATTGAATGAGTTATTAATAAAAATTAAAATGTTTTTAAAAAAAATCACAGAGCAATGTAAATTATGTAACTATAAATTTTAATTATAATGTTAATCTACCTCTCAAACAATTTCCTCCACTCCAAAAAGATAGTTCAATTTGCATTCATGGTAGCAATGTTTAGAAAAGCTTTCTAGTCAATCAAATCAATTTTGTAAACAATTCCACCATGATGATTGCTTGCATTTTTTTTCATTCTTACCTAAACATTTACAATCAAATTTAACCCACATTTGCCAAAAAGAGTACTACTAATGGGTCAAGTTCAAGGTTCAACAACACCCGACTTTCCTACATTCCCTTTTCTTTGAATTAAAAAAACTACTATTAAAGATGTGGATTGTCACACCCTGTTAAAAGACTAATATGTAGAATTCCAAGCTGAAAAGCTTGATTGATAATAAGACTTGGTAGATTGGTTTTGTTATATGCAAAAAGCTGTTTGACTGAAAATTGGTGGGAGAAATAAATTAACATCCCACTACACCAAGAAAGTGGCAACTCACCATTGCCACATTGGTTCATAGAAACCTCTCCAATCTATCCATTAAAAATTGAAAATTAGTTCTGTTCAGAAGCATGTTTCCTTCCTATCCGAGTGGGGGAACACGCAGAAGCCAGTAACAAGTTTGGATTGGACTCTGGCACTGCCATTCGGGCCGAAGAGTCAACCGCATGACTTCATTTCGTTCAAAAAATCTACGCCATGCCCATGGCATCACCGTTCAGGCCGCTCGACCCATGCTCCTCCGAGTGACTGACTATCACTTTAGACTCGTGAGTTCGCAGGGCTCGTAGGTTGGAGAAATGTTCACAACACCAGTTAGTGGAAGCAAGCAGGTAAAATCCCGGCTTGAAAAACGCTGAGAAAGAGGAAGTGGCAAGGAAGAATGCCTCCTTTTCTTTATTGGTCAAATGACTTTCTTTACGACAGTACCATCATGGAGACCGGCTTGCAACCAAAAGGTAAAATCCCGAAGATCTTTCAAATTCAAACCAGGTGGGCTAATGCTACCTAGAACCTCAAAAAACTGTGAAACATCATGCTCATGTACCAAACAAATCCCACATTCCTTTATCTCAACATCCGATCTATTTGTTCCAATTGAAGTCTCAATGCAGCGACATCTTACCAACTCAGCTGGTATGTATGCCCAAAATCCGTTTTGGCCAACAAAACAGACTTCTGGGACATGAAAGACCAAGGGCAATTCTGGACAAATATCAGATGCCTCAAATCGGCAAACAAACCCAGGATACATAGGAATTACTACATTCACAAGTGCTACCATTTGAATTCTCATCCTCATGAACTTGATAAGCAACAAACAAAGTAAATCCCACAATCAACTCTTCGGAATCCACGTTTACATGTAAAAGATTGGTGCTGCTATGGTTCTCTGACACATAACGAGCAGATTTTCAGAGGCAAGCTGACTGGTTTAAACGTGAAAAACGCTGACTTTCATGCTGTTGGAGTGTGTAGAAAAACGAAAGTACTCTAGCTAGAAAATCTGAATCTTCAATTACTCAAACATGTAGAAGTTATGCCAGTACTCCTCGTCGAAGTTGGAGAATGAACCATAAGATTGGGAGGGTGCAAAGCATCACTGCTTGAAAAGAATGAATTAAATGAAGAAAAAATATGGCTAGAGCAAAAGATAATCTACAATTTACCACCTCATAATGTCAACAATTTACTGATTTATTAAAAAATAAGAGTTGGCAAATCTGTAAAACTTAAAATGAAACCAAGCAACGGTGAAATTTCTACATATTCTGTAAGCTGCTACCTAAAAAGAAACAATTGGAAGGGAGTTCTTCCTTGCAGATCGGGATTTGAAGAAGTGAATTTATGCGTGTGGACATTCTTGTGAAGATCTGGGTATAGGAGCTGCGGTGGGTTCATGTGGATCAGGGAATAAAGACGAAAGTCACTTTTTTGAAGGAGTTCTGGCTTCTGTAAGAACCGCTTTAAAAGGTAAACTTTTTGCGTAATGCTTCGAAGATGAGTCCGATCAGACAGATCGTGGGCAGAGACGACGGCGCGTGAACCGTATTCAGCCCCCCGCAATTTCGTTCATGTTATGCCCCTTCGTAGGCGGGCCGAGGCTGAAGGAATGCACTCAAAAAGCCCGCACGGAACAAGATGGGCGGGTAGGCCTGCATGTGCCAACGCTAGTCCCGACTCAAGATTGTGCTTATCATCCCCTAATTGAAAAAAAAAGTATTTTTCTCTAAAATAAATCTATTTTTTGAAGTTTTGGGATTCCGTTTATAGGTTAAAGAGGTTGAAAAATTTTACAAAATTTTATTGGTCCATTCTGACATTGACATTATTTGTAATAAGCATCATATCTTAGATTCTAAGCATTAGAAATGCATATTTCCTAAGATATATATAGTATATTAATAGATTTATTTTATTATCATTGTTTTTAAATCATATAGTTTACGATTTTGTCTCAATATTTACCATTTCGTTATTTAATTTGATTGTTAATATTATCCTAAGATAAAAAAAAATATTGATATACGCAAATTGTTTTAAAATATAAATTGTAAAAGTGTATTAAAAAACTACTCAATGAAATAGAAATTCTAAAAATCATGATACTGGACTGAGTAATAGATTTGGGCCGCCAGCGGAGACCTCCAACTGGTCCCATTTTTTAGTTGAAATTTTGAATGAAAAAACGCCTATTGTGGGATGAAGGGTGGGTGGGGCATTATCAAGTTTGATTGTATTGGTAATTGATGAAGGAATCATTTCCTTGATTAACATGTTAACTGGTGATGAAACGGGCGTAAGAATTGGAGATTAAGCAAGAGAATTACGAGGTTTTCGAATGGTGAGTTCATGGCCTTTAGTTGACGATTGGTGAACGGCTGATGAAATTTAAATGAGGGCTCTTAATCTTCTCGAAGAAGTGCAATCGTTGGCACTTATGCAGTTCCCACTATTTTCTCACGAGCTACCCCGACTACAGGTTCCACCGAGCCTTGGCAAATATTTTTTAGAGATGCAGAGTAACTTCTCAAGTGGGAGGTGAGATTTGAGGCCAAATGTTGAGCCTCTCGATTGCAATAACTGAATTGGGTTTGCTGATATGATGGGTCATGGGGGTTGTTTTGATGACCGCTGCTTGCACCGCATATAATTCGAAGTCCTACAAAAGAAAATCGAAATTCCAAGCCTCTTCCTTTGTGTAGGAGGAACCCATGCTTTAATACCTTAACAAATGACTGACAGATTGTATATCTGGTCAATAGGAAATACAAAAAACTAATTGCTCCGTAAGGTGAATTGAGAAGGATGGAATCATTGAGATTTCATTGCAATGTGAATGCATCTTTCGCATTGTTCAAATCAATCACCTATACTAAGCAATGTTTCATGTAAATCCAATTGCCTGTCACTTGCTGAACGCTTCAGATTCCAGTATGGCCGTCCGTCCTTTAATTCCTGCTTCACGCTTTTCAATCTTTTCCTCCGAAGATACTTCATGATCAACAGGCGAAGAGGTTTGTATGATGCCTTTCTAGAAATTGACTGGAATAATTTGACATTATAGCCTTGTGATATTAGTTTAATTTGGAAAAACAAAAACAAAGTCTAATATTTAAGTATCGCAATGGATTTTCAAAATATATGAAGTGTTTTATGGACAAAAACAAAGGATTTCATTAACAAGTGGTTAGAATTTGGTGGTTGGATTTCATCAGATCTAGAAAGGAAACATTTGTACAGAGAAAACTACTAAAAAGGATAGACGGTTGGAATCTTTAACCTTTTGGGTGGAAAAAGAAATTAATCTATGACAATTAATTCGAAAATCTTAATACATAAAAGTTCTTACTCTTGAAAACGTCAACATAAGTACTCAAAATATAGGAGAAAAACACCTATATACGAAAAACATCAAATGCACATGAATAGAAAAACTATAAAAAGTTCCCATTTTAGGAAATGTTCACTCATCATTTGCCTACAGAACTTTAACCAAAATCCACCATCCTTCTAGAAAAAAGGATGGAAAAAAAATGGGGACAAAAAAAGAAAATAAAAGTAACTTAAATAAAAGATGACATACTGGAATTGGAATTGGAATTGGAATTGGAACATGTTTTTCACCATCCAACCCCTCAATGTGAACCAACTAGCAAGTTTTAGTAGCAACTTGTTTGACAACTACTTGAGATGCATCCTAAGAAGTAATTAGTGGTCTCCAAGTGACATCAAGTTCTCCTGCTCCTTGGGCTAGGTTCAAGCTGCACCCAAATAGTTTTCAAACTCTTTAATTAAAAAAATTATGTATGTGTTAAAGGACCTTTAACATAAATAATGTTATCTATACATGGTGACTAGGAGCAAATAAAATTTACCAAGAGAAGGAGCAAAAGAGAAATAACTTGAATGAATGTGTGGCCCTTGCAAATATCAATTCAAGGCTAGATATCATTTTTCCACATCTATAACAGAAATTAGGCGCACTAAGTATGTTCCTAACATAAGGATGCACATTAAGGACAAAAATTGAGCAACCCAAGCACAAACCACACCAAACAAAGCTTACATGTAGGCTTAACCACTTACCTAACATCTTTCGTGATTTCCTCTTACAATCATAATATGTTAAGGATATTGCACATTTAAAGCCACCAAAAGCTGAAAAAAGAATTTAATCAATGCTAAATTAGTAGTAACCTCAAGAAAATGTCACCAAGATAAATAAACACCTTGAAAACAATATTCTTTGGGACAATTATTGATTTTAGACCTTCCATCATGTTTAGGAAGAAACCCAATTAATCTAGACTTTGCATGCCAAATCATTTCTAAAATATGACCCTAATGTGTTGCATAAAACGATGTGGTACATACAAAAAACACACATCAGGCTTGATAAGTTGACAAACCACAACTATACTACCCCAAAGACAGCATACATGGCAAAATATGTGATATAGCCACTTTAGTGACATAAGCAACCCTTATTCCTAGTGCTACAGAAATGCTACAAAAAATGGCTAATTATGAATTCCTTTAAAGAAAGCTTTAGTGCCTAGTAAATGACAAAACTTACAACCATCAATGAAATTGAATAAATTAGCTAAACTTGCTTTTAATTCACTCAAAATTGAGAATTCTATAAGCTTTCATCTACATAAACCTAGTAATGGAAACTCCCAAAATTTCATTATTGTTCGGAAAAATTCCATAAGCTAAGTCATAAACATAGTTAGTTCAACAAGCAAAGCTAGTTTTTTTACAAAATTCATGCACTCAATAGCCAAAAACAAGTTAAAGATGACAAATTCTCCTCACCCTAGCTCATCCACTTCTTTTGAAACATCTGTGGTTACCTACTTATAAATGATTAAAGAGACTACCACTCAAAGCTTGTCTAACATGCTATGGCTGCTAGAAGTGTTTGAAAAGTTTATAATGTGGGCATTCTAAATGCTACCTAAGAAACTAGTACTATAAATAACTAACAAAGTTGGTTTGCTAGGCATAACTAAATAAGACAGTTAATTAAAAATGAAGCAAAATACTAAAATAAATGCAGTTGATCAAGAACTTTCTTTGGGCAGGTAATGCAGATATACGATGCTCTCATAAAGTAGTGTGACAAATAGTTTGTTCACCCAAGAAGGAAGGAGGATTGGGATTACCAAATCTTAAACTTTGGAATAAAGTACTTTTGGGACGTATGCTTTGGAACCTTATAAATCTTTCAGATGCTTCTTTATGGAGTAAATGGATCCACAGTACCAAATGTAAACGAACTTCAGTAATGAAGCTTGATATCAAAGGTTCCATGGCATGGAGTGGGAGAGGTCTTCTCAAATTAAGGCCTGCACTTACCTCGATTCTTACTCGATCTACCTATTGTTGCAAAGAAATTTATGAGCACCTTCGACCAGTAAATGAAAAAGTGAATTGGTATAATCTCATTTGGACTGGTGGCATCAGCAAACATAATTTCATTGGATGGCTAGTGTGTCAAGATCGACTTTCTACAACAGAAGGCATGGTACGATGGCTCCATTCAATTAACTTATATTGTGATTTTTGTCAGTCCCATGTTGAAAACAGGAATCATCTTTTTTTTAAATGTCCATGGACAATGAGGGTTTGGAAAACTATCCTTGCTCAAAATGGAATTAGACGTGATATTGGAGGATGGAACGAAGAATTGCAATAGATGATCAGAGCAACTAAAGGAAAGGATTTGGCTGCCAAATTTCTTAAGCTATCCTTTTTAGCTTGCATTTATTGTATATGGGCAGAACGTAATAGAAAACGATTTCAAAGCAAAATAGTAGACATTCCAATCATGCTAGCTAAAGTTAGGAAAATTGTACGAGGGAGAGCTTCTTTGTTTAAAAATATTAAATCCTCACAGGGAAATGTCATTTTGAGTGAGATTTGGAGGCTTCCAACCTCTATATTTATGTAATTCTTGTAATTTTGGGGTATGCTCCTATGCTTTTGTACATTACTTCTTATTAATGCACACTTACATTTCTACCAAAAAAAAAATACTAAAATAAATGCACCTTACAAAAGCATGAGCTTTATTTAAAAAACATTCTCATGAGAATTTCAAAGATCTCATCATTTAAAACTATTAGGCATCTTTTGCACCAATTACTATAACATTGATATAGACTATCATTTTCAAATATCCTTTTTCCTTCAATGCTATTTTTCTTTACATCTTATGATTGGTTGCTTTCTATTACTCATAAATAAAACTATAGTAATACATTATAAAAAGGAAATCCTTCAACCTCATGGTTTACTATTCCAAAGCTCTAGAAGCTTCTTTCACACTTGTAGAAATAATCAATATTAAAATCATCACAAACACAAACAACTTTACTTAGAGAGTTTCAATTCTCAAATTGTAAACACTCGTCAATTCATAAATCTTAAGCACTAATTTGATCACTATTCTTTTAGCAATCATAACATGAGTAGAAAGTTAGATGTCTTAGACAGACAAATACCTTCCCACCAATGCAAAACATCTCTACAAGATCATAGAATTGCCCATAAATATCCCTACAATTGTAACCAGGCATTTAACAGGCTGTCAATCCATAAAACAAAAACAAAAGTTAAAACTCGCAACTCTAGTATACAAACTATAAGTTAAAAAACTTGACAATGCATAAGAGAAGCAACATAATGAAGTTTTAGTAGTTTATAGCACCAATAACCAAACTCATTAAGAGATCTTAAATCTCTTTTGAGGTTTTACAAGTCATGAAGAATTGTACAAGCAATTGTTATCATAATACAATTTATCAATTAAAGTCTCCATTTTCTTGTGGAAAATGTTCTTAGTATATAAGATTTGCTCCTACAAAAGTAACAAACTAATGCTTTACTATGAATAACTAAAATTTAGAATAAGATTTGTTCCAAAAGATCTTTCAAATCCAAACCAGGTGGAGCAACGCCGAACTTCAAAAAATTGTTAAAGATTTTGAGAGCCATTTAATCAATTAATCTTTTCCATCTTTTCCTACCTTCTTCTTTTAGTATCACAAAAGGAATAGTCCATCTTCCCCTAGATTAGTTTGTAGAGTTAGTACTTTCTACAAATATGGCTTCACAGGAAAAGTGATTGAGAGATGGAGAGAGCTCATGAGTGGGAGGTTTTATTTCAACTTGGCAGAAAAGGAAGCTTCTTAGCTCAACAAGGCTAGTTCTTGACTAGTGTGGATTAAAAATTTTGACATCTTTAGATGCAAGTTTGAGGCACAAAATTGAAGTATATTAGACTAAAATTTGGTATTCTAAAACATCATTCAAATCAAGAGAATTCTATTCAAAGCATCAAGAGATCACCTTAAATGTTAAAAATTAGAATAAAAAGTGTTTGTTTAAATATCATGGAAGTAATGTAGAAACATCTCTATAATCATTTTATAATAATATGACTCCGCATCTTTGTTCAGGCTCTATATACTTAAAATAAACTATAAGATAAATGTTAAATGATACTAAGTTGTCCTTTAAAATCATTTTTTATTACTAAAAAATTACTTATATCTTAATGAAATATAATGTAATAAAATATTAGAGTTTAGATAATCCTAAACATTAAGCTTTTGCTATGCTTTTCTCTCTAGTGGTCTTTTAAACCATGCACATTTCCAATTGTTGTGATTAGTCTTGATCTAATGAACTTTGCTGCTTTAAATATGTTACTTGTCTTAAGCAGCAGAATATTGAAATCTTGCATTCATCAAAGAAAATAATAAAAAAAAAACTATACTCTTTTGCTTGTTATGTTATTTTGAATTTTGAAGAACTTATTTGTAGTTGAAATCATTACTCGAGCTATTCAAATCTCAATTTAGATTGTCAAAGGTTTGTTTAAGCTACATGCTATACGTATAACAAAAAAAGAATTTCTTTGCCATGCTTAAAAATATAAGAAAAGGAATTTGAGTACTATCATTCTAGAAATCTTAGGTTTCTTTGCAAATGACAATTATTTGACAATAATTTTTATTCTTCTTCTTTTTTGTTAATTTATAAATTAAAAAATATCCATTAATCTTACATTAAAATTCAAATAACCATAAAGAATGATAAATTCAAAACAATCCATATATATGACTAAATTAGAACTTTCAATAAAGAAATAGAAAACTTAACATTTTCTTGCTTAGAACTTAATTTATCCATTTTTTATGGCATAAGCAAGGAGAATCTAATAAATTCTCTTCCAATATAAGTGTCAATTGACATTTTCTTGTTTAAAATTCTGCCCCTACTAACATTATTCATTATGACAAACTTTATTTAGTCCAATGTTAAAAACAAAATAGAAACATCAACAAACAAAACTAGTATTGTATGCATTCAAACTCAATTTGACCAAAAAAAAAAGAAAAAAAGAAAAGAAAAGAAAAACTCAACTGATTTATCCTAAAGTGACCAATCGAGCAACATATCATTGTTCATTATATTCATACCATAGTAGCAAATTAGGAAGACTACCTTAATTCAAGAAATCAACCCAATTAGATTTCTTGACCAAGACCATGTGTTCTTTAATCGATCACTAAAATACAAATAATAAAAATCTTATGTCAAACCAAAGAATTACCAATAAAAATAATGACAACTATAAAGAAGAAAGAGAGGAACTTGGTTTGATTGAATTCTATTTATGCATGCAATACAAAAGACAAATCCAACTCTTTTGCACTACCAATAGCACCCTATAAAACTAAATTAATTGTTAAAAATGAATTCATTATAAATTTTATAGTAAAAGAAGCAAATATAAAGTATTTGATAAATGATTCTCATCAAATATAAAAATATATTAAACTTTATCAAGCACCTTTTAATATTAGCCAAAAACTTTTATATTGCACATCAAAATTACTAGTAAAATAATAATAACAAGAAACTAAAAAGAGAAAAAATAAGTGCAACAATATATTATTTTATTAACTGGTACCTGGTCATGTCTATACACAACGCACAACCCATATTTTTGCAATATCCATACTGCTTCATAGATTTAATCTAAGCCGTGCGCCCACACCCAAATGAAAATAGAAGTCCTCAAGTTTTGTCAATTCCAATCCACGTGGAGAAATGTCATTAAGAATCTCAAAGAACTCTGAAACATCACACTGCTTTATTAGACGTGCCCCACACTCCATTATCTCCACATTCAAGCCGTTTGTTGCAACTGAAACCCCAAGATAGCGACAACCATCCAAATCCATAACTGTTTCCCAGAACTTGAGTGGTATATACACCCAGAATCCATTTACACCGACAGAACAGGCTTCAGGGTACAAAGGACCAAAGGATGTTTTCGACCAATATCATTGACTTGAAACTGAAAAACAAACTCAGGAAACCCATTCTCGTGGACTTGGTAAACAACAAACAGTGCATATCCTTTCCACCTATTCTCCAAATCCACATCCACATCCACATGGCTTTGAATTGCCCCAGACAAGTTATTGCTTCTTTGATTGAACCACTTTGGAATTTCAGTTCTCAATGTAGGGCCCCATGATACGGAAATCCAAATGTCATAATACAATTTAAGGGAAAAGAAAAGAAAAGAGAATGATGTTAAATACAATACATTTAAGTTAGTACGAAATACTAAATTCTCATTATTATAACAAGACATTACCGATATTAAATAAAAGAGAAAGCAACTTACTCCTTCTGATAATGATAGAGGAAATTGTGGATGCAATTGGATACTCTTGTAAGGTGTGCCATCATAACCGTGCCATCATAACCATCAATGGTAGCTGCAGAAAGCCAAACACAAGCACAAAACCAAGAGTCTAACTCTCTCCATGAAGTCTCCATGTCTATTTAATGATAAATCAAACCCAACAATGAACACTCAAGTACCCATAGTTCTTTCACATTTAATGGGAGCTTTGGTAATGCTTTTAGCTGTTTACATAAATCTAAATCAAGCCATCTAAGATTGGAGAGTAGAGAAAAACTATCTGGTAATGTTGTAAATGGATTCTCATCTAATTTTAATTTTTTAACACATGATAAGACACTAAGATAATTTGAGATTGCATCATCAGATAAATTGCAATGATTTAGATTTATTTCCTGTGCATTAACTAAGAATGTAGGCTGACCTTTTGTTTGAAGGCATTCACAAGACCCTAGGTCGATGCTTTCGAGATTGGGAAGTTGACTAAGAAATTTTGGTATTATGGTAAATCTATTTTTAGAGAGGTCGAAACTTTGAAGTGAGGACAAACTAAAATTGGTAGGAAATGTTTCTTCTGATAAACCACAGCATTTCAAACCTAGGTACCTTAAAGAGCTTAAACTTGCAAGCCATTGAAGGAACCATAAGGAAGAGAGATTTAAGTCATTACATAGATAGAACCCACAAGAGGAATGTAAGACATCTCTTGGTGACTGAATTGCATCTATCCTCCCACAATCAGACAAAAAAAGATGTGAAAGAGATGACAAATATCGAAAAAAGAAAGGTAGCATTTTAATGGCAGTGTTTGTCAAATTAAGCCACTGAAGAGATGTCATGTTACCCACGATCTCTGGAAACTTCTTAAGTTTTGAACAATAACTCAAATCAAGACTCTCGAGAGATTCCAAGCTAATGTTCTTTGGAAGTTTCTCAAGCTTGCTACAGCCATGGAGAGTAAAATATTTAAGCCGTTTGAGATTTCCAATAGAATAGTGGACCTTCCTCAAATTTTTACAACCTGAAAGGTATATATACTCAACGTTTGGAACTCCACTTATATTTGACATCTCCATCAAGTCCGAATTAGAAAGATCAATGCATTTCAGTTTGTTGAGATTCTGTTAAAAACAAACAAAATGCTAAATAAAAATAAAAAGGATGAAAGCCAAAAGAAGAAGTAAAAACATGATGCATAGGATACGGTCCTACCTTCCTTCCCGACCATAGTCGTTTGATTTTGCTATACGACATTCTGAGTTCAATAAGATTATTGAATTGAAAGTCTCTTGGCAAGGATATTAAAGGGTATCCCATCCATTCCAAAACTCGTAACTCTTTACTTAACATGAATTTAGAAGGACATCCAAACCATGGAAGAAAGTCTAAGCTAGCATAGAGATCTACTTTCGTTATGACAAGTACCTTCAACCTTGTGAGTTTGGAGAAACCTTCAAAACTTACTTTTTCCTGGTTTCGTAAAGAATAATATAAGACAATTCCTTCAACGGCTTCCGTACCCTAAAAAAAGAAAAATCAAATTAATGTTATAAGAATAAGTGAATGATGGAACAAAAATTCATTATTGTCTTATGTTTGTACAAAAGCCACTTACAAATTTGTTATTCAAGACGTAAAAAATGTCATCAAGATGCCATAATATACTTCGTCTACCTGGCTTTCTTGGGTCCTCATTATAGAGTATTTGTTGCCCCATTTTTTGTAGCAAATCATGCATGGAAAATTGTTCCAACCATGAAAACTTCAAGAGAGATTTGTGTCTTAGAATATCAAGACAAAATTTTGGATGACGATTAAGACTGTCCCATATAGGAATAATATGATGTTTAGCCATTCCATTAAAAAGACACGCAATATCTAAAAACAATTCTTTTGACAAATTATCCAACCCATTATAACTAATTTCTAATTTTTTTAAAACTTCAGCTTGAAGATTTGTTTCTAAAAAGTCACAAGTACTATTCCACACTTCTATTCCCTTCCCAACCAAAGATGAACCAATAACTTTAATAGCCAAAGGAAGGCCTCCACAATATTTCGTAATATTCTTCGATGATTCAAAAAAATTTCCTTAGGAGTGGTTTTGCCAAAGACTTCCTAATAGAAAAGTTGCAAGGCATCCTTTTCATCTGGGGGTTTAATCTCATAAGCATTATCATCACTCACTATCGGCTTCCAAAATTGACAATCTCTACTAGTTATAATAATTCTACTCTTTCCACGAAACCAAATTGCCTGTCCTGCTAATGCTTCTAATTGCTCCTTATTTATATCATAAAAAACAAACAGAACTTTTTAATTAGAAAATCTCCTTGCTAACAATCTTCTTCCATCATAATGATTCCATATTTTGTGATCTTCCTTCAAGATCTTATGGAAAACTTCTTGTTGCAACTCTTCTATGCCACGACTTTGGTAGTCTTTTTTACCATAAATCAAGCAGTGAGCTTGAAATTTACAAGAAATTGTTTCATAAAGAACTACTGTTACAGTTGTTTTACCAACTCCACCCATCCGTGAATCCCTATATAGCGAACGTCATCCATTTCCAAACAAAGTAATGATACCAGTTTTTCCACTTTAGAATCTATACCAACAAGATTTTTAAAGATCTTTAATGAGTTCAGTTGTAGCAATCCACAAAATATCTTTGCAGTGATTTGTTCAACGACAGTTGCTTTGGAACTGTATGAATAATGCTAATTAGGACTAAAGTGGAAAGAAACACATTTAAAATTTAACAAGATTAATGTAATAAACAAAAATACCTGCCACGGATATGCCATCCGGAGATACCCCCTACTTCCGTCAGAGAGGCTCTCCACGCTTCCCTCTCCTCTTCAACAACTTCTGGGTCTTTTTGGTGTTTGTCAAAAGCTTGAGCAAAAACTCCCTTCAGCTTGCGAATGTCAGAGGGATCGACATAGTAGAAAATAGGCAAAACTTCTAACCCAGTCTTTTTGCATTCCATGATCATTTTCAGCTCTTTTAGGCACCATTTGGGGTATGCGAAGGTCTCTGATATGACAATCACTGCATGTCGGGACTCTTTGATTGCCTTCGAGAGTTCTTCGGCAATAGTCCTTCCTTGCTTCAGTTTTTCATCGTCTTTGAAGACAATAAAGCCCATTCGCTTCAAAGCGGCATGTAGATGATCTGTAAAACTAAAACGGGTATCTTCACCACGAAAACTAAGGAAGACATCGTAAGTTGATGGAAGTGTTGAAGAGGAAGGAGATGAGAATGAAGGGGCTCTTTGGGTGCTCAAGGCCATTGGCGGAGGACACTCACAGGCGTGTTTAGAGTAAGGCTAACATGCAGGATCCAAAACTCATAAGCTTGTTCGGTAACGAGGCTCGGTAGAATGGGTTTTGCTATATGCAACAACTTCCCACTCTGGCTTTCTCGTTCTGAAATTTGCAGGAAATTTCCGAGCTCGATTCTTTAGGTGGACGATGGCATCCCACGGTTGTTTAATGTAGCATAACGCATTCCGAGGTGATAATGGTAGGTGAGAAATATAAACGATTTCTACTGTTAGTGCGCTTATTCTCCCAAGGTTCATTTTTAAACCTTTTTAGTCAATTAACTTTATTTACGTGGCCCGCCCGAGGCATCTCGAGGTTGTCTAAATTAACCTTAACTTCGGCAACACGCTGCCTTTTAGTGCCCGGCCCACGTATTCACGCGCATTCGGCTTCGGCAAAGCAGATGCTTTCTTGTTTTACCGAGAAATTGTCTGAACAAAGGGACGCAGAAACAGAGATAGGCTCCCCAAGATCACGTGCCCTTCGATCCATTGGCCTCGTAATACATTCTTTTGCACTCTCTAAGACTCTCGCGATTGGACGAACTCAAGCATCCAAAATGGTTTTTCTTCGTCCAAATCAACTGGTATCTCGAGGGCTTCAAGGTGGGATGTCCAATACAAAGGGGTTCCAACCTCGAAACACCAGTTTTTGACTGGCAAGTCAAAATTGGCCCCCACGATGTTCATAAAAAAGGTTTTCAACCCATCAACTTTGTGAAAAGTGGGCAAGAGTAGGTTGGGTAAAATAAAATAAATTGTGATAATATTCTATTTGTTGAAGTTATAGTGTAAAAAACTGAGATTTGAATGCTAAATGTATCAGAAGCTTTTCTATGTTACAAAGTCGTTCTTTTTTCACACGCTTTATTTTTTGTAATCCACCCGCGTCTCTAATCAATCATGTAAGATACTAATCCTCCTTCCACATCAAACCCTCTGTGAAAAGTTGGTTAGCATGGGAAAATTTTAGGATTGTAATACAAAATAAAGTCATGGGTTCTCCACAAATAAGTCATAGTAATTATGTTATTTAATTTATAAATTTTATAAAAAAAATGATATTAATGATTTCATAATATTGTTATGTTTCTAAAACTATTGTCTTATAAATTATTCTAAAACATATAAGTAGTTGTTAGATTTAATTTTGATTTTCATTCATAATCAATTTTATTAATTGGATTTTGATCATCACAAAACTTATACATCCTTTTCAATCATCGCATTTGGTTCAATCGAAAATATATTTTACTTTACACCAAGATGCATGCATAAAAAAATAAAAATAAAAAATTATTTTGGCGCATTGGCGCACTACCCATCTTCCTTATTTTACTCCTACTGACAGTTGTTTCTTTTAAATAATTTCTTCCTTAATTATGGGCCATTGTCTCCTCCTCCAACGTCTTATTTTCCTCCTGATCAATTTTTTTAATTTCTTCCTATCGTACCACTAAGATGGAATGTGACATGATTTGAAAATCTCGTTACTAGTATCTGTTCATTAATTTAATATCTGAAAATATTTTACAAATGGGCTTCATTAGTGACTCACGGGCTTCATTAGTGGATAAGCAGGATTCGAAGCTGACAGGGCTTGTTCGGTAATGACTATACCTCTCCCTTCTTTTTGACCCACCACGAAAGCATATTTTGAGGTCAGCACCAAAGCATGATTGGAAGTTGGTAAAAAAATATGAAGTATACGCCGCCATCCCAGCAGGTTCTCAAGGATTTCCGTATATCTCAAGCACACTAATTATCAAAATGTTAGGAAGATCTTTCCAAATGAATGTAAAAAGTTATCAACACAATAAAGTTTTAAAGTTGAACGTTTTAGAGAAAAATGATGTGGTGGTCAAAATTTGGGCCTCCAATTGTATGATCTTTAGCGGAGATTGTTGTGTCTTTCCTTTCAATTTCACATATTTATTCTTTATAAAAAAATATACTAATAATTGCAAAGTTTCAAAACAAGATTGTCTAAAAAATAAAAAAATAAAAAAAGTTAAGTTAAGTGGTATATCACCAATTTAAAAAAAAAAATTGAAATTTCTTATTTTCTTCTGGGACAATTACATTCAAAAGTCATTTAATGTGAGAATAATAAATCACAATATACCTAAAGTGAAGAGAAGGTGAACTATTAATATGTTGTCATAGTATTCATAAAATCTTTCTGATCAATCAACCACAAGAAGAAAAACTTACATGTTGAATAAAATAAAATAAGTTCTGATAATATTTACTTTAAGATGCTTTGCTGAAGTTATAGTGTTAGATAGCGTGTTAATAGTTAAAATATTGAAAAGAACCTTGTCAAAGGGGTCAATATAAAAATATTAACTAGGTTCCTTACCTAAAAAGAAAAAGAGCCAGGTAGGAAAAGTTCATTGGGAGTTGTTAGGCTCCTTCCTTGACAATTGTACAAAGTTTCCTTACACAAAAAATTATTCTATGGTCAAGGACCTTCCTCTCCAATTGCACATAGCTTCTTTCATAACTAATTATTCTATAAAGACTTACATGACATGAATGTGAATGTAATATTTTTGCCATATTACTAAAACTGTTATTCCCATGAGCATATTTCAATGGAAAATATTAGATTTATCAAGGTAAGACAAAATAAAATCAAGATTTTTAAGAAAGATTATCGGAATAATCAAATATTAAAAATACTATGAGTCATATATTATCATAGTTTAGAAATTTAAAAAATAAAAAACCTTATCAATATTAACATTACTAAATTCGTTTTTTATATTTTGAAAATAATTAAAATTGATAAATCAGCTAAATGATATCACTATATAGTTCCATCATTACTATTTTTTGCAGTCAAAATAATATAAATGAATGTGCATTTAAATATAAACTTATATATAATATATAGAAATATCTTTACAATTATTAACAAAATTTAAAACTCTCTTCGAGCTCAACCAAAACCGTGAGCGCATTACGAGAAAAATTAGAAAGGCCGTGTAAAAGGAAATGTTCAAAAGTGGAAATTTCCATCCATCTTCTTTTCTCCCATAGAAAGCTTGTTGTCAGATATTCACCAGCTTCTTTAACAATAAGGTTTCTTTAATAACGATTCCCTAGCTTTCCACTTTGGCAAAGTGGATGACACGTGGTATTCCAAGCTTGCAGATGGTCGGAAACTAAACATAAGTTCGGTTCATACTGCTTTTGAATTTTACGCCGAAGTTGTGGCCTACATTGCTTTTGTATTGTGGGTCTGCGTTGAGGCATGAAATTACATTACAATTGCATAAAGTAAAACAAATTCTGTTCATATCTCTTTTCGAATGCTTCGCCGAAGCTGGGCTGTGGAAAGCAGAGATGCATTTTCGCCCCTATATCAGATGTTTAAGCTCCGGTCAAGGACATTCCTATCTCCTCACCGGGAAATTACCTTTCAAATAGCCTTTTAGAAAGCAGAGGAAAGATATTTGTCCTTTCAGATCAAGATGTTCAGAAGGCCTTTCATTTTCCCTGCCAAAAAGTAGCCAATGGGGAAAATTTCGAGGTTGGACTCTAAAGGAAAGACTCGATCAGGAAAAAGTTTTGCTATTTGAAACATGCTGCTATAAATTTTCTTCGCAGCTTCTCTTTACAATTATCTTATATTATCTACGTAACATTGGTCTTATGATACTCAAATTATGCTCTTAATTAGTATCACAAAATATAAAAGTAATTATCCCTTTTAACTTTGATTTTTAAATACAATTAATTTCACTAATCTTGGAAATCTAGCATCCAAGATATTTCTCTATCTTCGAAATCAAAATGCCAGAAGAGCTTTCCATCTTCCTTTGTGAAGAAGTGGTTGGAAATTTCCAGGTTGTTTTCTAAGAAAAAGACGTTGGGGCAAGGAAAGTCTAGCCCTTCTTTGATTGCAAGTTGTCACCGCCTTCTCCTCCATTTTCACGTAGCTTTTCTTACCTTGCAGATATTTGTACTCAAAGGTAAGGTTGACTTAATATTTAGCGACGAAAACATCAAAGCACCAGAATATCTTAATGAAATCGAAACTCTACTATTCTTAATGGAATTGGCAGTGGTTTTTCCGTAGGGATTACTGAATGGCATATTGGACTAGGCAGTTCCGCTAGATGTCTGAAAAAATACAATTGGGATCTATTTTTCTTGGTATGTGTCTTTTTCATTGGGTATTTGATGCAAAAAAAAATCTTGCCACACAATCTGTCACTTCCAGGATAAAAAAATATCAAAACAAATATCAAAACAAATTTTGAAATATTATCCATGGCAACTAGCACCCATTTTACGGAAAAAAGGACAAGATAATAATAATTCACAAGGCAATAGAAACATGAAAAAAGAGCATAGGAGGTGATTAAAGATCCTAAGATGGGATTGAATAACAAGATAGGTTTGACAATGATTATTGGTTTGTTAACTGTAAAACAATTGCCTAATCTAAAATACTATAATGCTAGACCACAATGCTCCCCAATCATGATTAATTAAATCAAAGCATCATCGTTCTTTTTGTATTTATCCAAAATTAGATATTGTAAAATATTTTTTAGCTTTTCAAAACAAGAGCAACAAATACTTTCTAGTTGGTAGCATGAGTACAACATCTTAGTTGAAGAAATTATAGATAAACAAACAACTAGATACAAATTTCTAAATTTTATTTCAAAAACCAATAACAGTTGAATCATTCTATCCTATAGAACTTTGTAGAAGATATCATCCCCTTTGTTACTAAACAAGCAGCATCATTGTGAAGAACATTTTCTTATACAAAAGAATGTATCCATTTACAGTACAATGTTCCACATTCAAAAGATTATAGCACATGTCCTACAAGCTAAATCATTCAATCCTACAGGCTTTAGTTGCAGATGGAGTCCTTGTGCATCCGTTGAATAGGCAACATTTATACCCTCTGCTATGAACTTTGAGAAGTAAGGAGAACTGCCAGATATGCAACGCTTTCTCTGCAGAGCCTTCATTAGCGTGAACAATGTCAAGTTCCCCTCTCAAGAACCAGTAGTTGCAAGAGCTGATGTGTACATGGCTCCCCAGCACAGTAGGACACGCACTTTCTTCTTGCCGATTTACATGTACAGGAAATTGTGCAAAGGTAGTCCTAGAGTAGCAACTCATAGAAGTTCCTCCTGGAAGCCACAGTTGCAACCCATAGCTTCATAAAAACAAGTACGTAAAAGATAAAGTCTTTATAAACAACACAGATTAATCAACCCATTTAACAGGTTGTCAATGTTACAATAACCTTTTTGAAAAAAATTCAATAATCAAACTCAGAGCAATTCAAATAATTCTAAAACTCCTTGCTGTGTTTGTGGCGACCAATTTTTGCAAAGAGTTGAGCAGTTTGACTAAATTAATCTCAATTTTACTTTCTTTAAATCATAGCCATTTAGGACATGACTGAAGGAGTGAGAATGGAGACAAGAAAATGTCAGCTATGAGAATTTTCATGAACTTTACCTGTGTATATGTGGCTGGAATTGTTGGCCTAATGAGTCCTTTAGTCATGGGAATTGCCCCAGAATCCCTGGTTTCGGCTCAAAATGTATATATGCAGCACTCCTTGGGCACTAGAAACCAAAATGACAAACATTATCAATGATATTGGAAAGGAGTTAGTTTAAACCATTGCATTTCGCACTTTGTTCAATCAATAAATCCCTTCAACTCTTTCTGCTTTCTTCTTCCCCAAGAGGAGCTTGCATAGTTTGGACTCTATGACAAGGATGTCTTTGCAGGGAAAAGTCACGATAAATGGAAAGACTTCATGAGAGAGTGCATTAGAGCAAGAGGTTCTATCTCAAGTTGGCAAGGGAGGAAGCAAATCAGCTCAACAAGACTATTATGCTCCTACTTTCTTTCAGATTCCTCTATATGGATTAAAACTTTTCACATCTTCCTTGCATAAAAGTTTGCAGCACAAAATTGCAGTACTTTGGGTTAAGATTTGGATCTATAAAACATCATTTAAGTTGTAAGAATTATATTCAAGGCATCAAGTAGATCATCTTGAATGCTAATGCAAGGATCCAGAGGATTAGGAAGTGACTTAGATATTAATCTAGTCATTGGCCTTTGGACAAAGAAGTCTAGTAACGGATCAAAGGAACGATTATACCTATTTCTCTTACCTATTTTGGACAGATAAAAGAGATATTCAACAAAAGGAATTCTTCTAGGGAATTCCAACCTCCATTCTCATTCAATTGATTACAAATCTCAGATACAGACTCAATGACCCCTCTTGACTATTTATACCCTTACTTCCTGCTTTATTTCTAATGCTGTCACTTATTAAAACGCACTTCATACAACTCTAAATGACAGCAACACTAAGGAGCTCATAACAACAAATAGTTTCTACAATCTTTTCATAATAATGTGTCTCCACATTTTTGTTCAAGCTTTATGTATCCTTTTATTACTTAAAGACTCCTAAACTCAATGAATTTAATGGAATAAAATATAACAAGGTTTGATTGGGAAGACTACCTTAATTTAAGAAATGATTTCTCGCTGAAAACCATATGTAATTTGATCATGATCACTAAAATAGCAATAAATAAAATTTTTATGTCAAACCAAAGAATTACCAATAAAAAGAATGACAACTTTAAAAAAGAAAGAAAAGAAGTCAATTTGATTAAATTCCATTTGTACATGCAATATAAAGGACAAGCTAACTCTTTTGCACGGCCAATAGCCCTCTATAAAATTAAATTAATTATTATAAATGAATTAAAATATAAATTTTCATCAACATACTTCAAGTTAAGGGTTGAGGTTACAGTAAAAAAAAAATGAAGTGTAAAGTATTTGATAAATGATTTTTATCAAATATAAAAGTTTATTGAAATTTAATGGGCACCTTTTAGTATTAACCACCTCAAGATTAAAAATTTGATGCCAACAAGCATCTAGCTAACTTAGAATTGCCAATAAAATAATAATAATAACCAAAAACTACAAAGAGAGAAAATCAATGCCAATAATATACTATTTTATTACCTTGTATCTGGACTTGGACGCAACCCATATTTTTGCACCATCCATACCGCTCCATTAATTTATTAAGGCCACTAATCCACACGTAAAGAAAAGTACAAGTCCTCAAGTTTTGTCAATTCCAGGCCAGGTGGAAAAATGAGTTAAGAACCTCAAGTAACTCTGAAACATCACACTCATCTATTAGACGCGCCCCACACTTCTTTATCTCCACATTCAGCTGTTTGTTGCAACAGAAACCCTAAGGTAGCCACAACAATTAAAATCCGTAACTGTTTCCCAGAATCTGCGGGGTATATTGACAACTGCTTGAAATTAAAATCCGTAACCGTTTCCGAGAATCAGAAACTGACAAAAAATTTCAGAGCTTGTTGGCCTGCTTGCAAAAAAAATGGGCTCTGTTTATACTAAAGAAGTAAGAGAGACGAAATAGCAATATATTTTGACTACCTCAATCTTGTGTCACCACTTGTGTTATCAGTAACACTTCATTGACTCATTCAAAACCCATCCTTGTATGCTAGTTATACCACTTCATCCTTCCAATCAAACACACTATTAGAGTTGCAAGGAAAATTCAAATTCCTCTAGTCCTTTCAGCTCTAAACCAGGTGGAGTAATGTCACCAAGAACATCAAAGAACTCCGAAACATCATCCTTATGTATTGAACGCCCTGCACACTGCTTTATCTCCACATTCAAGCTACTTGTTGCAATAGAGAATCCAAGGTCACGGTTTGGTTGAAAACAAATCCACCGCTTCCTGAAAAGCCTAGCTGGTAAGTACACCCAAAATCCATTACGGCCAACAGAAGGGACTTCAGGGACACTAAGGGCCAAGGGCTCTTCTAGACTAAAACCATCAGCTTGCAGTTGACAAACAAACCTGGGAAATGTGAGATTTCTACCTCCAAATACTCTGCAATTGGAACTCCCATGGCCATGAACTTCATAAACAATAAACAAAGCATATCCGTTCCAGTCCTCAAAATCTATATCTACGTGGTTATGAACTGCTCCAAAGAAATTGGTGCTTTTCTTGTGGAACCACCCTGGGATTTCAGATCCCACCGTAGGCCCCCATGATAATGCGTAACATTTTTCCTTGCCAAGAGAAAAAAAGAAAACAAAAGAGTGAAAGACGTTAATTACAATACAACTGTGTAATTACAAAATAGCAATTTCTGTTTATAATAACAACACGTGTTAAATGGGAGCAGGCGACTTACTTGAGGAGATATTGAAAGAATTTGCAAAATCTTGTAACGTGTGATATCACAACTATTATTAGTGGCCACAGAAAACCAAACACAGGCGATTCGCAATGAGGATGAAGGCACCAAGTCCGCTTGGCAGTTATGAATCTTCAATGATGGACAATTATATGCACGTAGAGTCTTCAAACTTAACGGGAGTTTTGGCAAAACTTGAAGTGATGGACAATTACTTGTAGAGAGATACCACAAATTTAATGGGGGGTTTTGGCAAAGTTTGAAGCCATTTGCAATCATCCAAAAAGAGCATCTCAAGAGTGGGGATTTGACAGAAGCTTTTTGGTAATGTTGTAAATTTGTTCCCACTTAAAGATAAAGTTTTAGCCAATAATAAATAACCAAGATCATTAGGAACTGCTCCATCTAGTAAATCACAGTTTTTTACAAGCAGAAAAACTTTAGCAGGGTATGATAGAGAGCTTGAACTTGACAATAGAGGCATCGACAGTGACTGAAGGTATATACACCTACAAATGTCAAGATTTTTAAGATTGGAAAGTTGACAAATGAATTCAGGTATTCTTGTAAATTTATTTCCTGAGATATCTAAACTTACAAGAGAGGATAAAAACCTAATATCATTTGGTAATGCTCCATCGGATAAATTCAAATAACTCAAATCTAGGAACACCAAAGAGCCTAAACCTGTCGACCAATTAGAGAATGAGAATGTATGGGAAAGTGGGGCCACATACAGACGACTGCCCAACGACATTTCAGCCACCCTCCCCCAAAAAGTGACAATGCTACTGGAACGACCAGATACATCAAGACTTTGAAGAGAGGATAAAGTCATAAAAGATGATGGTAACCTTTCAACTGCAGTCCCGCCTAAACCTAAAACTTGTAAAGAACTCATATTACCCAATGTCTCTGGAACCTCCTTGAGTCTTAAACAACCAAAGAGACCAAGAGCCTCGATAGATTCTACGCAAATCTCCTTTGGAAGGCTCTCAAGACTTTTACAACCTCCTAAATTCAAATATTTGAGTTGTTTGAGTTTTTCAATAGATGGACAAATCCTTGACAAACTTGTACAAAATGAAAAATTTAATTCCTCAACATTTGGGACTCCACTCAAGTCTGATATCTCTGTCAAATATTGAGAATTTTGAAGGTCAATGTGTCTTAATTTCTCGAAACTCTGTAATAGACAAATTAAATATAATGAGAAAAGGAGAAAACAAAAATTAGAAGAAAAATATTATGTATGCCTTCAATCCTACCTCCCTTCCACGCCATAGTTGTTTGATGCAGCTAAATGGCATTATAAACATAAGAAGATTATTTGGTTCAAAGTTTCTTGGCAATGATGAAAAAGGGTATTCCCACCATTCTAGAACCAGTAACTCATTACTCAACACAAATTTTGATTGATGTCCATGCCATTCTAATGTGTCCAGACTATCTTTGTCATCTGAGCAATCTTTCTTATGTCTTATTACAAGCAGCCTTAATGACGTGAGTTTGGAGAATCCTTCCAAACTTAATTTTTGATGTTTTCCTAAAGGATATTCCAAAATAATTCCTTCAACTGCATCAATGCCCTACAAGTAAAAAAAAAACCAAAATTATTATAGCATAAAACAAGTTATGGAAAGAATTAAAAAAAAAAAAAGTAGTGTGAAGTTTGCTCTTTTGTATTAAGGCTGAAACAAAACCACTTATAGAGTCATTGTTTAGTACACGGATAATATCAATAGGACACCACAATCTACTTCGTTTGTCAGGCCCCTCATTTTCTCATGATACACTATTCATTGACCCATTTTTTGTATCAAATCATGCATTTCAAACTTTCCATCCCAAATCTCAAAGAGAGATTTTTCCTTAAGATCATCAATACACCATCTTGGATGCCGATTAAGACCCTCTAGTATAGGAATAACATCTCCTTCATATTTTCCTCTGAAAAAGCATGCAATATCCAAAAACAACTTCTTTGACCATTCTTCCAATCCATAATAACTTATTTCCAATTTGTCCAAAATCTCAATGTTAGGATTTTCTTTTACAACATCACAAACACTATTCCATGCTTCTATTCCCTTGCCAAACAAAGATAAACCAATAACCTTAATAGCCAAAGGGAGGCCTCCAGCATATTTCGTAATTTTCATTAGTAAATCCATAAACTCTTCATTAGGCTTAGGGCTATTAAAGGCTTTCTTGCAAAAAAGCTACACAGCATCCGTCTGATTCAACAATTTAACCTTATAAACTCTATTCACAAATGGCTTTAATAACTGATAATCTCTACTCGTTATGACAATTTTACTCTTTTGACCAAACCAATGAGGACTTCTTGTTAATCCTTCCAGTTGTTCTCAATTTACATCATCAAGAATGATAAAGACTTTTTTATTGCGTAATCTCCATGCTAGCACCTCAACCCCACCAAAAGTACTCCATATCTTCATGCCACTTTCCCCAAGAATCTCATTAACAATTTGTTGCTGCAATTCTTTTACACTGCATCTTTGGTTTCCTTCGACACCATAAACAAAGCAACTAGCTTCAAATTCACAACGAATTGTATGGTAAAGGCTATTAGCTAAAGTTGTTTTACCAACACCTCCCATTCCATAAATACCTAAAATCTGAACATCATCCTCTTCCAAGTGAAGTAAGGACACAAGTTCTGCCACTCGGACTTCCATGCCAACAAGATCTTCTAAGATCTCTAATGAGTTCAAACGCAATCCACAGGATACGATCGCAGTGACTTGTTCAACGATAGTAGCTTCGGCACTATATGAAAGATACAAATTAAGACTAAAGTCCGAGCAAGTAAACTTAGAATTCAACGAGGAAAGCAAGTTAAATTGTCAAAAGAATCCATGAGAGAGCTCAGTGAAGCAAATTACAAAAACAATACCTATCATCATGTACATGCCAACCGGCAATATGACCAACTTCTTTCAGAGAGGCTTTCCACGTTCCCATCTGTGCTTCCCCAATCTCAGGGTCTTCTCTGTGTTTAGCAAAAGCATTTGCAAAAATTCCCTTCTGCTTCCGTACATCAGAGGGATCAAGATGGTAAAAAACAGGCAAAACTTGTAGCCCTGTCCCCCTGCTGCATTCCAAGATTGCATTCAGCTCAATTAGACACCATTTAGAGGATGCAAAGTTCTTTGAGATGACTACAACTGCATATTTAGATTCTTTGATTGCTTTCAAGAGCTCCTCGGAAATAAATTTTCCTCGCTCCAGTTTTGTATCATCTTTGAAAACAATAAAACCCTTCCGCTTAAAAGCAGCATATAGATGATCGATAAAATTGTTGCGGGTGTCTGAGCCGCAAAAACTTAGGAAAACATCATAAGAGGACGGAGTTGCTGGAGAAGAAGACGAGGGAGGAGGGACTTCGTGAATGCTCGAAGACATCTTTGGATAATCACAAGGGTGTTTAATGGAAAGGCTTAATTGCAGACTTCGAGGTTTCTCACAAGCTAGTTTAATGCAAGGCTAACCTCAGAACTCGAGGTTTCTCACAAGCTAGTTTAATGCAAGGCTAACCTCAGAACTCGAGGTTTCTCAAAAGGCTTACTTGCAGACTTCGAGGTTTCTCACAAGTGGTTTGATGTTTAAGGTCTGGGAGCATCGAGTTATATCCTCCCCCTCCGGCGTCCCGTATTCAAATTTCCAAATGGTTAGAGGGGTCGTAAACAGTAGACAAAGTAGAGTGCAGTGTCACCGTGCGAATTTCTACGAAATTTCCGAAGTCGTATTCATACACTTATTCAAGCGCATGTCAAGGGTCTCAGCTTCAGCAAAGCAGATTCCTGTATCGTTACCGGGAAATTGTTGTGTTTGGAGAAAATTAGTGAGGGGGCAAAATAGACATTTTGCTCTTATGTGAAAAAGGAATGATAAAAGAAAAGAGTGAAGAAAGAAAGAGAATGGTGTGTAGTGGTGAGAGTGTGTGATAGAGAGAACGAGGGTTGCTGCCGTTCCTTTTGTGAGAAACCCAGATTGGGTTATTGCTTGTAACATTCTCCATTTAGTGAAAAGAAGTTGCTCCTTAGGTTGTGGATGTAGGGATATTTGCCCGAACCACGTAAATCTTTGTGTTCTTGATTTGCTTGGTTGATTGTGGTGTGGATTTACTTATTTTGCTTCCGCATATATGTTATTATTGCTGCCTCAGATCCAACAAACTGGTATCAAGAGCTTGGTTTACGAATTAAAGCTGCGATTGCTAAAGATCGAGCTTGTTTTTCGTTGAGGCAGTGAAGTTTCTACACAAAGGGGCATTTTCACAACACTTGGTGTGCACAACCAAGGAGGTACCCAAATCGGAATCCGAGGTAAGGGTTTTGCTCTCCATCTCTAGTAGAGGAATTCTCGACCAGTTCTGTGGTCGGAGACCACCGGAGTTAGCCAGAAATCAGCCGGAAAGCTTCGGGTTACTATTCACAAGTACTGTTCACTCGTGGCTGAAAAGAAAAATTGAGATTTCTCTCTTGTTGGACGGATTTTGGTAGAAAATCCGTTGTCCATAGATTCGTGGTGGCCTGATCTATCGTTTGGTAGCTTTTGTTTCACCGGAAACGGCCGTGGAGTGGCTGAAATCGGTGAAAACCCACCGGAGAGAGAGAAGACTGTCGAAGGTACTGTTGAGAGTACTGTTTAGGTCACTGTTGACGAGTACTGTTTATATGTACTGTTTGACTGTTGACCGTTGACTTTGACCACATACTGTTCACACGCCAGACAATTTTTGGAGATTGTCTGATTTGAAGTCTGTGGGATATATTGGTCAAGTTTTGGGGGCATACTGTTGAAGGTATTTGTGGTACTTGGAGTTTAGTTTTCGTTTGAGGGGGAAACTAAGGAGAACTTATTCTTTTAAGATGGAGGAGACAAGCACTTCTGGTAAGAATATGCCAATGTTAACGTCCTCTAATTATCAGTCTTGGAAGCCACGAATGGAAGATTATCTCATTAGTAGAGATTTGTTTGATGTCGTGGAAGGGGATTCAGCTAGGCCTGAAAAGCTCACTGATAAAGAGTGGGACAAGTTAAACAGGAAAACTATCTCTCATATCAGACAATTTATTGAGGATAGTATCTATCATCATATTGCACAAGAGACAAAAGCAAGTGATTTGTGGAAAAAGCTTAATGCTCTTTATGAACGCAACTCTCCTCAGAACAAGGTATCTTTACTTAAGAGGTTGATAAGTCTTAAGTACACAGTAGGACGAGCGATGACAGAGTTCTTGAGTGAATTTAAGTTATTGGTTAACCAGTTAGCAACGTTAAAGATTGCTTTAGAAGATGAATTGCAAGCAATGTTGCTTTTGAGTAACTTACCTGATAGTTGGCAGACATTGGTAATTACTCTCACCAATTCAGCTCCAGATGGTGTTTTGCAATTGAAGACAGTTCAAGAGAGTTTGTTTAATGAAGAAACTAGATTAAAGGAGCAAGGTAAATTTGGGCCAACAGAGGTATTAGTTTCAGAAAAACGGGGGAGAAATGAAAACAGAAATAGAAATAGAAACAGAGACAGAAGTAAAAGCAGAGGAAGAAGCAAGAGTAGAGCACTAAATTTTGACAAGTCACGTGGATCATCACGGTCCAAGAGAGATGTTAAGTGCTATAACTGTGGAAAGTTTGGTCACTATAAGAGAGAATGTTGGAATTCAAATGAGGAAGAATCTAGGAATGATGACAAGAAAGGTGATAAAGACCTTGTAGCAACTACATCTGACACTGGGCTTATGATTTTCAGTGATTCCCAAATCAACTTATCAAGGCAAGTTTCGAGTCCAGCTTCGACTTGGATTATTGATACAGGTGCGTCTTTCCATGTCACTCCACATGGAGAGTATTTCTCATCTTATAGAGGTGGGGATTTGGGATTAGTTGGCCTAGGGAATGAAGTGGAAGTTAAGATTGCTGGTATTGGTGATATAGTCTTGGAGACTGAGATTGGATGTCAGTTAGTGTTGAAAAATGTCAGGCACATTCCTGAGATACGTTACAATTTGATTTCCACCGGTATTCTTGATGATGAGGGTTATCATACTTATTTTGGTGAAAGTAAGTGGAAACTTTGTAGAGGCTCTCTTATCGTTGCAAAAGGAAAGAAGATCAGCACTCTTTATAGGACTGAAGCTAATATCCGAAAATGTGAAGTGCATATGGTCAAGGATAACCACATGGAGTTATGGCATAAGCGACTTGGACATATAAGTGAGAGAGGACTTCAACGTTTAATAAAGAACAAGGTTATATCAGGAGTTAGTGGTGCAGATATGCAGTTAAAGCCTTGTGATCACTGCTTAGCTGGGAAACAATCTAGAGTCTCGTTTCGGAGAGGCCCCCCGTCTAGGAGGAAACATGTTCTTGATTTGATTCACTCTGATGTTTGTATGATGAGGGTAAAAACTTTAGGTGGTGCTTTGTACTTTGTTACTTTCATTGATGATCATTCGAGAAAAGTATGGGCTTACACATTGAAGACTAAGGATCAAGTATTGGAGGTCTTCAAACAGTTTCATGCTATGGTTGAGAGAGAAACTGATAGGAAACTGAAGTGTATCCGTACAGATAATGGAGGTGAATACATAGGACCATTTGAAGAATATTGTGCAATTCATGGCATCAAGCTTCAAAAGACAGTTCCCAAGACTCCAGAGCATAATGGGCTTGCAGAACGGATGAACAGAACCATTGTTGAAAGGATTAGATGTATGCTTTCACATTCGGCATTACCTCAATCATTTTGGGGTGAGGCAATGCGCACTGCAGTTGATTTGATTAATCTTTCTCCTTCAATTCCATTAGAGGGTGATTTTCCTGAGAGAGTATGGATTGGAAAGGAGGTATCGTTTAAGCACTTGAGAGTGTTTGGTTGCAGAGCGTCTGTTCATATTCCAAAGGATGAGAGAGGCAAGCTTGATGATAAAGCTCGGGACTGCATTTTCTTGGGCTATGGACATGATCAGTTTGGGTACAGACTGTGGGATCCAGTTACAAGGAAACTAGTCAGAAGTAGAGATGTGGTTTTCTTTGAAGATCAAAATATTAAGGATCTTAAGAATACTAAGATGCAGAGAGTTAACAATGAGAGCTTTGTTGATATACCTTTGACTCCTTCTCCAGAAAGTACAGATGAAGGGGGAACTACACAAGAAGAGTTACTTGAAGATGTAGTTAGAGAAGAAGCTCCAACAACAACAGCTAGTGAGGAATCAGAGAGACATGTTGATCATCAACCAATTGAGTCACAAACTCAACCCCCTGTGAGAAGATCTAGCAGAGAACGTCAACCTTCAGTTAAATATCCACCACATGAGTATTTGATGTTGACTGATGGGGGAGAACCACAATGCTATAAGGAAGCTATTGAAGTTGAGCATAGTAAAGAGTGGAAGAAAGCCATGCAAGAAGAGATGAAGTCTTTACAAGATAATCATACCTATGATCTTGTGGCATTACCTAAGGGCAAGAGAGCATTAAAGAACAAGTGGGTGTACAAGTTGAAGTCAGAAGAGAATAGCTCACGACCTAGGTACAAGGCAAGATTGGTTGTTAAAGGTTATGATCAGAAGAAAGGTATTGATTTTGATGAAATATTTTCACCTGTGGTGAAGATGTCTTCTGTTAGAGTTGTTCTTGGTTTAGCTGCTAGATTAAACTTGGAGGTAGAGCAGCTTGATGTGAAGACCGCATTCCTTCATGGAGATTTGGAGGAAGAGCTTTACATGGAACAACCAGAAGGTTTCATACAGAAAGGTAAAGAGAATCTTGTGTGTCGATTGAGAAAGAGCTTGTATGGTCTAAAACAAGCACCTCGACAATGGTACAAGAAATTTGAATCATCCATGTTGCAACAAGGTTATAAGAAAACCAGCTCAGACCACTGCGTATTTGTGAAACATTTTGCTAAAAATAATTTCATCATCTTACTTCTTTATGTCGATGATATGTTGATTGTTGGTAAAGACATGAAGAAGATTATTGAGCTGAAGAAGAATTTGAGCAAATCTTTTGCAATGAAAGATTTAGGACCAGTAAAACGAATTCTTGGAATGGAAGTTGCACGTGATAGAAAACATGGAAAGTTATGGCTATCTCAAGAAAAGTACATAGAGAAGGTACTTAACAGATTCAACATGAACAAAGCAAAGGCTATTAGCACTCCACTTGCAAATCATTTCAAGTTGAGTAAGAAGCAAAGTCCTACACATGCAAGTGAGATTGAAAGGATGAAGAATATTCCTTATGCATCTGCTGTTGGTAGTTTGATGTATGCTGCAGTGTGTACGAGACCTGATATTGCTCATGCAGTTGGAGTAGTTAGCCGTTTTCTTTCTAAACCTGGTAAAGAACATTGGGAAGCTGTGAAATGGATATTCATATATCTTAAAGGAACTCCTAAGATGTGTTTGTGTTTTGGTAATGATGAACCTGTACTGGTTGGATACACAGATGCAGATATGGCTGGTGACCATGATCGTAGGAGATCCACTACAGGGTATATGCTTACTTTTACAGGAGCAGCAGTTTCATGGCAATCCAGGTTGCAAGATTGTGTTGCTTTGTCCACAACAGAAGCAGAATATATTGCAATTACTGAAGGTGGAAAAGAAGTCTTATGGATGAAGAACTTTCTTGAAGAACTTGGTGTGAAGCAAGGGATGGTGATTCTCTACAGTGATAATCAAAGTTCTATCCGCCTAAGTAAGAATTCTTCTTCTCATTCAAGATCTAAACATATTGATGTCAGATATCATTGGATCAGAGATGTATTGGAATCCAAAGAGTTAGATCTTGTGAAGATTCATACTGATGATAATGGTGCTGATATGTTGACGAAGCCGCTGACAAGAGACAAGCTTGAAATTTGTCAGCGGGTTGCTGGTATGGACTCCAAGTAGAGTCAGTGTCTAGGGAGCAATTTTTCTTTTCTTATGGTGCAGGGATGTTGCACTAATATTCCTCCAAAAGGGGGAAATTGTTGTGTTTGGAGAAAATTAGTGAGGGGGCAAAATAGACATTTTGCTCTTATGTGAAAAAGGAATGATAAAAGAAAAGAGTGAAGAAAGAAAGAGAATGGTGTGTAGTGGTGAGAGTGTGTGATAGAGAGAACGAGGGTTGCTGCCGTTCCTTTTGTGAGAAACCCAGATTGGGTTATTGCTTGTAACATTCTCCATTTAGTGAAAAGAAGTTGCTCCTTAGGTTGTGGATGTAGGGATATTTGCCCGAACCACGTAAATCTTTGTGTTCTTGATTTGCTTGGTTGATTGTGGTGTGGATTTACTTATTTTGCTTCCGCATATATGTTATTATTGCTGCCTCAGATCCAACAGAAATTGCCCGCCAAACACGCGTAGAAATCAACATTAGATCCCGTCTCGTCAAATCAAGCATGCAAGATATTCTCCTTCCTCCAATTAAAAAATTAAAATGGTCAGAAGACCCTTAAAAAGTGGTTGGGACGGGAATTTCGAAGTTAGACTCTAAAGGAGAGACTAAGGCATGGGAAAAAAGTTACCATTAATTTCCTCTAAGAAATTAAAAGTCTTGCAAAAAAAGAAAGTTGAAATTTCAGGCCCCCTCCTTGACCTGTGAGGACCCATACTTTAATGCAGAAATTTACAGCTTGCTTCGATTGGAAGCAATGTTCTCTGCAATTTAATGCCCAGTGGGTCGACATGGTCGCTTTAAAAACAGAGACGTCAGATCAGATACTTACTTGTTTGTATCTTCATCCTCTAATGACGCTTAGATCGGTCATTTTTTCTGGTAGTTCTTTGTGACCGGCGGTGTAAAGAGGTTCTTATGCAAGGGTTACGCACGAAGTCTGCAAAATTGTGAGTGTTTAAAAACATCTTTGGAGATTCACAAGTTGTATTTGCAGAACTCTAAGGCTAACAAAAGCTTCTTGTTAGCTTCTTTAATGCGAGACTAATTGCAGAACTGGAAGCTGATAAGCTTGCTTAATGTTAAGTTTCAATAGATGGGGTTATTGACTCCCTCTTGGCTTAAACGCCTTCAAATTTCTAGATATTCAAGGGCCACGTGGAAAGGAGAGAAAGAAGAAAATAGCAGTCACGAAATTTCCAATGCCGTGTCTTCTCTTTCGGGACGATTACAACTTTACAACTGTTAAGATGCAAATAAAATGAAAAAGGAAGGTCTCCATTGTGCGTCCACTGTCTTTAGAATGTCTTTTCAATCAATCAACTTTTTCAAAATGGGGAAGATGAGGGCTTTCCGAGTTGCATAAAGTGAAAAAAGTGAATCACGGATTGGATCCTTGGACAGTGAAAAAATTTGAAAAATATAGGCAATTGCAGAGGATCCATGTTTCCATCACAAACGTGAATACATGTCCAAATCAATCAGCTCGCTTCATTACGAAGGAATGTTCCAACATCATGTGCTTCTCTGTGACTAACGCGTAAAGAGACTCGTATGTTATTCATTGAGAAACTATCTCAACAATTACATACTAGTAAGCTTTCTTGATTTCTTTTAAATTGCCCTCACTTTCTTCTCAATGACCCCCATTGGGACACGATATGATTTTATTTCAACATCCCATTATAGAGATTCATTGTCCGATCATGATGGAATGGTATTTCGACAATGTTCATAAGTCCACTCTAATTAATCAACTTTTGAAAAAATGGGCAAAATGAGAAATTTACAGGTCACAAAAAACAATAAATATTCTTTCTTTCTTTTTTCCTTGAACGCATTGAGGAAGTTGGACCATGAAAAATAACGACACTCATTCATGCATGTATATCACACATCTTGTCTAGCCAAGGGACATGTAGAAATCAAAATTTGATATGCAAGATTACCAAATTAGATCGGGTGAATGTGAAAGTCTTTTAATTGTAGGAAAATGACTAAAAGATATGCAAGATTAATTGGCCAGTTTGAGGCAATTGGCAATAAATGCAGGTTCAGCTCATCCTTCCTTTCAAGTGGTACATAGGCATTGTGACGTGGCGTTTGTACGAAGGAAGTAGTGAGCATGCCTTGTAGAAGTTGATTTCTTCTTGTGCTTCTCCCTCCCTCTTTCTAATCCTCAAAAGTAGCCACTCAAAGCCAAAGGTCGGCAATGACTCTTCTAATCTAGTAATGGACAACTCTATGAATAAAGAAGCTTAATAGTTGCCTTGGAGATGCTTCAGGCCAACAACATCCTAGCTGAAGATTTCTACATAAGAGAGTTGATATAACCTATTCATACCTAGTAATAAATTATGAAGTCTCATCCATTCATTAATTTAATATTTTAAAATATTTACAAAGTTTGATTAAGTTTAGAATATCTTTTAATTTTTGCTATTTATAAACTTGAACATACAAGGAAAAGTCATCAAGAGAATGTTCATGAACCTCTGTATGACCTAACGCGTGCTCCAAGAAATACTATATTTAAGTAATAATAAGTCTTTAGAAGGTGGCTATGTGAAGACATTCCGAGGTCAATACCACGGTCTCATGGAAGTTGGCAGTAAAAGAAATCTATAACATAGGGAGTACCCTTGTAAAAAAGTGACAAACACTGGAACATATTAAGGTCGTATACACATTGCAATAGTTGGGAAAAAAGAAGAGAAATTAATTTAATATTTACATTGCCAATCTAAAATTATTTGAGTGAAGGAATGCAAAATCTCTCATCAAACATCCAAGCCAATGTTGGGCTTTGTGGAAAGCGTGTTCACATGCTTAACCACGCATACATCAGGGGTCTCCGCTTCAGTCAAGCAGATTCTTGTCTCCTTTCCCAGATTTGCCCCACAGGAGCCGCTTAGAAATCCTAGAAAGTGGACAAAAGATGTTCTTACTGGGTTTATGGCGCATGTCTCATCAGATCAAGCGTGCAAGATACTGTCCTCCTTCCGAATCAAAAGATCAAAATTTTTAGCAAACCTTTCAATACCCTTGTAAAAAAGTGATCAGCATGGAAATTTCGAGGTTGGACTCTAAAAATAATATTGTGAGGGCAGAGGAAAGTCTGGCCTTTCTTAAAAAAGTTACCATTAATTTCTTCTTAATTTCTCTCTGCAAATAATTTGTGTTATTTGGTCCTGATCCTATCAAATCAAACATCCAAAATATTTCCCTTTCCTCGAAAAAAATGTTCAGTAGGCCTTTCAATTTACCTTATGAAAAGGTGGTCAACATTGCAAAATTTTGAGTTGCATTCGACAAGAAAGATGGGTAAGGAAAGTTTAGCCTTCACCCAGTTTGACCCTTGAACGAAATTGACTAGTTGATTGTTTATTAGCTACAAATCTAAAAGATACTCACAATGCATTGAGAATTACATTCAATGCATTGTGACTAGCTTGTTTCTCGATCCTCTAATGATATGCTTAGATCAATCATTTTCTCTAACAATTCTTCGTGACCGACGGTGTAAGGAGGTTCTTATGCAATTGTCACGCATGAAGTCCGCAAAACTATGGGTGCTTAAAGACATCTTTGGGGATTCATAAGGTTTATTTGCAGAATTCTAAGGCTTACATAAGCTTATTTAATGCAAGACTAGTTGTAGAATTGGAGGCAAGCTTGCTCAATGTACGTAGGGTTATTGACTCTCCTCGGCTTAAACGCCTACAGATTTCTTAACATTCAAGGTTCTGATGGAAAGGACAGGAAATATGGAATACCGGCCATGAAATTTCCAAAGCCGTGTCTTCTCCTTCGGGATGATTACAGCTTTACAGTTGTTATGATGTAAATAAGACCAAAAAAAAAAAAAGAATTCATTGTGGTTTCATTGTCCTCGAAAGCCCTTTCAATCAATCATCTTTTTGGAAGTGGGGATGATGAGGAATTTCCAAGTTGCATAAAGTGAAAAAAGTCCTATTAATATTTCCTTTGGAATGCTTTTGTGTGCTAAAAAGCAAAGATTCGTAGGGTGCCCACATCAAAAGTAGAGATGCTATTGTTTTGTAACATCAATTCACGCTTATCTCAATTGCTTTCTTCTATTATCCTTGTAGGATGTAAGGGATTTCCATGTAACTCAAGTACGTTAATTATCAAAATGTTAAGAAGACCTTTTTAAATAAATATAAAGTGATTTGGAAATTTCAAAGTTACATGCTTTAAAAGAAAGTTGAAGTAGTAGTAAAAATTTGGTAAATTTGGTCTTCCAATTAAGTGATCCTTGGTGGGAGTTGCCATGAATTTCCTCAAATACTTCCCCTCCACAAATAATTATATTAATTATTGTTAATTTCCAAATGAAGGTAGTATGAAAAGTAAAAAATTTAAATTCTAATGGTACATTGCCAATTTTAAAAAGAATTTTTAAAGTTACTTTCTTTTTTTGGGAATGAGCCATTTGATACGAAAGTAATGCATTGCAAAGTAATCAAGATAAAGAGAATGAACCTATCAATGCATTGTCACAATGTTCATAAAACTTTTTTAATCAATCAACATTTTAAAAAGTGAGCAAGAAGGGAAATTTATGAGTTGGACAAAGGTAGAGTTGTGATAATATCTATTTTGGGATGCTTCATGAAAATTGTAATGTTAAAAGTAAAAATTTACAAGTTGACCACATGAAGCTTTTCTATATAACACTAAGTCACTTTTATCTCACAAGCTTGTTTCTTTGTAATCCCCTTTCATGTTCATGCATGTATTAGACACCTTAGTTTTGGATAGGTAGATTCATGTTTACTTTACTAAGAAATTGTCGAGAAGATATGTAGAAATCAATAAAAAGCATGCAAATTCCTACCTTTATTTATGGCACTTGTCTTATAATCAAGCACACAAGATATCGGTCCTTCCTCCAAATCAAAATAGTTATACCACCTTTAAAATCCTTTTATGAAAAATTGGTCAACATGGAAAAATTTGGAGATTGTACCACAAAAGAAAACAGTGGGTTCTCCACAACAATTGTACTAATTATGTAATTTAGTTTACAAATTTTATAAAATATAAATTGATATTAGTGACTACATAATAATGTTCTTAACATGACTTTAAAAGTTAGTTTGCAAAAGATTCTCAAAGATTCTCTAGCTTTCTACTTTGTGAAAAAGTGATTCCACTCAAATTCCATTATGGTGTCCTTTGACATGTATTCATGCTTATATATCTCATTCTTTTTGTCATGAAAACTCATTTCAAAGTTAAGGCCATGGTCTAATTGGAAGTTGGTAGCAAACGAATTTAAAGTATATCCTAATATTGAGACAACCTTTTCTTTAAATTCATCTTGCAAAAAAGTGAGGAAATTTCAAGGTTGCATGCATTGAAGATAAATATTATTATTTTAATATCAACTTATAAAGAGCTAGTTTCTTGGCTAAAAATCAGCTTCTAAAATATATATTATTTATATATATACATATAAATGATAGTATTTCCTAACAATTCTTTACAAACTAAAGAGATATCTAGTTCTAGTTCTATCTAGGTAGGGCACAAGGAAGCATCTTATATATAATTTGAATTAAAAGAAGGAAAAATACAAAATATTCTATTATTATGTAATTAAATTTTTTATCTTAATAAGTATTTCAAAGTAGACAAATTTTTGTCAGATTTAACTTCAGTTTAATCATAATAGTTTTATTAATTTGGTATTGTATGAAGATAGATTAAGTAAAATTTATTGAACAATGCAATCATGCTTTAGGAAGAAATTTCCAAAAACCCTACAAAAGGAGATAAAAATTCCAAGTGTTTTCCTATATGTGGGAGGATCCCATGCTTTGAAGCTTGACCGAGGGAATGCTAGATTGGATGTTTGAGGGGTGAGAAATACAAAAGACATCCGCTTCCCAGTGTGAATTTAGAAGGATCAATGGCATGTGTCCATCCAAATGCATCTCAATCCGCTTTACGAGAAAATGGGTTGCTGTGGTAAGCTTGCTTCATTGCGAACCAATGTTTTATGTAAATCTAATGTTCGTGGGTTAAAGTCATAACGTAGAAAGCAAAGACTTGCTCGCTGCCATCCTACCCCAGCTTCCCAAATTTATCGGCTTTTTCTCCGAAAATTCTTCGTGACCAGCGGGTAGAGAGATTCGTACAATAAAGGATTTTCATCACAAATATTTTGACGTTTGTGATGCAAATTAGTCACAAAAGGCTCTAAGCCTTTGCTGGTTTTGTTGCAATTCACGTTCCATGCTTGATGCCACGATTCTGGAGCTTTGAGCTAGGGATCAACCGCTCACCGGCGTTCGGCGTTCAAATTTCCAACTACTCAGGGTTATCATTAAAAGTAGACAAAACAGAGTGCAAGTGGCAAATTGCCAATTTCCACGAAGTTTTCGGGGTCGCTTCTTCTACAGTTTGGGAACGCATCAAAGCGATAAAGGATGAACTGCGTTCCTTGTCAGAATGTTCATAAATCCACAATCAGTCAACTTTTTGAAAACTTAGCAGGATGATAAAGTAAAGTAAACTCTGTTCATATTTTCTTTTGAGTGTTTCGATCAGACGTCCCAGCTTCGATCAAGCAGGTTTTTGTCCATCAAAAGAAGTGCCTTTTCTTTATTGAAAAGCGCATCGGTCGCTTCCATGTAACTCACCGACCTATTGGAAAGCATATTTCCGACGATCTTCCGGGATGCCCGGAATTCCGATCTGATCGTTCTTTTAACCCTTATCCAATCACTTCAAATAACTTTACTTAAATTGCTTTAAGATGTTTTTATTTGCTTATAAGAATTTCAATTTGAAAATACTATTCATTTCAAATCAATATAAAAATGATATATTATATGAATTATCTAAATCATTACCTACCGATTTAAATTAATATGAAGATAAATTATTTTCATTCGTTAGTTCACTATCTTAAAATATTTGTAAAGTGTGACTAACTTCATATTATCTTGCAATCCTGATCATTTAAAACACTTCATCCTTGCATGAGAATGAACAAATTTATTTTCTAGGTATTATTTTTAAACTTCAAACGGTGTGATCCATCATGCAAGTAGTAACCTTCCTCTCCAAGTTTATGTACTTCATTCCATTAACAAGTATACTAATTATATTATCCATTTTGTAAACTTTTAAAAAAAAAAGTTGTGTGAAAAAGAAAGAAAGTATAGTCAATAATAAAATGTTCATAGAATGCAAATTAGAGTCTTATAAAAAGAAGATTTACAAAATGAAGCTTAAATGAAGTTAAGACTTTTCAACCTTTGAGTTATATTTAGGTAAAATTTTTGAGCCTTTTAACTTAATATTAAAATATAAGTTGAATTCATTTCACTTAATGTGACCTTGAGTCTAATGTCACTCTATGTATGGGGGTGGACAGAAGTTTTACACATGAAATGTAATCTTTTGTGGTAAAATCTAAAAAAGAAAAAAAAATATTTCTCTAATCTATGAGTTAGTTTTTAGCTTAAAGTTTTAAATCTTCTAACTTGTAGAACCATTTAAGTTCATTGGAAAGCTTTGAAGTTTTACTAGAAAAGAAAGACAACGAGGCAAGAGAAGTTTGGCCTTCAAAATACCCGTTGTCATTTATCTTTCACTCTACTTTTATGTAATTTTTTTTGTACAAAACAATCGTTTTAATTATGTTATTTACTTTATAAATTTTATTAAAAATTGATAGTAGTGACTATATAATGCTATTATTATGTTAGTAAAATATTTATGTTTTAAGTATTTCAAAACAAACAAGTAGTTGTCAGATTTAACTTAAGTTTTCAACCAAAATCAATTTTATAAATTTGCTGTAATTTGTTATCGTCTTTAAAAACAGTAATTTTTTTTTTTTTTTGCTTCAAAGCAATATATAAATGATTTGAAAAATCATTGCAAGTAGAGTTTTTAAAGAAAAATAAAATGAAAGGGAAAGAACTGTGAGCACTCACGGACATCTTTGGAGATTCCCAAGCATGTTTAGTGTAAGACTTATTTAATGCAAACTAATTTCAGGACTAGAGGTTCACAAGCTTACTTGATATCAAGGCTCGGTAGATTGAGAAAGTAGAGAAATTGGAGTCCAGTGGCATATTACCGATCTCCACAAAACGTCTTCTCTAACAACACTTTATGGTGACTTGCTTGTGTCTCCATCCTCTAACGATACTTACATCAATCATTTTCTCTGACAATGTTACCGGTAATGTAAAGAGGTTTCTATGCAAGTGTTACACCCGAAGTCCACAAAACAGTGGGCGTCTCCATCCTCTAACAAGGTTTATTTGCAGAATTTTGAGGTTTACAGAAGCTTGTTTAATGCAAGACTAATCACAAAACTGGATGCTCACAAGTTTGCTTAATGGTAAGGTTCTGTTGATGGGGTTACTGACTCCCCTCCTTGGCTTAAGGGCGTTCAGATTTCCAAATATTCAAGATCTTTGTGGAAAGGAGAGAAAGTAGAGAGTAGGGGCCACGAAATTTCCAAAGCTGTTACGATGTAAACGAGACAAAAAAAGGAACTCACGGTGCATTCACAGTCTTGGAAAGCATTCAGATTTCCAAATTTTTACTGCTACTGTTATTACTATACCTTGTCCTCATCTTGTTTGTATTCTGTACTGTAAATGCATAGCCTGAACGTGTTAAGCTATTAATCGAAATTTATGTACCATTGAAAAAATGTTAGTTCTTATTACAGGTTCCACCGAGCCAGCTTTCAATACTTGACCACTTCGCAAAATCTCAAGGGGAAGGTGAAATTTTAGTCCAAATCCAGGATAACCTGGTTTCACGCGTCCATGAGCGCAAATGTCGAGCCTCTCGATTGCAATAACTAAATTGGGTTCTGTTGAAATGATGGGTCATAGGGAGTTGTTTTGATGACCGCTGCTTCCATCGCACATAATTCAAAGTCCTACAAAAGAAAGTCGAAATTCCAGGAAGGAAACCATGCTTTACTACCTTAACAAGTGAGTGGCGGATGGTATTGATAACTCTATTTTTATAGAGTTATTTTTACCTATTTTAGGCAATAAATAACTTTAATAATTGTGAGAAAACATTTGAACTCCTCTTTATTTACCTAAATTTATCTTGTTTATGTAGCACAATGAGGCAAGGAGAAAAGGAATGAACATGGAGAACCTAATGCTTATTGTGTGGCAAAATCGTAATATCAAGATCAAGATAGTCAAGATGGGCTTGGGCTTTGGATAATTGTTATTAGATTTTCTATTGTTGTTGGGTTTTCTAAATAAATAGAAAACCCAGTCATGTTAGGAATTCAAATCTCAATTAATTTAGGAGTTCAAAACCCAATTGTTTTAGGTCTCTAAAACCTAATTGCTTTAGGTCTCTAAAACTCAATTGTTTTAGGTCTCTAAAACCCAATTCTACTAGGATAGGAGATAGGTCTAAACCTAAACCCTATTTAAGAGAAGAGAAGAGGCAAAAGAAGAAGAGGAGGAGGAAATTGAGTACAACTCAAGAAAGAGGCCAAGAATTCAAGGTTTTCTTGAAGAGAAGACAAAAAGGGTGACAGACTTCTTGTTTTTGGATTCAAGATGCCTTCTTTATTTCTTATTACCATTCTTCCTCATTATTTCTTTATGTTTTAGTTTATTTTTGTTAGAGCTACGATGTAACCTAATTATGATGGTATGAATCTTATGATTATTATGTTTTGCAAGATATTTTATTTATGTGAAGTTACATATTACGGAGTTTAATGCTTTTAGGTGATTAGCTACCACTTAGATGACTTGATTTGCAAGTTAAAGACCGACAGGAAATAGCATGCAGTTGCTTCTTGTAATATGTAACCATAAATTAAATATGGATAGACATATACCATATTGTTTGTGTGGCTTTCGGTGTAAACTGGGAATATTCATAGATCCTAATGCATTTGGTTTGTTTCAATTCACATATAGAGATATAGTGAATTAATGAACTAAGTAGGTTTGCTATACCTAGACATAGGATAGTAAATAAATTAGGAAATTCCACCATCACATAGATATTATCTCTCTTGCAAGCATAAATAATCAATATTAGTACCTAGTAATTATGGTGAAGTCATATGCTCTAACATATTTCTTTTATTAAGTTTTCTTAGACTTAGTTAGTTAATCTATCATCCATCAATTTAGTTTGCTAGATAAATTCTAGGAGTTATTCACCGTTAGTAATTAGTTGGTCTAGTAATCACCAATCTCTGTGGGACGATATCTTTCTTATCATTATATTACTTGTTCGACATGTTCACTTGCATTTAGATTTCACCGAACATGTATATTTGGTCAACGAGAAATGTAAAAAGTAACTGCACCGCAGGGTGAATTTAGGAGGATTCAGTTGCTGAAATTGAATATATGTATATTTTACATCATTCAAATTAATCACCTTTACTAGGCAATGTTCCATATAAATCCAATTGCCTGTCACTTGCTGAATGCTCTCAAATTCCAATTTGGCCATCCTTTAATCTATTGCTTCACGCTTTTCAATCTTTTCCTCCTAAGATACTTTATGATTAGTAGGCAAAGAAGTTTGTATTCTGCTTTTCTAGAAAGTAACTAGTATAGTTTGACCCAAATTATACTCTTGTGATATCAGATTAATTTGAAAAAATAAAAACAAAGTCTAAAATTTAAGTAATGCAACAAATTTTTTAAATATATGGAAGTATTTCATGTATGAAAACAAAAGATTTCATTGATAAATGGCTAGAGTTTCATGGTTGGATTTCATCAGGTCCAAAAAGGAAACATTCATATGGAGAAAACTACTAAAAAGTATAAAGAGTTTCAATCTTTACCTTCCAGGTGGGGAAAAAAAAAATTAACCTACAATAATTAATTCCAAAATCTCAATACCTAAAAGTTACGACTCTTGAAAAGGTCAATATAACTACTCAAAATACAAGAGAAAAGCCTATGGTGGGGTAGGGGGTGGAAATCTAATATAGATGAACAAAAAAACTAGAAGCAAAACCCATCAACTAGCAAGTTATGGTAGCAACTAGTTTTACAACTACTTCAAATGCATCATAAGAAGTAATTAGGTGGTCTCCAAGTGACAACAAGTTCTCCCCCTCCTTGGGACAAGTTCAAATTGCACACAAATAGTTTTCAAATTCTTTTGTTAAAAAAATTACATGTGTGAAAAGGCCCTTTAACATAAATTTTGTTATCTATACATGATGACTAGTAGTGTTCATGAAAGTTTAGCAAGATAGGGAAAAAAAGAGAAATAACTTGAACAAATGCATAACCTTTGCAATCATCTATTGCAAGGTTGGATGTCGTATTTCCACATCATAGCATCAATTTGGCACATTAAATATGTTCCTAACACAAGGGTGCACATTAAGGATAACTGAGCAACACAAATAAAAACTAGGCCAAACAAAGCCTATATGTTGGGCTAACCATTTACCTGACAACTTTTGTGATTTATTTCCTCTTAGAATCGTAACATGTTGAGAATATTGCACTTTCAAAGCCACCAAAAGCTGAACAAAGAAGTTAGTCAATGTTGAATTAGTAGTAAATTCAAGCAAATGTCACCAAGCTAAATAAGTACCATGAAAACAACATCCTTTAACACAATCATTGATTTCAAACCCACTATCATGTTCAAGAAAAAACCAAAATTAATTTGGACTTTGCATGCCATATTGTTTTTAAAATGTGACCTTGATGTGTTACATAAAACGATGTGGTACACTCAACAAAAGCACACATCAAGCTTAATAAGTTGACAAACCACGATTATACAATCTTAAAGACAACATACATGACAATGTACGAGATATGGTCACTTCAAAGACACAAGCAACCTTCATTCCTAGTGCAGCAAAAGTGCTGCAAAAATGGACAAGTCTTAATGCCTTTAAAGAAAGCTTCAAAGTCTTATAAATGACAAAACTTACAACCATTAACATAACCAAATAAATTGGCCCAAATTTATTTTTGAATCATTTAAAATTGAAGATTTCAAATGCTCTCATCTACATAAACTCATTGGTGGAAACTCCCAAAATTTCAATATTCCTCAGAAGAAGTACATAAATAAAGTCATGAACACAATTAGGTCAACAAACGAGGCTTGTTTTCTCATAAAATTTATGCCTTCAACAACTAGTAACAACTTAAAGATGACAAACTCACCTCACCCAAGTTCATCCCCTACTTTTAGGACATTAGTGGTTACCTACTTATAGATGATTAGAAAGACTAACTACTCAAAGCTTGTCCAAAATGCCATGGCTACTACAAATGTCTAAAAAGCACAAAACCAGGGCATTATACATTCTACCTAAGAACTTGGTAATGCAAGTAAATAATAATATTGATTTGCTAGGCATAACCATATAAGACAGTTACATAAAAATGAAGCTAAATACTAAAATGTATGAAGCTCACAAAAGACATGAACTTCATTAAAGAAACATTCTCATGGGAATTTCGTAGATCTCATCTGTAAGACTATTAGTCATCTTTTGTATCAGATACTAGAACATTGAGATAGACTATTTTTTATCCATATCCTTTTTCCTTCACTACTATTTTTTTTTCTTACATCTTATGACCTTTCACTTTTATATTGCTTATAAATAAAACTTTAGTAAGACTATTAAAAACCACTCTTTACACCTCAATGTTTATCATTACAAAGCTCTAGAAGCATTTTTTACATGTGTATAATAATCAATATTAACAAATCATCACAAGCTCAACAACTTAGAGAATTTCAATTCTCAAATTTTAAACTCCCATCAATCCATAAATCTCAAGCAATAATTTGATCACCATTCCTTCACCAACCATAACATGACTAGAAAGTTAAATGCTCCAAACAAACAAATACCTCTTTACTAGTCTGAAATAGTATTGCAAGACCATGGAACTACCTATGAATATCTCAACAAACTACAACTAGACTTTTAAGAGGCTGTCAGTCCAAAAAACAAAATGATAAGTTAAAACTCAAGAATCTGGTACAAAATGATAAGTTATAACATGAATAGAAAGTTAAATGCCCCAAATAGACAAATACTCTTCACTAGTGTGAAATAGTACTGCAAGGCCATGGAACTGCCCATGAATATCTTAATAAACTGTAGCTAGACTTTCAAGAGGCTATTAGTCCAAAAAACAAAATGATAAGTTAAAACTTAAGAATCTGGTACACGTACCACAACCTAAAAGAGTTGAATGCATAAGTTTCACACAACAAAAAGAAGCTACAAAAGAAAGATATAGCAGTGGATTGCACCAACAATTGAACTCGTTAAGAGATCTTAAATTTCTTTTAAGGTTTTACAAGAGTACTGCACAAGCAATTGTTACCATAATGCAATTGATCAATGAAAATCTCCATTATCTAGTGAAAAATGTCCCCAATGCTTAGATTTGTTCCTAAAAAAGTAATAAATAGATTCTTTGTTGTGACATCAAAAATTCAAAATAAAAATATCAACCCTTAATCTCGGTCACTCAACCCCTTAATGAAAAAAAAGGCCCCATGCCAACCCTTTTCTCAAACAAAAAAGAAAAGAAAATATGTAACCATAAAAGCTTCTACAAGCTATAAGATAAATTGTCCATGGGAAGAAAAGTGGAAAGCAAAAAATCAACAGAATCCTAGAAACATCTTGACCAAGATAAACAACAAGGCAAGTAATTTGCCAATGATAAACACAAAGGAACTAACATAAACTGATTATGAAGTTTTCAGTGATCTTTAACTCTTGATGTTAATCTTTTATTTTTATTTAGCTTACATTATGATTCTTGTTACTTGAGATTAAGAGTATAATCTAAACAATTTAAAACACATTTGAAGCAAGAAAACCACCAAACTACTAGAAACTTAATCAATACAAGATAAACTCAATATATCAAAAAGGTCAAAATGCATACTTATATTGTGGATGGATGGAGAGAGCAAACACACATGGACATTGCCTTCTTCCATTAGTATCTCCCTTGCCTCATCACACAGCACTCTTACCTACACTAATATGAGAAAGTTAAAAATGATTAAATGAGTCTAAAATATCTAATGAAAGAATGCATCTGCCCAAATATAAATTCAGACTAACCAAATTGCACGGACAAATGTTGCAGCCATTAAACTCTAGAACCGGAATGTGGACGAAATCTAGATTCCAAAACGGAAAAGTAAAAATTAAGTAAAAGCGGAAGGCTGAATAACAGGCTGTAACAAAAAAAAAAAAAAAATTACATAACGTTCGTGTACAAAACTTTCGGAAAATTTAAAACTCCCTATTCAGCATCAATTTGGAAGAATTTGCCCGCAAAATCATCGACTTTGTGACAAAATGTAGAATTTATAGATTGGTTGCAGGTACCTCAAGCTACTTGATCATGGCAGCTATTGTATATGATGCTTTTGAGCGCTACCTCGAAGTTGCGGTGTGAAAAGCAGAGCTTCACAGGCAATTTACATCGACGAGCATAGTCATTTCATTTTCTGAACAATGTGAAAAGAAAGAGAAAATGATAAGAAGTGGAGAAGAAATTTATGTTCTTATTATAATCAAGAAAAAATAAATTTATGTATTTTCTGTATAGATACATATATTCGTACTGTGTATAAATATCTTTATAATTATTAAAAAAATTTACAACTCACCACTCATATTCGAATTCGGTTGACGAGATACCCAAATCCATAGGCAAAGTTCATTGTTTAGCACAACTTTCAGAACATCCTCTGCCAAAAAATCAGCTTTATAGAAAAAAAAAAAATAGTATTGGTTTCGCAGGCTACTTGCTTTATAAGCAAATACTGTGCCTGGTACTGCAAAGTTGCGGCATAAAAGTAGCTCCATTTATATTACAGAGTGAAGCAGAGCCATTTTGTTTCATCGACAAAGATGATGAGTGAATGGTTTTGGGACTGTGAAACCCAAGTAAAGTTACGTAATTAGGAAAAAACAAAAGCAAAAAAAGAAAAAAAAGAAAAAGAAAAAATAAAGCTGAATCAATATTCAATAAAAATATTAAACAGATGAAAAAAACCCAAAGTTGTACATAATTACTAAAAAAAATAAAACCAAAAACAAAAACATTCTGAACCGATATTCAATGAAAATATTAAACAGATGAAAAAAAAACTCAAAATTCTACAATCTACGTCACCCAAATCAATATATTCCCATTTTTCAAAATTGTTGTAAGCCCATAAATAATTTAACAAAACTTATTCCAGAAGAATGAGGAGAAAGTACATTTTGAATTGGACTCTACCACTGAGAGTCGGCCGGAAGAATCTACTGCACGACTTCGTTTCGTCCAAAAAACTCTTGTCCACGCCGTGTTATCATCATTCAGGCCGCTCGAGCCGTGCTCCTCCGAGTGACTTGTTGATGTGCACCTACCATATTGCTACATTGAGTCCTAGAATTATGCTCAATATCTTGTAGTAATTGTATATATTACATATTCCTTATATAGATTAGGTTAAACGCTCTATAAATATTACCTTTGTAATGTAAATTATCAACTCAATATACAGAACATAGATTGCTCACTCTGGCCTCTTACCTTTTCTCTCCTTTTCTTACATGACTGACCATCACTTCAGACTCGTGAGCTCCCAGGGCTCATATGATGGGATCGAAGAGGAAAGCTCTTCTCTTCACTTCATTAATGGGTTGGAGAAATGCTCCCAACGTCAGTCGGTGGAAGCAAATGTGAATCTCCTGTAAAAAGGACCCCATTATGGTTAAAGGGACTTGATTGTTAACAAGTGGGAAAGAAATCTAAAGGATAATCCCACCATTACTCGGATTTTACCATTGATGTCAAAGAGTTAAGAGGCGGGAAATGCCACAAAGGAGATCTGGAAGTGCCGTCTATCCAACATTGGAACGGGAGAGAGGAAGTGGCAAGTATTAAAGCGTATTTCCGGAAACTGAGGAAACTTTTCGGTTCAATCTGCCACGTCAGCATCACAGTCAGTCCACGTCAGCTCTTCAGCTCTCTCCTCTGCGCCGCACAAAGGCAGGATTTCTTCAAAGATACGAGCGCCGCTCAACCATAGATTCTCGTCAAGTCGGACCGCACCTAACCGTGTTCAGTCCGAGTCTCACCGAAATGGTTCCGGCCAAGAATGGAAAACAATAATGGATGTCATTTATGGGCACTTGAAATGATTTCCTTCATCCAATAAAAGTAATTTCTTTAATGAACGCCTCCTTAATGGAGGTAATTTCTTTAGCTTCTAACCTTCACTAACACCAGCTTTCAACCAAAAATCAAAATGCCACCGATGTTTCAAATCCAAACCAGGTAGAGTAATCCTACGAAGAAGTTCAAAAAACTGAGAACTATCTTTCCAATGTAGTAAACGTATCCCACAGTCCTTTACCTCCACATCCGAGCTGCTTGTTCCAATTGACGTCTCAAGGTACCGACATCTATCCAAATTCATTCCATTTTTCTTGAACAACTCTACTGGTATATATGCCCAAAATCCATTTCACACAACCAAAGGGGCTTTAGGGACACAAAAAGCCAAAGGTAGTTCTTGACAAGTATCAGAGGCTTGAAATCGCCATACAAACTCAGGAAAGGTGGTATTACTACCTCCAGAGATGCTAACATTTGAATTCTCATCCATGTGAACTTGATAAGCAACAAACAAGGCAAATCCCTCAATTAGCTCTTCCGAATCCACAGCTACACGAAAACGATTGGTGCTGCTATGGTCGACCCACTCTGGGATTTCAGATCGCTGTGTGGGGCCCCATGCAAACATATCTCCATCAAGAAGAACGTAACCCTGGAAAGGAATTAAAAAATAAAAAGAAAAACGAGAGAGATGCGAGTTGCAGCACTTTATTTTTTTAAAAAAAAAAGAGAGAGAGAGAGACGTGTTTTACAAAGAAGAGAGGTGGCTTACCTCTGCTGCATTGACAATATGTCTTATAAGGAGTTCCATTGTACTCATGGCACGTATTCGTGGCCACAGAAAACCAAAGACTGCTGCATAATTAGAGCGTCCTCATGCCGGTATGATAACAACCTATCTCCAGCGATGGGCAATCTTCTATCCCTAAAATCCTTAGGCCTAATGGAAGTTTCGGCAATGCACAAAGTTGACTACAATTGTGTAATCCAAGTGTCAGAAGTTTGGAGGACAGATAGAAGCAATCTGGTAATGTTGTAAATTAGGTTTTAGATAATTCTAAAAATCCAACGAAGGATAAGAGACCAAAACCATTTGAGATCATTTCATCTGATAGATTGCAACAATTGAGCTTTAGGGATAATAGAGAGCTGAAACCTAGAGGTAGAGACGTGGACAAGGATTAAAGGTGTTCACATTCACTTAGGTCAAGATTCCAGAGACAAGAAAGTTGACAAATACCTTTTGGAATTTTTGTAAATTTATTACCAAAAATATTTAATTTTTTAAGTGAAGATAAACAGCTAATATCAGGAATTTCTCTATCTAATAGGTTCCGATAACTCAAATCTAAGTTTTCTAAAAGGCTTAAACTTGATAGCCAATAAAGATGAGATAGAGTGTGAGAATGTGAATCAAAAAATTGACAAACATGGGGTGAGACTGTTATATTATACTGATTACCTATATGAAGTTTTTTAAGAGATGATAAATTCTTCATCCATGACAATGTCACTTTAATGCAAGTTGAGCCCAATCTAAGAATCTTTAAGGAAGTGGCATTACTCATATTGTTTGGTGCATTCTCGAGTTTTAAACACTTAGTAGGATCAAGAATTTCAAGAGATTCCCAATAGACTTTTTCTGGAAGTCTCTTAAGACTTTGACAATTTCTTAATTCCAAGATTAAAAGCTTTTTTAGAGTTCCAAAGGATGAATGAATTTTCCTCAAATGATAACAATGATTCAAGCGTAGTATCTTAAGATTTGGAACTCCACTCATATCTGCTATTTTTGTCAAACAACATGTCCAACTGAGATTAATGTATTTCAATCTGTCAAAAGTCTAATGTAGACAAATATAAAGTTAAAAAATACTATAAAGGATTAAAAGTGAAAAGGAGAAAAAAAAAATTCAGAAATCTTACCTTCTTTCCAAGCTGTAGTACTTCAATATTACTTTCTTTCATAGAAAGCTTAATAAGATTTTCTGGTTGAAAGTTAGTTGGCAAAGATTTCAAAGGAATTTTGGTCATTTCATAACACGTAACTTATTGCTTAATATTAATTTTGAAGGATTCCCAATCCATTTTATTTGAAAAGGATAAGCATGAGACTTTATAATAAACACTTTCAACCATCTCATTCTTGAGAAAGCTTCAAAATTTAACAATTCATGTTTTGGCAACTTAGAGGAAATGACAATTCCTTCAACTGCATTAGATCCCTATAAAACAAGAAATATAAAATTACAATTAAAAAAATTCACAAATACCTAAAAATACTATTAAGGCTAACCCTCCTATGTTCACATTTATACTAAAATACTCACAGAATTATTCTTGAATACATAAATGATATCTTTACTATACCAAAATCTGCTTCTATTGCTAGGCTCCATTGGGGATAGTTGATAGATTTTTTGTCGACACATTGTTCTAAATAAATCATGCGTCGAAATTATCCCTTCTTGTGATATCTTTATGAGAGACTTATCTTTGAGACCTTCAAGATGGAATTTTGGGTTGTAATTAAGACTTTCATGGATTGGCAAAATTTTCTTATTTGACATCCCACTAAAAAAACATGCAATATCTAAAAATATTTCTTTTTCCAAATTCTCCAAACTACAGTAACTTATTTCAAATATACTAAAAATCTTAGTATTGGAACATGCTTCTAGGACATGAGGTGCGTTACTCCACACATCCATTTCTCTGCCACACAAAAATGATCCAATGATTTCCAAGGCTAAAGGGTGGCCTCCAACTAGTCTTATAATAGTCTTTAACAACTCTACAAAACTCTCTTTTGGATAAGATATCTTGAATGCTTTTTGACAAAAAAGTTGTAAAGCATATTCATCTTCTAATGCTTCAACTTCATAAATGTCACTCACAATAGGCTTCCAAAACCAACAATCTCTACCTATTATAATAATTCTACTTCTTTTATCAAACCAATTGAAGCTCCTTGCCAATCCTTTTAATTGTTCATAATTCACATCATCAAGAATAAGAAAGACCTTTTTGTTACATAGTGTCTTCCTCAACACATCAATTCCTTGATGAGAATTCCATATTTCCATGTCACGTTCCCCCAAGACCTCCTTAATTATTTGTTTCTGCAATGTATTTATGCATTGAGTTCCGTTGCCACCATCTATAAAAGAGCTAGCATCAAAATCACCACAATTTCTCTCTCAAACTATGTCGTATAGGGCTTTTGCTAGAGTTGTTTTACCAATACCGCCCATCCCATGAATCCCTATAAACCGAACATCATTCTCTTCTAAATGAAGTAAGGACACTAGCTTCTCTACTTGGGATTCTAGGCCAACAAGATTTTCAAAGATCTCTGGTGAGTTCAAACACAATTCACGAAATATCCTTGCAGTAATTTGCTGAACAACAATTGCTTTAGAACTTTATAAATGATGCTAATTAGATCTAAAGTGAAAGAAAACAAATTTAAAATTCAACAAAATTAGAGTAACAAAATATGATACGTGCCATCTACATGCCAGCCAGAGATACCGCCTACTTCTTTCAACGCAGCTTTCCACGCTTCCCTCTCCTCTTTGCCAACTTCTGGGTCTTCACTTGTTCGCCAAAAGCTTGAGCGAAAATTCCATTTTGCTTCCGAACATTGGAAGGATCCACGTGATAGAAAACGGGCAGAACTTCTACCCCAGTGTTTTTGTGCACAGTCTTTCTGCATTCCATGATCGTGCTCAGCTCTTTCAAGCACCACTTAGAGAATGCGAAAGTCTCTGATATGACAACGACCGCAAATCGGGTTTTTTTGATTGCCTCCAAAAGTTCTACAGCAATAGTGCTTCCTTGCTCCAATTTTTCATCATCTTTGAAGACAATAAAGCCTCTTTGCTTCAAAGCAACATATAAATGGTCTGTAAAATTCAAACGAGTGTCTTCGCCGCGGAAACTGAGGAAAACATCATAAGTGGATCGAGTTGTTGAAAAAGAATATGAAGACGGGAATGAGGGGACTCTTTGAGTGCTCAAAGCCATCACTATGGATGCTCACAGACTTGTTTAGTGGAAGACTAATCTGGAGGATTCAAAGCTCACAAGCTTGTTAGGTAATGAGCCTCGCTAGGATGGTTGCCACTATAAGCAAGCTTTCTGCGTTCTGAAACTTCCAAGAAATTTCCGAGGCCGCTTCGTCAGCCTGAGAACGATTACATCCAACAGTAGTTTTACGGCAGCGCAACGCATTACGAGGTCATTGCAGTAGCTGAGAAAATATAAAGAAACTGCCAATTAGTGCGTTTATTGTCCCCATTTAATGCAAGGCTAATTTGCAGAATAGTTCAAAGTTGCTTCCTCTTTCTGACGACACTTTTGGATGCATCCTCGAAGCTGTGCTATGAAAAGCAAAGATTCAGAGGTTGACTGGGTTAAAGGCAAAGACGCGGCCGTTCAGTAACACGCATTCACGGTTTTATCTAGGTGGCTTCCTTTTTATGACCTGCCCAAGTATTTTCTCGTATAAATATGCAGATTTTCAGAGAAATCTTCCGAATGAAATTCTTCCATGTGTTTATCATGCCCGTCTTATCATTGCAAGCTCCGAGATGCTTCTCCTTCTTGTCAGAAGACATTTCAGTTCACCTCGTGAAAAAGTGGTCAATGGGGGAAATTTCGTCGCTGCATTCCAAAAAAAGATGGTGGGTCAGGGAAAGTTGGGGCCTTGTTTTACAGGGAATTGCCAGCGACCTTACCTTCCAATTTTTAGTAACTTTTCTTCGCAAACCACTGTGAAATAATTCCATCCTATAAATTATATTATTCCATTAGTGATAGCGTAGTTGTCTGTGCAAGTAATTGTCCGACGTAGCTTTGTATGACAGCCGTAATTAATATTGTAATCCGCACATTTAACTGACTAATCTTGTCAGCTCGAAGTTGCAGTGTGAAAAGCAGCTTTCGCAGGATTGTTGCAATAAAAATAGAGCCGTTTCATTGATGAATACAGATCTACCCATATATATATATCGGTAACTTCCTTGCCACTCGCCGGCCCAGTCTCCCGATCCCCCTGCTTTGCAAACCATTCCTTAGCTTTTGTTAAATAAATTGTATTAGTTACGTGATATTGTTATTATGTTATTGAAATTATTGTTTTAATGAGTATTTCAAAATGTACAAATAATTGTTAAATTTAATCTTGATTTATAATATTAATCAATTTTATTAATTTTATATTATATGAAGATAAATTAGTTAAATTTCAAGTCTCTTCCTTTATGTGGTGAGACCCCACGCTTTAGTGCTTGTCTAAGTAAATGACAGATTAAACATTTGGTCGGTAAAAAATGTAAATTGACTTTACAAAAAGTGAATATTTTAACGGATAGATTGGATATTTTTGTCGATAAAAATTGTATAAAGTTCATATTATCTTCGAAAATGAGAGATAAACCACATACTTGTGCCATGACCACAATACAAACCACAGACAATGAAACTAAATCCTTAGCAATCGAGCTAATAGAACTCTGACTAAATACACAATACACCTAAGCTTTACAATCTTCAAATAGCAAGTGAAATTTCTCATTAAACATCAAGCCAAGGTTGGGCTATGTAAAGCATGCTCATTTGCTAATTCATGCGTGTATATTAAGGGTCTTAGCTTCAATTAAGCAGATTCTTATCTCCTTACCAAGAAATTACCAACCATAAAAATGCATAGAAATTAATAAAAAGTAGAAGAATGTTACTCTTTTCTCATGAAACAAAGCATACAAGAGACTATCCTTCTTCTAAATAAAAAAATCAAAACATTCAAAAAAACCTTTTATCTCATGTAAAAAAGTGGTCAACATGAGTATTTTTGAAACTGGACCCTAAAAGAAAGACGGATAGATGGGAGAAAGTTTGGCCTACATGAGAGAAATTGCCATTAGTTTTCCTCCTTGCTTCTCTCTACAAATAATTTGTATTATTATGTTATTAAAATTGTTATTTTAATGAGTGTTTCAAATTATATAAATAATTATGATATTTAACTTCAACTAACAATTATAATTAATTTTATTAATTAATAAAACCGTGAGTGATCATAGACATCTTTGGAGACTTAGAAGATGTATTTGCAGAATTTGAAGCTTACAGAAGCTTGTTTAATGCAAGACTAAGTGGAGATCTGGAGTCTCGTAAGGTTGCTTAATGATAAGGTTATGTAGATGGAGTTATTGACTACCCTCCTTGACTTAAACGCATTCAGATTTCTAGATATTCAAGGTCGTTGGAACGAAAGAAAGAAAAGACTAGTGGTCATGAAATTCGTAACGCCAAGTCTTCTCTTTCGGAATGATTACAATTTTACTGTTGTAGGATGTAGACAGAAAAAGGGGGACCTCATGATGCGTTCCCCGTCTTTAGAAAGCCTTTTCAATCAATCATCTTTTTGAAAATGGGGGAGGTAAGGGATTTCCAAGTTGCATAAGTGAAAAAAGTGAATGACTGATTGGATGCTTGCTCAATAAAAAAAAATTAAAAATTATGTGCAATTGCAGAGGATTCAATTCCGTGTTTCCATGTTCAAATCAATTAGTTCTATAAAATAGTGGACTCTTGTGGTAAGCTTGCTCCATTATGAAGCAATTTCCCTTACATAATGTGCTTCTTTGAGAAACTATCTCAACAATTATGTTCAAATCAATTAGCTCTGTTAAATAGTGAACTCCTGTGATATCCTGGGAATGTTCATAAGTCCACTCCAATCAATTAAATTTTCAAAAAATAAGCAAGATGAGAAATTTATAAGTCATATTAAGTAAAATGTATACTGTTAATGTTTTCTTATGAATGCAACACCAAAGTGACACTCATTCATGCATATATATTAGTCTTATCTAGCCAAGTGGTCAGGGTGGGGAAATTTTGGACTTGGACCCTAAAAGAAAGAGCATTGAGTAAGAGAGAGTTTAGCCTATACAAAAGAAATTATAATTTTTGTGATATTAATAAAATAATTTAATTTACTAACTTAATTAGGTTCAAATTATGTGCCATTTTATCCGTATCATATATCATTGTAATTGAAACATGATAAGAATATATTTTTAAGATGAAGATATTTATATTCAATGTACAAAGACTTTTACAATTATTGATAAATTTTAAAATTGATTATGAGATATGCAAGATTATCAAATTAGAGTCGGTCGGTTAATCTAAATCTAAACCAATCACACCACTGTAGAAAGTAGAATGTGATCATCATCAATTTTGATGAATTTCTTGGGATTCCAAATAACCATCATTATGACAATATTTAGAGCACATTTCAAAAGATTCAAGTGGCCAGTCCCAGGCTGCTGGCAATAAATGTAGCTTCTGCTCATCCTTGTTTTCAAGTGGTACGCTGTCACCGTGGTGCGGCAAGCGCAAGGCGTTTCGAGGTCTCCCGCAGTGAAATAGTTCCGTCCATATTTTGCTTTTGGAAAAGATTCTCATGTTGCCTGCATTTAAGAGGAGAACACTCGCCACACTTTTCAACAAGACAAAGCTACTTCGCACTCGCCTTATCAAATCAAGCTTGCAAGATATTTCTCGTTCCTCCGATTGATGCAACTATCATAAAAGACTTGCTTATAGAAACTTTAGTACTGAAAGGTAGATGGTAACCAAAGCTTTCCAATTGACATTTTCCACTGCATATCCGCCTGTCTTTCTTGTAAGAAATGTTTTATGGGGAGATTTGTATGAGGGAAATTGTAAGCGTGCCTTGTTGAAGTTGGGTATTGATTCTCCCTCTTTCTAATCTTTTATGAGATACAAACAGTTTTTAGGTTGTTCGACTGGTTTCTCCATCAAACTTTTGGAGTCACGCAAATCAAGTAGTCAATTTGTCAGACACTTTTATAAAACTATCATAATTAAATAGAATAACAGTGAACTTATTACAAATGAAAAAGAAAACAAAAAATACTCTTGAATGGGTGAGAACCATATCCTTCTTCCCACTTTTAACATATTCACAAGTCAACATGGTGGTCTGCTTGGAAATTGAAGGGCAAAAGCTCTAAAGCACCACCACTTACGTAAAACCTTACAGGATTTCCATATTATTTATAGTTCTTCAACTATTAAAATGTTCAAAAGGCCCTTGTTAGAAAGGGGCAACATAAAGAAATTTCAAGTTTGCTTACCTAAAAGAGAGAAATGAGATAGAGGAGAAGTTTGGCCTTCAAAATGCACAGTACCTATATGTCATATAATAAACCTAGTTAGCCAATTTTTATAAACTTATAAGAAATTTTATTTAATAAATCCAATAATTAATACATATGAATCTTGATAGATAAACTAAAACCGACATTTGATGCACAAAAAATAATCTATAGTGGTTTTATTAATTTGTTCTTGTACTATGATAAACTAGTGTTATTAACTTTTACAAATTTATTCTTTAAGAAGATTTTTATTGAACAAAATTTCAATAAGAAATTTCAAATTTCTCAAGGTAAGATCAATGAAAAAAATCAAAGATTTTTAAGATAAGATTATTGGAATAATCAAATTGGAAATATACTAGAAATCATATATTACCATAGTTTTGGAAATTTAAAGAATAAAAAACTTTGTCGAAATTAACATTACTAAATTCATTTTTTTATATTTTAAAAATAGTTAAATTGATGACTAAATTACATCAATATTTTGAAATATTAACAGCTTTGCTGAATGCAGAAACTTCCAAGTTAAATCAACAAAAGTCGATTTTTTGTTAGAGTATTGAAATATCCAGTCCCACATCGAGTAAGACGACGGAAAAGCCTGATCTTATTAGTTTTCACTGACAACCCACTATTGTATAGTTCTGTATTTTAGTTGGATCCTTTAAGATATGAGGTCTGGCACTTATAAGGCTGTGATTTTTGAGCTCCCTTACCAGTATGAGACTAATAGTTTTACATTCTTCTCTTTCAAGACAATTCCAAGTTAAATTACACGTTGTGGGTCACAAAACTCCCTAATAGAAAATTGATGAGCAAGAAATATGAACATCCCACCACCCAAGAGCCGGTACTCGTGCCTTCATCGTGATCACAAGGTACATAAGTTGGGATGTAGAACTGCGAAGAGATTCAAAAATGGAAGCACCAGTTTTCGACGGACATTTCAAAGTTGGCCTCCACTCTTATTAACCAAAAGCTTTTGACTAGTTGTGTTTTCTGATACTTTATCGGTCAACTAATCTAATGTATCAAATGAGAAGGCATGTTCTCGTGAACTTTACCGGTACTGGTTGCTTTTTGTGTTTTTGGGTCTTCGATGAGGCGTGAATTACATTATGGTGTCCTTTAACACGTATTTACATTATTGCTTCTTCGCTTTCACGGTTGCTTTATTTCTACTAAGATAAGAGTGAAAAATGTCCAGGTTGCTTTACTTTAATATCTCTTTTCGAATGCTTCACGGAAGGTGGGATGTGGAAAGTAGAGACGCTTATTCAAGGGTATATCAGACGTCCCAGACCTTTCAATTCCTCTGCAAAAAAGTAGTCAATGGGGAAAATTTGGAGACTGGACTCAAAGACTTTAGAGCAGGGGAAAGTTTGGCCTATCTAATTAGAAACTGGCGTTAATTTTGCTCGCAGCTTTTCTTTACAAATATCTTATACTACCTAAGTAACATTGATATTATGATAGTTGTTTAACTTTGGTTTACAATTATAGTCAATTTTATTAATTTAATATCGTGTCAAGATAAATTAATTAAAATTCCTCAAATAGTGTAATTGTGCCTTATGTAGAAATCTCCGAAAATCCCACAAAAGGAGGTTGAAATCCTAAACCTCTCCCATTGGGTGGGAGGAGCACATGCTTTAATGCCTGACCATGACCAAGTCTATGACGTCAGTAAGAAAAAATACCCACTCAGATTTCGTCACTGTGAATGCATCTTTTGCATCATTCAAATCTTTCCGAATCAATGTTCCGTGTAAATCCAAATAACCGTCACTTGCTGAACGCTCTCAAATTCCAACTCGGCTGTCCATTAGGCCCTGCTTCCCCCCAAAGATTCAACGCTCTCAAATTCCGACTCGGCTGTCCGTTAGGCCCTGCTTCCCCCCAAAGATTCTTCGTAATCAACAGGTGATCCGCTTGCCCCGAAATGACCTAGCCCAATAGGGAAATCCCAATTCATTGGGCCTTTCTATTTGATTGTATCGAAAGGCCCAGGGGCGCCATATTCTAGGAGCCCAAACTATGTGATTGAATAAATCCTCCTCTATCTGTTGCGGGTCAAGGACTCCTTCTCGTTCCCCTTCTTCAAACTCCGATTCGTATTGTTCATAGAGAAATCTCTGATCAACGATAGAACAAGATCCATTTTGCATCATATCTAAGGGATTCCTTGGTTCGGGCCGAAGAAGCAATGTCACTCGATCATTATCAAACTGACTGCAATCTTTTTCTGTCCGTGAGGATCCCACCAGGGTGCCTTCTACTTCTAATAGGCCATGAACTAGATCAGAATCATTCTCAACGAGTCCATAAGAAGTGATCCCATTTTTTTCATCGGGTCCGGGTAGAGACCAAAGGTCTTGAGCGACCGATCCGGCAGAACAACTCAAAAGATAAAGAAGTATCGTTAATTTCTTCATGCTCGTTCCAAGGTTGAAGTACCATTTGTACAAATAAGAATCCCCTTCGTTACATGATTTCTTCTTCATATAGGTAGATATAGGATCTATGGAGCAATTACTTAGAAGTACATTTTGTGCAACAGCCCTTCCTATCTGATAGAAAAGGATCCCATGATCATGAACCGATCTTACCTGGGATCGCAAATCCCAAGTTTGTCTATGAAGAGCAGATCTAATTATATTAGCGTCTATAATGAATTTCTTCTGTGTAATACTAATCGATAGGGCCTCATTGGTAAGTGCTACAAGATCTCGTACATTGGAACCCATGGTTATGGACCCAAAAACAAAAACAGGGTCTCTGATATTTAAGTAACATGTTTTCAAAATATAGGAAGTATTTCGTGGATGAAAATAAAAGGTCTCATGGAAAAATGGTTAAGTGTCGTGGAAATATTCGTGCGTACGAAACTACTAAAAAAATCCTTTTAGCTGTTCTAGACTTCATTCATTGGAACACATTTCAAAAGATTCAAATGGCCATAATAAAAAGTCTCCAGGTTGATTGCAATGTCTTCACAGACTGCTTGCATCATTACAGTGTGAAAAGCAGAGCTCCTCATCTTGTTTGGTACATCGGCACCGTGACGTGAAATGCAGAGCCTATTTTTTGACAAACACAAGTTCACGCGAATACCTTGATGGCTGCTTTCTGGCTCAGCAGCGTAAGGTACTGAACCTCTCTCCCATCCTTCTTTAGCACAGATCGTATCTCTGACTCGACTTCCCACCGTGCTCCTGTTTCACAATTTCAATCTGGTCGTTAATATAAACCTTATTTATTTTCACATAATTTTATGCCACATAATCTCCCACAAACAAGTAATTTATATATGCACACTACCAACAAAATAATGCAACAGAAAGTGAATACTTAGGTTTTGGATATTGAGTAATTAATACATCTAAACACAAATAATTTATGCACTCAATAGTCAATAACAAATTAAAGACAACAAACTCTCCTCACCTAAGTTCATCCCCTTCTTTTGAAATATCAGAGCTCCTTATAAATAATTAGAAATACTAACTACTCAAAACTTGTCCAAAATGCCATGCCTAATAGAAATGTCTAAAGGTGCAGAACCAGGGCATTCTACATGCTACCTAAGAAGCTGGTACCACAAGTAACTAATAGCATTCACTTCCAAGCATAAAAATGAAACAAAATACTAAAATACACAGCCTACAAAAACATAAGCTTCATTTGACAAACCGTTTCATGGGAATTTTCAAGTATCTCATCATGTAAGATTATTAGGCATCTTTTACACCTTTTTTCTTCAATGCTATTTTCCTTTATATCTAAGACCTTTCATTTTTATATTGCTTATAAATAAAATTATAGTAAGACATTATTACAAACCACTCCTTAAATCTCAAGGTTTGCTGTTCCAAAGTTCTAAAAACTTCTATCACACTTGTAGAAATAGTCAACATTGACAAATCTCACAAGCACAACAATTTCACTGAGAGAGTTTCAATTTCCAAATTGTAAACACTCCTTGATCCATAAATCTCAAGCAATAATTTGATCACTATTCCTTCAGCAACCATAACATAAGTAGAAGGTTAGATGCCTTAAATGGACAAATACCTTCTCACCAATGCAAAATGGCTCTGCAAGATCATGAAACTACCTTATCACACAGCACCCTTACCTCACCAATATTACAAATTTAAAAATGATCCAATGAGTCTAAAAGATCAAAAGAAAGAATGCATCAACCCAAAGATAAATTAGACTAAATGAACAAAATTGCATGGACAAATGTTCCAGATGTTACACTGTAGCACCGGAACGTAGATGAAATCTTAAGATTTTCAAAAGGAAAAATTAAAACATTAAGCAAAAATCTAAGGCGGTAACAAAAAAATGTATTATGTTTGTGTCCAAAGACCTATAAAAAATTTTAAACTCACTGTTCACATTGGAACTCAGTGGGCAAGTCAACCTACTTACGGTCCGGCATCAATTTTGAAAGCTGTGCCTGTAAAACCATCGAGTTTGTGACAAAATGTAGAATTTATAGGTTGGTTGTAGGTACCTCCGCATACTACTTGCATCCGAGCAGCTATTGTGTATGCTGCTTTTAAGTGCTTCCTCGAAGTTGTGGTGTGAAGTGCAGAGCTTCATTGGCAATTTATATCGAAAAGCAAAGCCATCTCATTTTCTGAACAAAGCCACTTATATGATAACTTGATTTCGTTAATATTATAGCCTTAGGTAGAGCTATTTGGTTTCATCGACAAGGAGATGATAACTTGGTGATAAAGGAATTTTAAAACCCAAATGAAGTTACATAATTAAGATAAAAAATGTTGAATCAAAAAGTACAATCTACACCACCCAAATCAATATATTCCCATTTGTCAAAATTTCATTGTAAACATGATTAATGGAAAAATAAAAACAAAAACAAAAACATGTTGAACCGATGAAACTATTAGATTGACGAAAAAGCCAAAAATTATACCTTTTGTGTTACTCAAATCAATACATCATTTGTCACAATTTCTTGTAAACCCATAAATAATATAACAAGATTTATTTAAGAAGAAAGGGGAGAAAGTACATCTTGGATTAGACTCGTGCTAAGACTTGACCCAAAGAATCTATTCCACAACAGGAGAGTTCATGAGTGTGAGGTTCTATTTCAACTTGGCAGAAGAGAAGGAAGCTTCTCAACTCGACAAGGCCAGCCAATTGACCAATATGGATTATAAATTTTGATATCTTTGGATGCAAGTTTAAAGCAGAAATTGGAGTACACCAGAATAAGACTTGGAATTCTAAAATATCATTCAAATCAAAAGAATTCTATCCAAAGCGTCAAGAGATCATCTTAAATGCTAAAAGCCAGATTAAAACATTTTTGTGTAAATATCATGGAAGCAATGTAGAAACATCCCTATGACCATTTCACAATAATATGAATCCTTATCTATGTTCAAGCTTTATATACTTAAATTAACTATAAGATAAATTTTAAACAATACTAAGTCATGCTCCACGATTATTTTTTATTACTTGAAGATTACTTATCTTAATGAAATATAATGTAATAAAATATTATAGAGTTTAGATAATCCTAAACACTAAGCTTTTCTTACGCTTGGGTTTCTAAAGGTCTTGTAAACCAAGCACATTTCCAATTGGTTATGATTAGTCTTGTTTTGATAACATTTTTTCTTTTTTTTTAATCTATAGCCCTATATAGACTATTTTCTTAATTGCTTTTATAGACCTATGGACCCTTAAAAATGTAAATCACAATCATTTATACTATTTCCAGAACAATGTTACCTTAAAAGCACGGATGGTCTCTTAGGAAGAAGTTTCCAAGTACATGCAACAATGATGGGTTTTTCTAGCAAATGATGAACATAAAGAATGTGAGTAGGTAATTGATAAATATGCTTTTCTACATTTGAAATTTTTGTTAATTCATAAATTAAAAATCTCTATTAATCTTAGATTAAAATTCAAATAATCATAAAGAATGATAAAAGCCAAATCAATCCATATATATGACTAAATTATAACTTTCAATAAAGAAATAGAAAAGTTCAATATTTTCTTGCTTAGAACCTAATTTACCCATTTTTTTAATGACATAGTAATGAGAAAATTTAACAAAATCTCTTCCAATACAAGTATCAATTCACATTTTCTTGTATAAAATTTGGCCTCATTGACATTATTCAATTTAAGACTATGACAAACTTTATTTAATCAAATATTGAAAACAAAATAGAAAAATGAACAAATAGAAAAACAAAACTAGGATTGCATACACTCCAACTCAATTTAGCCAACCTAAAGAGCCTTCAAGGAAACAAAAGATAAAGAGATTGAAAATTGATATTAGAAAATAGAATTTCATTTGCATCAACTTTATATACATAAAATTTCATTACCATTATATTGTTATTGGGATTTGTACAAATATAAATCTATGTTTTTTCTTGAACATAGAACTTTATAATAGATTAGTAAACAAAGGAGTGTAATTCAAATAAAATCTCATTTGAATAGTCTTAAAATTCGGCACCATTCAAAACTACGGACTCCAAGAAAGGAAAAAATCATTTTAGTAAGGAAAAAGAAAAAAAAAACTGAAACATAGTAGAAAATCAAGTGTAAAGTAATTGAGAAATGATTCTTATCAAATATAAAAAGTTTATTGAAATTTATTGGGCACTTTTTAGTATTAGCCACCTCTAGATTACAAATTAGGATTACCAATAAATAATATATTACTAGTAAACAAGAAACTAAAATGGGAACCAAATCAATGCAATAATATATTACTTTATTAACAGAAACGGGAACTAAATCAATGCAATAATATGTTATTTTATTAACTTGTACCTAGACTCCTCAATACACAAGACGACTCAACTCATACTTTTGCAATATCCATTCCGCTTCATTTGTTTAATATGGCTAATTACCCACGACCACCATAAAATTGAAGTCCTTAAGTTTCGTCAATTGCAACCTAGGTGGAGAAATGTCCTTAAGAACCTCAAAGAACTCTAAAAACTATTTGGTAATGTTGTAAATGGATTCCCACCTAAATCTAATTCCTTAGCACCGAGTAAAAACCCAAGATGACCTAAGATTCCATCATAAGATAAATTGCAATGATGTAGATTTACTTCTTGTGCAGGCAGGTTGAGACCTTCAGCATTGGGAAGTTGACCAAGAAATTCTAGTATTCTAGTAAATTTATTTCTAGACAGGTCTAAACTCCTAAGTGAAGGAAAACTAAAATTGCTAGGAATTGTTTCTTCCGATAGACCACAACAACTTAAATCTAGATACTTTAAAAAGCTTAAACTTTCAAGCCATTTAAGGAACCAGAAAGAAAAGGGATTAGAGTCACTACACAGATGGAACCCATAAGAACAACGTGAAGCATCTTTTGGTGGACGAATTGCATTAGTCCTCTTACAAGACAATGAAAGGGTTTCAAGAGATGACAAATGTTGAAAAGAGAAAGGTAAAGTTTTAATGGTAGTATAACCCAAATAAAGGCACCTAAGAGATGTCATGTTACCCACAACATCTGGAAACTTCTTAAGTTTTGAACAATCCATTAGATCGAGCTCTATAAGAGATTCCATGCTGATCCTTTCTGGAAATCTCTTAAGTTTCTTGCAACCCTGTATACTTAAATCTCTAAGCTATTTGAGATTTCCAATTTGTACAATACATAAGGTCTATTACCTCAACATTTGGAACCCTATTGAGATCTGACATCATTGTCAAGTCTGAATAAGAAAGATCAAAGTATTTCAGTTTGTTGAGATTCTATTAGAAACAAACATAATGTTAAATAAATAAACAAAAAAGATGAAAGTTGAAAGAATGAGTAAAAACATGATGCATAGGATACAATCCTACCTTCCTTCCCAACCAAAGTTGTTTGATGTTGCTATATTTCAATTTGAGATCAATAAGATTATCAAATTGAAAGCTTCTCTCTAGGAATGATAACAAGTATCCCTCCCATTCTAAAATCCTTAACTCCTTACTTAGCATGAATGTAGAATGATGACTAAACCATGGAAGAGAGTCAAAAACCAGCCTGAGAACTTTTCTTCTTATTACAAGTATTTTCAACCTTGTCAGTTTGGAGAAACCTTTTAAACTTAACTATTCTCGTTTTTCTAAAGGAAGGTCCCAAAAAATTCCTTTAACTGCATTTGTACCCTATAAAAAAAAATTAATTATTGTTATGGGAATAGACAAATGATGGTTTGAATTTATTACTTCTATTATGTTCATGCAAAACAACTTACAGATTTATTCCTCAGGACATGAACAATATCATTAGAACAACACAATCTACTTTATTTGCCAGGTTCTTCTAAATTCTCACAAGAAACCATTCATTGTCCTATTTTTTGTATCAAATCATGTATATGAAAGTGTCCATCCCAAAAGAACTCCAAAAGAGATTTATCTCTTCAAAAAGCTATAGAAGATTCTGGAGAAAGACCCTGGCTTCGCCATATAGCAATAATGTGATTTACATACATTCCATTGAATAAACATGCTATCTCTTAAAACAACCTTTTTGGCAAATCATCCAACAAATCAAAACTTAGTTGTAGTTTATCCAAAATTGGAGCATCAGGATTTGTTTCTAAATTATAACAAACACTATTCCATACTACCATTTCCTTACCAACCAAAGATGAACCAATAACTTAAAAAACCAAAGGGAGGCCTCCAGCATATTTTGTAATAGTCTTTGACAATTCCATAAAATCTTCCCTAGGCTCAGGTCTATTGAAGACTTCCGAACAAAATAGTTGCAAGGCATCATTTGGATGTAATGGTTTAACCACATAAGTATTATCATCACTCACCAATGGTTTCCAAAATTGACAATCTCTACTAGTAGTGATAATTTTACTCTTTCCAACAAACCATTTAGGACTTTCAACTAGTACTCTCAATTGTTCTTAATTTATATCATCAAAAACAATCAAAAAGTTTTATTACATAATTTCATTTCCAACAAGCCAATTCCACAATAATCATTCCATATCCTTTTGTTATGTTCCTTCAAGATCTCACGGATAATTTGTTCTCGCAACTTTGCTATGCTACAACTTTTGTTATCTTTTGTACCACAAGTAAAGCAGCTAGCATCAAACTTATAACAAATTCTATCATAAAGAACTTTAACCAAAGTTGTTTTACCAACTCCCCCCATCCCGTGAATCCCTATATACCGAACATCGTCCTTTTCCAAACAAAATAAGGACATCAGTTTCTCCACTTTAGAATCTATACCAACAAATTTTTCAAAGATATTTGATGAGTTTGAACGCAATTCACAGAAAATCTTTGCAGTGATTTGTTCAACAACGGTTGCTTCTGAACTGTATAAATGATGCCGATTAGTACTAGAGTCAAAAAGAAACAAACTTAAAATTCAACCAAGGTTGGTGTAACAAATTACGATACCTGCTAGGTACATGCCATCCAGAGATACTACCTATTTCTTGCAAAGCGGCTTTCCACGCTTCCTTCTGCTTGTCATCAACTTTTGGGTCTTTGCTATGTTTAACAAAAGCTTGTTCAAAAATTCCCTTTTGCTTCTTAACATCGGAGGGATCTACATGATAGAAAACAAGCAGAACCTTTAGCCCAGTCTTTTTGAATTCCACCATCGTGTTTAGCTCTTTCAGGCACCATGTAGAGTATGCAAAGTTCTTTGAGATGACAACGACTGCATACTGAGAAGCTTTGATTGCCCCAAAGAGTTCTTCAATAGAGTTTCCTTTCTCAGTTTGTCATCGTCTTTGAAGACAATAAAGCCCATTCGCTTCAGAGCGGCATGCAAATGGTCTGTAAAACCGGTGCCGGTGTCTTCACCGGGGAAACTAAGAAAAACATCATAAGTTGACAGAGTTGTTGAAGAAGAAGAAGAAGGAGATGAGGATGGAGGGTTTCTCTGCGCACTCAAGGCCATAGCCAGAGGACACTCACAAGCTTGTTTTGGGTAAGTCTAATCTCTAGGATTCGAAGTCTACAGGCTTGTTGGTAATGAGGTTCGGCAGAGTGGGTTTGACTATCTGTAATTCACTTCTCTCTCCGGCTCTCGGTGTTCTCAGCGAGGGGACGGTTGCATCTCGCAGGTGTTTAATGCCGCGGAATGTATTACGAGGTTATAAACAATATCCTTGTAGACCCGCTGCGTACTCGATTTCCGGCAAAGCAGATTCCTGGTCTGCATGAAGGGACGCGTAGAAATTAATAAGACTTAAAATTGGGTCAGTCTTCCCCGATTTCACAGGGCCGGAAGTCGTACCTTCCTATTTTCATCTATTCCTCCTATTCATAATTTAAAGTTTTTCCATTAGTCTTTGTTATCTGAAATGTCGTCCGTTTAATAATTTAATTTTTTAAAATATTTGCAGAGCTTCACTAACACCATCATTAATGGATACTCACAGGTTTGTCTAGTGTAAGGCTAGTATGCAGATTCGAAGCTCACAAGTTTGCTGCTCGGTGATGAGGATCGATAGAATGGCTGGGTAATCATGTCCCCTCTCCGGCTTTCTGCATTTTGAAATTTCCAGGAAATTTCCGATGGCGGTGCATCCCACAGTTGCTTAACGCATTCCGAGGTGATAATGGTAGTTGATGAGTACAAACAAATTCCCAGTTAGTGCGTTTATCAACGTGGGCCAGCTGAATTTCATTAGCACGCACCTTTGTTGTTTAATTAATAATAAGCTTTGGAAGTTGGCTCGCAAGCTGATTTCCCCGGCTTTTCATTATGGCTGTCTTTTTAACACGTATCTCCCTTCTTTTTTGACCCACCGCGAGAACTTATTCTGGGGTCAATGCTGCGGTTTCATTGGAAGTTGGTGGTAAAAGCAATAAAAAACATAGGGGGTTTGCAACGAAGCCACCTTGTGAAAAAGTGATGGTTACTGGGACATTTTAAGGTCGCATGCGTGGTTGAGAAAAAGCAAAGAAGGGATGGTGTAGCTTGTACGTTGTCAGTTTAAGATTGTTTCAAATAAGGAACACAAAAAAATGAAAAAAAAAACAACAGCATAACTTAGATATCCTTGGTTTGTGTTTATGACGTTTATTTGACATCTAAAATATTCTTCCTTCTTCCAAATCAAAGCATTTAGTAGACTATTCAATCTACATTTGAAAAAGTGGTCAATATAGAGAGTATTAATTAAATGCAAGTGTTAAAATAAGGTGGCACTGAGATAATTAACCTATATTTCAATGTATGTAGAGTCTTATAATATTAAAAATGAAAAGAGAATATATGTGATAACGTATTTGTTTATCTTCTTTTTTAACAGCTATTTCTTTCGGATGATATCTCCTTTAGTTATCAGCTCGTCTCTATTAACATCTTGTCTTTCTCCTAATAAGTTTTTTTCATTTCCTCCTAATAAACCACTAGGCTCAAATGTAGCATGATTTCAAACTCCTGTTACCATTATAGGACAAGATTTAAGTAATTAATGAAGGATTTATTGTTCCGCGTTAAGTCCTAAATTTTCATATACTACTATTATTAGATTAAAGTTTTTCCATTAATGGGATCTCCAATAGCTGGAGACAAGAGATTCATACGAGAAAACATAAGTAAAGGAGCTCCCGCTTGAGCGTCCAAAGATAAAGGTACATGAACCGCCATTTGATCTCCATCAAAATCTGCATCGAACCCCTTACAAACTAATGGATGTAAACAAATAGCGCGCCTTTCCACCCAAATTGGTTGGAATGCCAGTATACCTAATCTATGCAGGGTAGGTGCTCGATTCAGCAATACGGGGTGCCCATGCATAACTTCCTGAAGTATTTCCAGTATAATCGATTATTTTTTCTAGAATTTTACTCTTAGCAACTCCTATGTTCGAGGCAAGCTGTTGTCTAATTAGACCCCGAATTACAAATGGCTGGAAAAGTTCTATTGCTATTTCACGAGGTAACCCACACCGATGTAATGAAAGCGAGGGTCTTACGACAATGACAGAACGACCCGAATAATCGGCCCGTTTACCAAGGAGAGTCTCACGAAATCTTCCCTCTTTACCCTAATTACATCCGAAAATGAATTGTAAACCTTATTATGACCGTCCCTCCTTGGTTGTCCTCGAATTCCATTATCAAGAACAATATGCAGGCTTCGAAGCTCACAAGCTTGTCCGGTAATGAAGCTCGGTAGAGTGGATTTTGCTCTATGCAATCAACGTCCCTCTCTGGCATTCTGCCTTCTGAAATTTACAAGACATTTCCGAGGTCGGTTCTTCAACTAGAGGACGGTGGCATCTCACAGTTGTTAACGCATTACGAGGTGATAAGGGTAGGTGAGAGTATGAGCAATTTCCCACTTATGAGGTGATAAGGTAATTAGACAAATGGATTATACATTAGTTGGCAAGAAATAGTAATAAAATATGTTAAATTAAATCAATCAATGTTAATATGTTGTTCAAACCAATGTACTTTATAAAAATGTGAGGTCCTATAAAAGGTGGTGAAATTTTTAGGTTCCTTCCTTTCTCGAATGGTTTCCATTCTTTAATGCCCAACAAAGGTAATGAGACAAATGGATTAGATATTGGTGGGCAAGAAATAATAAAATTTATATATTCAAATCAAATCAATCAATGTTAATATGTTGTTAAAGACAAGTGGGAGTGGGTGATGGCGAGCCTAGGGCCAGATCAATAGTTACAGTCGGATTGGGAGACGACCTGGGCATATGGTGGTGACGCAAGCAGCAGAAAGGAAAGATGATCGGTGGCAATCCCTGAGGTAGAAGGGTTGTCTTTCGCGCCCCAATAGTAGGCAAAATTCCTTTGATTTTGTTAATGCATAGAGAATCTTACCTACTTCATTGTCATATTGAGCCTTAGAATTATGCTCAATATATTGTAATTATATTGTTAATATAGTTTCCTATATTAGCTAGGTTACACACACTATAAATGTAATAGCTAGATTGTACAGAAGGTAAGATAGAAATATAGAGAATTACCCGTTGCTCATTCTAGCTTTTCTCCCTAGTCTCCCTTTTTCTTACATGGTATCCAAGCCAATGTTCCTTTAAGACCTCTTTCTGCAATTTTCTTTTCTCCCCAACCATTGAGTCAATTGCAACCTTATTTTATTTCTCTATTTTTTAACCACATATTCCCTGATTTTCCATTTTTATCCCTTTTTGTTTACCTAAAATTACCCCGATACCCCTTTCCCCTTCGGAACCCTAACTACCCCTCTTTTCCCTAATAAGAACCCTAATCACCGTCGCCGCCACCTTTAATGGCCTTTCCAAAATGATCTTCAACCTCCTCTCTCGTCCCATAGACCAGTCCAATGGTCAATCGTGACCCCTACCTTCTTTCTCTCATCGATTTACAGCCAATTAGCATTGTTTTTAAGAAGCTAACCGATGAAGCAAATTGGGGAATTTGGAGCTTGCAGATTTGCACCATGTTCCTCGCCCACAACAAGTTTCCTTTCCTCACTGGTGATTTTCCTCACCCCACCGATGATGCTGAAGCGACCACCAAATGGGACCAATGCCAAGCCACTCTGAAGACCTGGCTTTTCCACTCAGTCAACTCTAACCTCGAGAGCATGGTATCTCGCCTCGACACTACTGACACCATCTAGACCTCTCTCTAGGAAAATTTTGCTAAAATTTCTGGAACCTAGAAATTCTCACTCCAGCAAGCAATCGGCGATTTTCACCTCTTTGATGGTGCCTCTGGAGACGACCTTACTGCCTTTTACATCTGCCTCAAGGATCTTCACGATGAGCTTGAAGCATATGACCTTTCAACCTAGTGTGACTGTGGCCACTACTAGTGCAACGTTAATCAGTACTTATAGGCGAAGGACCAAGAGAACTTCATAATGAAGTTCCTCCTCGCATTATTAGAGGAGTTCATCACCTTTCGTAGCAACGTCCTCTCTCGAGAAGCTCTCCTTTCTGTGGAGAAGTCATACACCCTGTCTAATTAGGATGTCCATCAGTGCTCCTAGCATGATGGCTAGAATCTTGCTAGTGACAACAGTGCATTCCAAGCACATTGTGAGCCCACTCTCGCACCCACTTCACAAGGCCATACGCACGGGCCCTTTGGCCCTTGGTTTGTTGACCTCGTCCCCCTTGCACCTAATCTAGATTGTGTCTCTGGCCCATGTAGCCAACCTAACGCTCCAACCCTTCTTGCGACACAGCGGGCTATTTGCACTTATTGCTAGAAGCTCGAGCACACTCGCGAGGTTTGCTATTAGTTTGTGGGTTACCCCACTAACTTACAGGCTAAGCCCAGAGGGGGCCCTTGTAGATGCATCAATGGTCGCAGGCCTCTCGCCCACCATGTCGCCATTAATGGCGAGCAAGCCCAAGCCACTTTTGGGCCTTCCAATGTTGGGCTTGGTCCCCCCTTAAATGGGCCCCTTTACACCCACACTTATCCAGCCCTCATCCTAATTGGCCCTATCCCTCCCAGCCTAGGCAGCGTTTATGGGGGCTCCACGAGCTCAACTAGCCTCAATCTTTATGCTAATCATCAACATTAACTCTTGAGTCTCCTCAACCAAATGGGCCTTTCTGACCCATTTTTAGGTACCATTTCTTCCTTTGCTAATCCTATTTCTTCTTTATCGATTATTGACTCGGGGGCAAGTGATCACATCACTTGCAATTTATTCCTTTTAAGTTCATATCATCCATGCATTGCTCCCATTAATGTTACCTTACTTGATCGATCAACACATTTCGTTACCCACATTGGCCATTGTCACCCTTACCCCAAACTCCAACTAAACAACATTTTATTTGCCCCTTAATTTAAACACAATTTACTGTCCATCCAGAAATTAACCCATGACAATGATTGTTTGGCTTTGTTTTTCGATGCCTTTTGTGTTTTTCAGGACCATACAACTAGAGATCTGACTAGGCTCGGTAAGGCTAATCATAGGCTTTACTTTCTATGTTCCGAATTTCTTGCAAATTTTTGTTCTGTTTTTTCTGAATTTTTATTTTCCCTAAAGCATACTTTTTTTACTCCCAAACAATCATTTGGTTGTAATTATGTTTTTATTAATAATAGCATTTCTTCTGAGCTTTTACATCAACGTCTTGGTCATTCATCCCTCCATAATTTTTCTTCGCACAAGCACTCTATTTCTTGTCCTTCTTTTTTTTTCTTGCCCCATATGCCCTTTGGCTAAACAAACTTGTTAACCTTTTTCCATGAGTCACACTACTACATGGACTCTCTTTGAACTTGTCCACATGGATGTTTAGGGTCCCCATCAGACCTCCACCCACGATGGTGCTCACTATTTTCTAACTACTGTTAACGATTTTTCTTGCATTACTTGGACTTTTCTTCTTAAATTTAAAAGTCAAGTTTTTTCCAAAATTCAGTTTTTTGTCTCCATGACCCCCACGTAATTCGGTCATCTCGTTTGCCAGATTCATTCTAACAATGGCACTGAATTATTCTCCTCTGAATGTCATGCCTTTCTCTCTCAACGAGGCATCATTCATGAGTTCTCTTACATTTACACACCTCAACAACATGGTGTTGTTGAATGCAAGCATCGTCATCTCCTCAATGTGGCTCATGCCCTTGTGTTTCAGGCGCAAGTTCATTTTCATTTTTGGGGCAAATGTCTTCTCACCACCACTTATCTTATTAACTGTCTTCCCTTTTCTACTCTTCACAATTTAAGTCCTTTTGAAAAATTATTTGGTAGATCTCTCATCCTCGACCACCTTCATTTTTTTGGATGTTGTTGTTATGCCACCATTGGTGGTGCCCATGACAAGTTTAGTCCCCATGCTATTCCTTGTATTTTCATGGGTTATCTTTCCTCTTAAAAAGGATATCACCTATATGACCTTCATTCTTAAAAAAAAATTTGTTAGTTGTGATGTCGTTTTTCAAGAAACGATGTTCACCTTCTGTTCTTCCCATGACAACCTGATGGCCCTCTCTTCTCTAGATGCTTCGGATCCTAACACTTACACTTCATCCTCCTTACCAATGGATCTTCTTAATTTCCCTACCTCTGATGACCTTTCCCCTTCTTAGGTCTCTCCTACCTCTCACCTTTCCTAAATCTTTCTCGTTTAGGTTCCAATCTTCTATCCCTTTTAGTTACCCTCGTAGATCCTTCCCTTCGTTGTTCCCATCAACCCACTTGCCTTCCAATTTGGAGCATGGACTATCTATGCCCCATTGTACCATAGGCCTCATGCAACTCCATTTATCCTATTTCCAACTATGTGTTTCTCCACCAATGTCACCCACCTTATCAGCACTTCTTAGCTTCCATCTTTGCCATTTTTTAACCTACCACCTATCATGAGACTATCACCAACCCCAACTGGGTCGCTACTATGGATGTTGAACTTTTTGCCCTTGAGGTGAATCACACTTGGTATATCATTCCTTTGCCTTCTAGTCGTCATCCTATTGGATGTAAGTGGGTTTACAAAGTGAAATATCGTGCCAATGGTTGCATTGAGCACTACAAAGCCTGTTTGGTTGCTAAGGGCTTTGATCAATACGAGGGACTCGACTACTAGGATATTTCTTCTCTCATTGCTAAACATATCACTGTTCGCCTCCTCATCACCATTACTACTATTCACCACTAGGCTTTTTACTAAATGTATGTCTAAAATGCCTTCCTTCATAGTAACCTCTCTGAGGAAGTTTACATGGAGCTTCCCCCTAGATTTTACAATTAAAGGGAGTCTTAGGTGTGTTGATTGCGTAAATTCCTTTATGGGTTAAAGCAAGCCTCTAGACAGTGGAATGAAAAGTTTATTGAAGCATTGCTTGATCATGGCTTTACTCGGTCCTATCATGACTACTCCTTGTTCACCAAAAAGCGAGGTATTGCTTTCATAACTCTATTCATTTATATTGATGACATTTTAATCATAGGGAATAGTCAAGATGCCATTGCAAACCTTAAGTAGTACTTGCATGTTACCTTCTTCATAAAGGATCTTGGATTGTTAAAGTTTTTCTTGGGCTTTGAGATAGCTCGTTCTCCAGAAAGGATTTCTTTGAGCTAACGCAAGTATACACTCGAGTTGATTTCTAAAATTGGTCTAGCAGGATCTAAGCCGTCCCTCATCCTGGTGGAATAGAACAAAAAATTCACATGCATTGAGTTTGATAAAAGCTTAAGTGAAAAGCCCAACAATCCACCTCTTGTAGATCCATCAGTTTATAAGCAACTAGTGGGACGACTGATCTACTTAACTTTCACTAAGCTTGACATCACTTTCTTAGTTCAACCTCTCAATTAATTCATACATGACCCAAAGCAATCTCACATGGATGCTACTCTTAAAGTGATCAGATATCTCAAAAGTTATCTATGACTTAGTCTCATGTTTCCTTCATCCTCATAGTTTGAACTGAAAGCATACTGTGACTCATAGATTATAGTACTTGTCCTATGACGAGAAGATCTACTATGAGCTTTTGTATCATGTTAGGAAACTCACTGATCTCATGGCTTTCGAAAAAGCAACCCATCATATCACTCTCATTCACTGAAGCAAAATATCGTGCCATGCAGGTCACCACATGTGAGATCATTTGGATCATTGGTTTACTCAAGGATTTTGGTTTTCATATAAAGCACCTAACTTTGCTACACTGCAACAATGAGGCAGTAGAAAAGATTATAGTGAATCCCATATTCCATGAGCATACAAAACATATTGAGGTGGAATGTCAATACGTGAGAGAAAAGCTTCAATAGGGTATCATTACAACTCAACACATTTCCACTAAAGAGCAACCTACAGACTTGTTGACAAAAGCACTTAATAGTAGGCAACATTGGCACCTTCTCTTCAAGTTCAGAGTATTTGATTTATACAAATCTCCAGCTTGAGGGGGAATGTTAATACATAGAAAATCCTACCTACTACATTGCCATATTGAGCCCTAGAATTATGCTCAATATATTGTAATTATATTGTCAATATAGTTTCCTATGTTATCTAGGTTACACACACTATAAATGTAATAGCTAGATTGTATAGAAGGTAAGATAGAAATATAGAGAATTAGCCATTGCTTACTCTGGCTTTTCTCCTTAAACTCAGTTTTTCTTACAGATTTACTATTTGATTAGGTTGTTTTGGGGTGTGACAGACAGCACGACAGTTTTCTCGATTTGGGTTTTGATGTAACAGTTTTCTAGTTTGGATTTTGATGTGACGGTTTTCCGTTTTGGTATTGGGTGTTATAGTTTTCCAATTTGGTTGTCTTGGTTATTTTTGGTGTGATCGAAAAAGGCCTTGCTTTCTCTAGTTTGAGTTTTCTTGTGATGGATTTTAGGGTGACAAAAAGAGGAAGAAAAAAGAGAGAGAGAGAGAGAGAGAAGATGAAGGCATTAAAGAGAATTTCGAATCAGAAACACCATTGGAGGTTTTACATTAGGAAAAGGTGGTGCAAAGTTTAACACGACTCTCAAACATCAATTTAGTTTTCCTATAGCCTACCCATGGTAAAGTTGGTAGATCAAATTAATCTTGAAGCTCTGTCTATTAACCGAAGGCAAAACTTATGAATGCTAGATTCAATAAACATTAAATTAATGACACGTACTCAAGTGAGACAACAAAAATTGCTACTAAAGCCTTAAAGTACTACAAACTCTAAAATTGCAACATCACTTTTCAAGTCAAGCTTGGATGTTTCAAGTAAAATTATGAACACTCAAACTTTGAATATTATTGATGAACTTGCAACTGGTAAAGTAATATTTTCAAGAGAAAATGTTAGTGTAGGAGAATATCTCACTGAGCGCGATATTTGGCCAAAAGATCAATTCATCTATTGGAAACTCTAGGTTGTCTTTGGTAACATATTACTATGGATAACCTTATAAAGATGGCCAAGTTAGATTATCATCCTCTTTCCAAGCAAGGAAATAAGCTTGTTGTAAAACTGCCACTAGAGGCTATTAAGGAAGGAAAAAGTCATTTTGAATATAGCCTTGTGAGATATTTTTTAACTGAAAATATTCCTTATTATTTAGTGAAAGATATCGTGGAAAAATTATGAGGAAAAGAAAACTTATCAAAAGTGTTAGCAACTGATGAAAGGTTTTTTTTTTTTTTTGTTCTTTCACTTTTCAAGTATAAAGAAAATGGAAGAAGTTATGGAAGTTAGAGTATAAGATGTTGCAAGTCAACCACTTTTTATTTAGAAATGGCATCCTTTTATTAGATTAGAGAAAGAAAAAATCTTTGCAATTCCCATTTGGGTGCACTTATTCCCACATGTGCTTTGAACCATTAAGGGTATGAGTTATGTAAGTAGTGTGTTAAGCAAACCTTTGTACATGGATGAAGCCACCAAACAAAAGCTTCAGTTATCATATGCTAAAGTATGTGTTTTGATGGATATTACTAGTGAATTTCTTGAGAAGTTTGATATTGATTCAAAAGGAGAAGAACAATATGAAGTATATGTTGAATATTATTGGATTCCTCATAAATGTAAGGTATGCAATTGTTTTGGGCACAAAAAATGTAATTAGGATTAGGATATTATTGGATTCCTCTATATGTGAATTGAAACAAACCAAATGCATTAGGATCTATGAACATTCTCAGTTTACACCAAAAGCCACACAAACAATATGGTATATGTCTATCCATATTTAATTTATGGTTACACATTATAAGAAACAACTGCATATCATCTCATGTTGATCTAAAACATACAAATCAAATTATTTAAGTGGTAGCTAATCACTTAGAGGTATTAAACACAATAATATGAAACTTCATATAAACAAAATATGTTACAAAACATAACAATCATAAAATTCATACTATCATAATTAGGTTACGTCACAACTCTAACAAAATTAAACTAAAGTATAAAGAAATATTGAGGAACAATAATAAGAACTGAAGACAGCATCTTGAATCCAAGAACAAGAAGTCTATCACCCTTTTTGTTTTCTCTTCAAGAAAACCTTGAAATCTTGGCCTTTCTCTTAAGTTGTGCTCAATGTCGTCCTCCTTTCTTTTTGCCTATTCTTTTCTCTTAAATAGGGTTTAGGTTTAAACATATCTCTTATCCTAGTAAAAGTAGGTTTTGGATACACAAGACAATTGAGTCTTAAACTCTTATTTTAATTAAGCTTTGAACTCCTAACATAACTAGGTTTTCTAATTATTTAGAAAACCAACAACAATAAAAAATCTAATAACAATTATCCAAAGCCCAAGCTCAAGCCTATCTTGATTTTCTTAATCTTGATATTTTGACCATATTTTGCCATATAATAAGGATCAAGTTCTTCATGCTTGTTCTTTTTCTCCATGCCTCTTTATTCTACAAAAAAAAAAGGTAAATTCAAGTAAATAAAGAGGAATTTAAATATTTTCTCATAAGCATTGCATTATTTATTGCTTAAAAATAGGTAAAATAACTCCATAAAAATAGAGTTATCATTCATAGATGTAAGGTATGCAATTGTTTTGGGCACAAAAAATGTACTACCAAGAAAAAAAAAATATGGGTACCCAAAAAGTATGTAGCTCCTTTAGCTCAGAACTCTTAGGTAGATAATAGCCAAGATAGTCAGATTTTGATTCTTGTAACAGAGCCCAAAGCTTTCCATGATACAAGGTTAGCTCCAAATTCATCTGAGACTAAAGGTTTTTTTGTTCAGACTAAAGATGTAGTTGCAAATACTAAATCTTCCTTAGGTACCAAAAAGAATCAATCTTTGGGAAAGAAAAAAGATAAGGAGCAAAATGTCATATATGAGAATAATTTTGCATTATTAGAGGAGAACTCATTCATTGATCCTATTGCAAAGATTAGGATAATGAAGGAAGAAAATAAACCTCCTAATAAATGAAAGTACTATCATGGAATATTAAAGGCTTAAATAAAAGCCCTAAATTAAGGGAGATAGCTAAGTTTGTTTTGATCCATGTCCCCCAAGTTATTATTTTGCTTCAACATAGAGTTAAAGAAGAAAATGCTAATGTAATTGTAAAGAATGGGTTTGCAAGTTGGAATTATATCTATAATTACAAGTTTAGCAGTATTGGTAGAATATGAATCTTTTGGAAAGTTTCTAATATTCAACTTACAATTAAAGAGTCTTTCTCTCAAGTCATCCATTGCTTAATTGAAAAGTCAAGTATGCATCCATATTTGTTATCTGTTGTTTTTTCTAGTAATTTAGAGATTGAATGTAGAAAATTGTGGGCTAACCTTACTAGCTTTCCTAACCTTAATGTTAATGATGGGGGATTTCAATGAAATATGAAATACAAGTGAACACATTGACCTTAATGTTAGATGGACATAAGGAATACAAGACATGAATGAAATGATTAAGACTATATCATTGATTGAACCTCTTTATTTGGGTCCATTATTCACATGAACAAATATAGGTTTGGGTACTAGTCTTGGAGCAAGTAAAATTGATAAAGCCATTACTAATGGGGAATGGATTCTCAAATTTGAAAATTTTGCTACTGAATTTTTACTCCATGGTGTATCAAATCATTCTTCATGTCTAATTAAGTTTGGTAATGTCACAAAAGGGGAATCCTTCATTCAAGTTTTTTAATTTTTGGATTGATTTGCTTAAATTTCATGGATATAGTTAGTTCAATATGGTAGTAAAAAATAATAGGTTCAGATATGTTTCAGGTGGTGCAAAAACTAAAAGCTCTGAAATTCCTCTTAAGAAGCTTAATGCAATTTAGTTTGGTGACCTATATCAAAAGATATAGGATGTTAGAAATAATTTACAACAAGTGCAGCACATATTAAAACTTAATCCCCATTGTCTTAATACCTATTCTGAGGAAAAGTTACAACTAGAGTTACTACTTGCAATGAGTAAACATGAAAAAATTCTACTCAAACAGAAATCTATCAACCTATGTTGAAAGAAAGAGATAATAATAGTAAGATCTTCTTTGCACCACTGGTGTGAAGGAAAGTGCAAAACCAGATCAGTAAACTAGTATTGGAAGATAGCTTAATTATCACAAAACAAGACAACTTGAGAACTGCTATTATTTCATATTATTAGTCTATTTTTGGTAATGCTGGAAGTATCTTTACCGACTTTGAGAGGTACGCTTCTCTTTTCCATAATGATGTAAGTGCACTTCTTAATCCCATAAGTTTTAAGCATTTAAATGTTATTTAAGTTCTTTGGGAAATTCATGACTTTAAAGCCCTTTGTCTAGAAAAATATAATAGTCTATTTTATAAGAAAGCCTAAGTTATCATTGGAAGGGATATAGAGGATGTTGTACTAGAATGTTTCTCTTCTAAGAAGCTACTGAAAGCTATAAATTCTACATTATTATCATTAGTCCCTAAGGTCTCCAATCCTTATTGCAATAAAGACTATAAACCAATAGCATGTTGCAATGTTCTCTACAAAGTTATTTCTAAGATGTTGGTTGAAAAGCTAAGTGCTATTCTTCTTGCAGTGGTAAGCCAAAACCAAACTACTTTCATCAAGGGATATCAGATTTATAAGAATATTATGCTTTGCCAGGAACTACTCCACAACTATCACAAGGGCGATAAAGGTAAACATGTGGCTATAAAAATTGATCTTATGAAAGCAAATGATATGGTTAAGTGGGAAGTAGTATTAGAAGTCTTAAAAGCTATTAATACTCCTTAATATTTAATTGATCTTATTGATGAGTGTATTACTACACTAAGATTTTCAATAAATTTCAATGGAGAGCATACAGGTTACTTTAAAGGTACCAATGGACTGAGATAAAAGGATCTATTATCCTCATTTTTATTTGTACTAGTTATGGAGATATTAAACAGAATTATTATTGCAAAGACTTTCACATCAACTTTTAAGTTCCATTGGTGATGCAAACTTGGGAAAATCACTCATTTGTGTTTTATTGATGATCTATTTTTTTTCTCTTATGGTAATATAACTTCAATGTTCTATCTTGTAAAAGCTTTAGAGGAATTTATTGTACTCCCATGATTACGTTACAATGCTAGTAAATGCCAAATATTCTTCTCAGGATTATTAGAGTAAGAGTAACTTCTTATTCTAGATCATTCACCTTTCCCTATGGGTACACTTCTTATTCGATATCTTGGAATTCCTTTGATTACAAAAAGATTTACTCATGTCAATTGCAAGGGTTTAATAGATAAGATATTTGGTAGAATAGACAGTTAGGGAATGAAATATCTTAGCTATGCAAGAAGGTTACAATTGGAAAAATTAGTCTTGATTTCCACATGAACATTTTGAATGCAAACAATTTATGAGATTGAGAAAAAGATTAGGAACTTTCTTTGAGCAAGTATTACAATACACAACATTCTCACAAAGTAGTGTGACAAATAATTTGCTCATCAAATAAGGAAAGGGGATTGGTGTTACCGAATCTTAAACTTTGGAAGAAAGTCATTTTTGGACATATGCTTTTGAACCTTATAAATCTTCCAAATGCTTCTCTGTGGAATAAATAGATCCACAATATAAAATGTAAAAGAACTTCAGTAATGTAGCTTGATATAAAAGGTTCCATGGCATGGAGTTGGAGAGGTCTTCTTAAATTAAAGCTCAGACTTACCTAAATTCTTAATAGATCTACTTATTGTTACAAAGAAATTTATCAACACCTTTAACCAGTAAATGAAAAAATGGATTGGTATAATCTCATTTAGACTGGTGGCATCAGCAAACATAATTTCATTGGATAGCTAGTGTGTCAAGATCGACGTTCTTCAATGGAAGGAATAGTACAATGGCTCCTTTTAGTAAACTTATATTGTGATTTTTGTCAGTCCCATGTTAAAAACAGAAATCATCTTTCTTTTAAATGTCCATGGATAATGATGGTTTGAAAAACTATCCTTACTCAAAATGGAATTTAACATGATATTGAAGGATGGAATGAAGAACTACAATAAATGATCAAAGCAACTAAAGGAAAGAATTTGGTTGCCAAACTTCTTAAGTTATCCTTTTTAGCTTGCATTCATTGTATATGGACAGAACGCAATAAAATATGACTTCAGAGCAAAACAGTTGACATTCCAATTATGTTAGCTAAAGTAAGAAAAAGTGTACGAGGGAGAGCTTCTTTGTTTCAAAATATAAATCATTATAAAGAAATGTCATTTTGAGTAAGATTTGTAGGCTTCCAACCTTTAGATTTTTGTAATTCTTGTAATTCTGGGGTATGCCCCTATACTTTTGTACACTATTTTTTATTAATGTATTGTTATATTTTCACCAAAAATTTACTATATAAAAAAGTGATTCCTATAAAAGTGGATGAAAACTCCAAGTTTCTTTCTTTCTCATAAGAATTCTATACTAAAATGCTTAACAAAGGAAACAAGACAAATGAATTGGACATTGATCAACAAGAAATATATTAAAAGAAATATTTCAAATAAATCAATGTTAATACGTCGTTTGAACCAATTTATTTAATAAGATAGTTCGTTGGTTTAGACTTTGCAACAAGCTTGCCTTGTTACGAAGCAATATTCCGTATAAATCCAATAACTCGCAGGTCCGCATTGTCATGTGAAAGCATAAACTTCCTCGTTGTGACCATAGCCCAAACTCTTCTTTGTCATCTTTCTCGCGTCACGTACTAACGTTCTCAAATTCTAATCCAACTCTCATTTGGCCCCTGCTTCACGTTTTATCAGTCTTTTTCTCTAAAGATTCCTTGTGATCAGCAGTGCAAAGAGGTTCGTATGTTGTTTATTGAGAAACAGTCTGAACAATTTGACGTGAACTATATCCTCATGATGCCATAATCTGATTTAGAAAGAAAAACAAAATCTGAAATTTAACTAAAGAATGGATTTTGAGAAGATACGAAGCATTTCAAGATGGAGACAACAGCAGCTTAATTGTTTAATGCAACGTCACACATTAATTTAATTATCCCAACGAATTTTCAAGTTACTCAAATATAGAACCACTAGCTTTCGACAAACAATTCAAAGTTAGGCCTAAACTTCCAACTACGACCATACATAAATCAAGAGCTTTCCTATAAGTAGTAGTCATCTAAAACGGGTTCATTATAAAATATCTACAAAGCTTGACTAACTTTAGGCTATCTTTTAATAATATGGACATTTTTAATTAATATATCAATTTGGAAAATTGTTTGCAACCCTAGATTTCCACTTTGTGAAAACGTGATCCCACTTAAATTCTACTATGGCTATCTTTTAACACATATTCAAGGCTATACGCCTCCTTTCTTTTCTGCTTGCCATGAGAACACATTCCTATTAGAAGTTGGTGGTTAAAAACAAATAAAATGAAATATAAGGCTCCCTTAACAAGATCCTAGGAGGATTTCCATGTAACTTAAGTGTGCTAGTTATCAAAATGTTGAGAAGACCTTTCTAGTGGAATCACCTTGCAAAAAAGTAATGAACATGAGGAAATTTTGAGGTTGAATGTCTAAAAGAAAGTGTAGTGGCTGAAAATTCGACCTTCAAATTGCATAACCTATCTTTCGTTTTGAGTTGCCACCTAACTTTCCACTCTAATTTTACAAAGTCTCTTTCAAACAATCATATTAATTACATTATTCATTTTATAAATTTCTATTTTATAAAAAATAATTAAAAACCACATAATATTGTTATCTATTGTTGAAAACTATTGTCCTAAGTAATGTTACAAAAAGATTAGTACTTTTGTGACTTAAGTTTGTATGAAACCCATAAGCTAAGTCATAAACACTGTTAGGTCAACATGCAAAGCTAGATTTCTTGTAAAATTTATGCATTCAATACCCAGTGCTTGGTTAAAGATGGAAAACTCTTGTCAACCAAGTTCATCCACTTCTATTGAGACATTAGTAGTTACCTAATTATAAATGATCAAAGAGACTAACCATTCAAAGCTTGTCCAACATACCATTGTTAGAAACTTCTAAAAAGTGGAGAATGAAGGCATTCTACATCCAACCTAAGGACCTTGTATTGCCAATAAATAATAGCACTAACTTACCATGCATAACTAGATAAAATACTTAATTAGAAATGAAGCAAAATTCTAAAATATAAGTGGCTTCCAAAAAACATGTCCTTCGTTTAACAACATCATGGGAATTTCAAGGATCTTATCATTTAAGGCTAGTGGGCATCTTCTACACCAAGGATTGGAACATTGAATAGACAATTATTTTTTCATATCATTTTTCCTTCAATGCTATCACTCTTTCTCATTTTCCTTTACATCTCATGACCTTTCACTTTTACATTGCTTATAAATAAAACTCCAATAAGACAATATGAAAAGCCATTCCTTAGACCTCAAGATTTGTTGTTCTAAAGCACTAAAAGCTTCTTCCATGCTTGTAGAAATAGTCAATCTTGATAAATCATCACAAGGACAACAACTTCACTTAAAGAATTTCAATTCACAAATTGTAAACACTCATCAATCCATAAATCTCAAGTAGTAATTTGATTGCCGCTCCTTCAGAAAGTTAAACACTCCAAATAGACAAATTCCTTCCCACCAATGCGTAATAGCTCTGTAAGATCATGGAACTACCCATGACTATCACCACATATTGTAACTAGGCTTTTGACAGGCCATAGTCCAAAAGACAAAAACATAGGTTAAAACTTGTGACCTTAGTACATAGACCATAAGCTAAAAAACTTGAAAATGCATACATATCATACAATGGAGCAAAACTACAGTAGGAATCTATAACAATGTATTGAACCAACAACCTAACTCGTTTAGCGAGCTTAAATTTCTTTCAAGGTTTTACAAGTCATAGAAATACTTCACAAGCAATTGTCACCATAAACGCAATTTATCAACTGGAAGCTTCATTATCCAATGGAAATTATCCTTAATGCATAAGATTTGTTTCTAAAGAGTAACAAACAAATTCTTTGCTCTAACAAAGCAAAAATTTATAAGAAAAATGTCAACCTTTTAATCTCTCAACCATTTAAGTTTCAACTAATTTTAAAAAGAAAAGAAAAGAGTAGCCACAAAGGCTTCTACAAGCTAAAATAAATTGTCATTGGAAAGAAAAGGGGAAAACAACAAGACAACAGAATCCTGAACTTCAAAAACATCTTTTATTAGGATAAACAAAAATTTAAGTAATTTACCAACAATAAACACAAAGGAACTAAAAGAAACTGTTTATATAGTTTTCAATAGTCCTTAATCCTGATTTCAATCTCTTATTCTTAAATTAGATCACATCAAGATTTTTGTTACTTGAGATTGGGTGTATAATCCAAACAATTAAAAACTTATTTGAAGCAAGAAACTTAACTGATACAAGATTAACTCAATTATGGATGGATGGAGGTAGCACACTTACCTTGACATTGCTTTCTTCCACTAATATCACCTTAGCCTTATCACAAAGCACTCTTACCTACACCAATATGACATAGATAAAAATAATTAAATGAGTCTAAAAGATCAAAGGAAAGAAATGCATTTGTCCAAAGATAAATTCATACCAAAAGAACAAATTGCATAAACAAAAATTTCAAACATTAAATGTAGTAGGGAATGTAGATGGAATCTTAAGATTTTAAAAAAGGAAAAAGTAAAAATTTAGCAAAAATCTAAGGCTGAATAATAGATTGTGACAAAAAAAATGAGAACTATTGCTTTCTTCCCTCACAATCATGTTGCAGCTCAATAACATTCCCTCCCCACTATCACAAAACATAACTCCAAGCGATGCTCAAAACTTGACTACAACCGAATAGTGTAAGCAGCAATTCAAAAACTCCAAATATAAGCTCCTAATTTAGCAAGCCTATCTTACTTTTTTAATGTTATTAGACTAGTTTATCTCCTGTAGTTGGGAGATGCAAAGAAAGTTTACAAATACAGTTACCGAAAAGAATGATGGCACTGATGGTAAGTAGATCAAAAGATTTCACTGGACTACCATCAATTGTGTTTGGTGTTTTAAGAGTCGTAACTAAATTTTCTAGTAGTTTCCAAAGGCATTCAAATTCTAAAGCCAATTATCTTGGAAAATGAGAAATAGTCCACACACTTGAGCTATGGCCACGATATAAACCACAGTCAATGAAACTAAATCCTTAACAATAGAGGTAATAGAAGTCTAACTTTTAACAACATACACCTAAGCTTTACAATCATCAAATAAAAAGAAAAACTTCTCATAGAAAATAACGCTAGTGTATCTACAATAAATCAAATAGAGAATCATGCTATAAACCATCAATGGTAGCTTGATTTAAGGGGATGAAACCCCCCTTTTTTCACATTTACTGAGAGATGCAACTAAACATCACAAAACATTGTCTGGCAAGAACTTGCGTTCATTGTACCCCTAGCCTAACTTTGATGAAAACTAACTTATGACACCAAACACCCTTCAATAATTTCTACTCCAAAGGATGCAATATTTTATTCAAGAACCAACCTACATTTCTTCCTCATCATCGTTAGAAGACTTTGTCCATTAGATTTGAGAGCCTTAGACTCTACATAATGACACTGATTAAGATGAATCATAAGCATAACACGCACCTCATCAAGCTTCCACTAGCAAAATCAACAACAAAGGGTTCATAAATCATGTTTGCTGCAATTCACATCGCCCTTAAAGCTTAACAATGCTTCTAACAGTAAACCAACTTTACCAAGACAGACAATCGATTTAAACGATGACCCAAAAATTTAAACCTTTTACCCCTGTGAGGAAAATGAATTTCATAGGACAACAAGAATTTTGTCTCATAAGCTATTCCCTATCGCAGTCCTTGCTTGCTCAAAAAACAAGCAAATAACGCCCAATTAGACGCACCCATTGTCCTATATAGCCTAGTTTCTTAGTTGCTTTTACGGACCTATTAACCTTCAACAAGATAAAAGGCAGCCATCTACACCATTTCAGAACAACGTTACCTCGTAAGCATGGAGAACCCTTCGCGATGGAGTTTCCAGATACACGCTTCAAAGATGGGTTTTCCTAGCATAAAATAAACAGAAAAAAGTGAGAAAATAATTGATAAATATGCTATTCTAAATTCAGACTTTCTAATTACATGATCTGAAGAGATTTATTTAATCTATTCTAATGGAAGACATTTAATGACAAAAAAATTCTCACAAAGCTATTGAGCACGAATTCTTTGTCCAATAGTCACAGGATTTTTTTTCAAATTATAAATTAAAAATCTTCATTAATCTTAAATTAAATTTCATATTTTCTTGGTATAATTTAGTTAAACCATTTTTTTATGACAAATTTGAGTTTAGCCCACCTAGAGGGCCTTCAAGGATGAAGCCAACTCTTTTAAACTATCCATATCACACAACAAAACTAAATCAATGATTAAAAATAAATTAAGCATATATTTTCATCAGCAAACTATAAGTTACTAGTTAAGTCTATAATTAAAAAATCAAATATAAAGAATTCCATTAATGATTTTCATCAAATATAAAGGTTTGTTGAAATTTCTTTTGCAACTTTTAGTGTTAAATACTCAAGATTAAAAATTATATAATACACAACATAATTATGAATAAAAAAAAAACTAAAACAAAGATAGTCAATGCAACAATATGTTGTTTCACTAAGTTGTATTTAGTCATGTCAATATAGAAGAGAAAACCCATAGGATCCCACAAGCAACAAAAAGTCAAAATCCTTTATCTCTTTCAATTCTAATCCATGTGGAGAAATACTACTGAGGACATAAAAAAATTCTGAGTCATTAAACCATTGAATTACACGCGCTTCAAACTCCTTTATCTCCGCATTCGAACTGTTTGAAGTAATTGAAAACCCACACTCTTTAATCCTTCCTTCTGGGAAAATAATCTCCGACATAAATGCCCAAAATCCATGTGCCAACAGAATAGCTTTAAGGGACATGAAGAACCAATGGTTGTTCTCGAGCATTACCATCAAAATGAAATCGACAAACAAATTCTGGGAACCCGTGCTCAAGAACTTCACAGACAACAAACAGAGCATATCCTATGCAATTCTTCAAATCCTCATCTACGTGACTTTGAAATTCTCCAACCAATTCGGTACTTCTTTGCTGGAACCACTCTGGAATTTCAAATCTCATTGTGGGTTCCCATGATACTCAGTCTCTAATAGGGGCACCTTAAAATTGAAAAGAAAAAAGAGAAAGACATTAATTGCAATACATTTAACTTAATATGCAACAATAACTTCACAATTATTACAACTACATGTTAAACATATTAAATAGGAGAGTGAGCGACTTACTCCGACTTGATTCATAGGACATGGTGGATTGTTGAGTCCCACATCGGTACCAAGAGTGGGAGCCGAGCAGGTTATATCATAGGGGAGTACCTCCCCTTGTATTCCATGTAGAACAGGATTAAGGGGATTCTGACACTATTTGGTATTAAGGGGCCCAAGGCGGGGGACCTGCCGGTAGCTCTGATACCAATATAGAACGGGGCCCTTTCCAACTTAAAACACGTGTCACAAGGGGAGGCACTCCCTTCTCATATAAGCTGAATTGAAAAGGCCCATTCCACATTAAAACCCGTAGATGTTAAACTCTGCGAATGTCCTGATACGGCCATGTAGAATGTCCTGTGGTGGCTAGATTTCTATTGTTCTTTTTAATCTACCAACAACAAGTTTTCTAGGAGATGACGAGCTCTGGGATGATGAAGGTAACATTTTAATACCAATCCCCGACAAATCAAGTCTCCGAAGAGAAGTCACATTGCTCATGACCTTTGTGAATTTCTCGGGTCCTGAACGTTCACGTAGATTAATCCCTGAGCAACATCTCAAGCGGATCTTCGCAAGTTTCCTGAGACTTTCACAATAGGATAGCTCCAAATCTTCAAGCCATTTGAGATTCCAAATAGAACGGTGGACCTTCCTCAAACTTCCACAATCTCAAATGATGATTTTTTTAACGTTTGGGATTCCACTCAAGTCTGGAAGCTTTTCGACTCTTAAACAACTTTGGAGACAAAGGTTGTCAAGAGATTCCTAATTGAACTCCTTTGGAAGTTTCTTAAGACTTTTGCAATCTTGGAGAACTAAATGTCTAGAGAGATATTCCTTTATAAGGTTAGACACTCTAAAGGAAGGGCGCGCATATATATGGTCAAGTTTGTCAAATCCACAAAAAAGGTTGGGAGGTTTGAAGTCATTAATATAAGGATTGAACTTCGACTATCTTTTATTACAGAAAATTTCAATGTTTTGAATGTTTGGGACTCTTTTCAAATTTGGAAGCTTCTTCAGTTTAAAACACTTACTAAGACAAAGTCCCTTGAGAGATTCCTAGTTAATCTCTTTTGGAAGTTTCTTAAGACTTTTGCAACTAAAGAGATCCAAATATACAATCTGTTTGAGGTTTCCAATGGATGTGTGGACCTTCCTCAAACTTTCACAACCTAAAAGGTCAATTTCTTCAACATTTGGGAGTCTACTCAAGTTTGGAAACTTCTCAAGTCTTAAACACCCATTCTAAAATTAAAGCTATGAAACAAGTAGCTTGCAAATTAAAATTGGAATTGGCACAATTTGTAGAATTAGAAGCCTTTGCACAATTCGTTTTTGATCTCAATAAAGCTACTCAGACTCAATTGGCAAGGGGTCAACGATGACGCAAGTTGCTCAAAATATTTGTCTATCTATAATCGAAATTACATTAGTAGGAATATAAGCCAAAACATCCCTCGATTAGGTCTCAACTATTGGTAAAGCGGTCATACTTCCTTCACCTAAACGAGAACTTGATTTAGCAGCTCTTTCCAAAAGTCGTGAATGCAAATAAAAAACATCTCTTGGATAAGCTTCACAACCTGGTGGTCTTTGTAATAGAAGAGACATTTTGCAATAAGTTTGTGCTTATTTGGAAGGATCATCATAAATGATTAAAGTGTGTTGCTCATGGTACATTAAATATTCAGCCAGAGCAACTCCTATATACAAAGCAAGGTAATGTAATGTAGCCTCCTTTGGAAGTTTCTTAAGGCTACTATAGCATGCAAAAGACAAATATTGAAGTTGTTTAAGATTTCTAATGGATGGATGGACCTTCCACAAACTTGTACAATCCAAAAAGTCTATTTTCTCAAGGTTTGGGGCTCTACTAAAGTTTGGTGTTCTCATTAAATCTTTTGATCTTTGAATATCAATGCATGTTAATTTGACAAAACTCCGTTATAGATTAACATAAAGTTAAACAAAATAAATAAACAAATAAACAAATAAGACTGAATGCAAAAAGGAGAATAAACATTGTTATGCATATGCTACAATCTTACCTTGCATCCATGCCAAAGTTGTTTGATATGGCTAAATGGCATTTTAAGAACAATAACATTTTCTAGTTGAAAATTTCTTCGCAAGGATGATAAAGGATATTCCCACCATTCCAAAAGACACAACTCATCACTTAGCATGAGTTTTGAATGATGTCCAAACTATGCAATACCCTTCTTTAAGACCCAATTCCTAAACAATCATATTCTGGTTTTATCACAAGTATTTCCAAACTTAGGAGGTTGGAGAAACCTTCAAAACTTTGTTGTTCTTTTTTTTTTATGGAAATTTAATGACAACTCCTTTAACAGCATTTACACCTTACAAAACAGGAAGAATTAAATTATTGTAATAGAAATAAATAAATTGATGGTATAAATTTTATTTCTTTTCTTATATTTGCAAGGGAAAAACTACTTACTAATTTACTCTTTAATACATGAACAATATCATTGAAACGATGCAATCTACTTTGCTTGCCAAGCTATCTCAAATTCTCTTGATAAACTATTTGTTATCCTACTTTTTGTATCAAATCATGCATTTGAAATTTTGGGGACCAAGAGAACTCTAAGAGAGATTTGTCTCTTAAAATATCAATACACTTTTCAAGATGATGATTAAGACTTTTCCATATAAAAATAATACTATTTTCATCCATTCCACTATAAAAACATGCAACATCCAAAACTAACTCATTTGACATATCATCCAACTCATTATAACTAATTTCTAGTTTATCCAAAACTTGAACATTAGGACTTGCATCTAAATAATCACAAGTACAATTCCACATTTCCATTCTCTTACCAACCAAAGATGAACCAATAACTTTAATAGCCAAAGGGAGGCCTCCAGCATATATAGTAATTTTGTTTGACAATTCCAAAAAAATTTCCTCAAGCTCAAGCCTCTTGAGGAGATTCCAACAAAAAAGTTGTAAGGCATCCTTGTAATCAGTAATTTAACCTTATAAGTATTATCATCATTCACCAATAACTTCTAAAATTGACAATCTTTACTTGTTATCACAATTCTACTCTTTCCACCAAATCAATTGAGACTTCCCACCAATGCATCTAATTGTTCTTTATTTATATCATAAAAAATAATTAGAACTTTTTATTACGTAATCTCATCACCAACAATTCAGTTCCATCATAATCATTCCATACCATTGTGTTTCGTTCCTTCCAGATCTTATAGATAATTTCTTGAAGCAATTCCTCTACACTACAACTTTGGTTATTTTTGGAACCAAAAATGAAATAGCTAGCTTCAAATTCATAGTAAATTTTGTTGTAAAGAACTTTTGCTAAAAGGTTTTACCAACTCCCCCCATCCCATGAATCGCTATATACCTTACATCATCCATTTCCAAATGAAGTAAGGGCACCAATTCATTCACTTTAGAATTTATGCCAACAAGATTTTTGAAGATCTTAGATGAGTTTAAATGCAATCCACAAAATATCTTTACAGTGGTTTGCTTACAGCAACTACTTTAGAATTGTATAAATGATGCTAATTAGGACTAAAGTCAAAGGAAAAAAAGAAAAAGAAGTTAAAATTCAACAAGATTTGTTTAACAAATTACAATACTTGTTATTTATATGCCATCCAAAGAGATCGCCCACTACCTTCAATGCAACTCTCCATGATTTCACCAAATCTTCATCAAACTTGTTTGCTTCCTTCAAATCAATTTTTCAAGATTTCATTTACATTCTATTAAAGTTGGGATTGTCTCCATTTTTTTGAAAGCTATTTAAGAACTCTTCTTTTTTTTTTTTTGGCAGATCAAAGGGATCACCAACAGAGTCAACCACTTCCTTCAAGTCACTTCTTTGAGATTTCTTCCGTTTTTTGTTAATCTCAAGATTGTCTCCATGTTTTTTGAAAGCTTCTGCAAAACTCCTACTGTTTTTGCACATTGGAGGGATCCACATGGTAGAAAATAGGCAAAACAATCAAGTGTCCCTCTTTCATGCATTCCACGATTTGCGTCAATTCCCTTAAACACCAACTTAAGGAAGCAAAATTCTTTGAGAGGACAACAACTGCATATTGGGATTTTTGGATCACTGTCAAGAGTTCTTGAGAGATATCTTTTCCTCGTTGCAATTTTTCTTCATCTCTAAAAGTAATTAAACCTTTTCTTTTCAAAGTAGCATACAAATGATCTGTAAAACCATTACAGGTGTATGTTAATGTAATTGTCGAAGCATAAGACGAGGAAGAAAGAAGTCTATGAGTGCTCAAGGGCATCTCTAGCTACTCACAAGGGTGTTTGGTTGAAGGCTTATTTACAGAATTCTAGATTTTGCACAAGCTAGGTAAATGAAAGGCTAATTAGAGGACTTGAGGCTCACAAGTTTTGTCGATGGCAAGGTTTAGTAACATTGAGTTGTATACTCCCCACTCTGGTATTCCTCTTTCAAATTTCCATACAAACTAGGTTATCAAAGAAAGTAGAAAAAGTAGTGCAGTGGCTTTAACCAATTTCCATTAAATTTTCGTAGTCACTTTTTCTCTTCTAGGATGATTACATTCTGCAATTGTGAAAGGAATTAAGATGTAACAAGATGAAAATAGGTGAACTACGTTTATAAATCCATCCAAATGATCAACTTTATGAAAGGTGAACATAAAAAATTTTCAAGTCACATAAAATAAAAATATGTTATGTTCATGTTTCCTTTTAAATGCTTTGCCGAAGTAAAGTTGTGGAAAGTAAGGACATTCATTTATGCATATATCAGACATTTAGCTTCATTCAACAAGATTCCTGCCTTCTTTTATCGACAAATTGTCTAAGCGAAGGACACGTGAATATCACTGAAAAGTATAAGAGAGGTAGTCTTCCTTGTCAATCAAGGAGCATAAGAAATCAATAAAAGCAAGAGGGATACATCTCATCAGGGCAACCATCCAAGGTATTTGCCTTTTCGAATACGAAAGCCTACAAATAATTGACAGAATTAACTTTGATTTACAATTATAATTAATTAAACTAATTAAAATACTTGAAATATTATAATTGCACGTTACAAAGAAATTTTCAAAAGTTCAAAAGGGGGTCCAGTGGTTGAGTTTTCATCCCAATGAGAATGCCTCATTAAAATTAATCAACTTCACATCAATAATTACTGTTGTAAGCCTGCTTCGTTACCATGCAATGTTCTAAATCCAATCACATTACATAACGAAGCAATGATCTATTTAAATCCAATGATCTTGCCTGTGTGATGTGTTAAGTCTTTTCAAATTCCAATTTGGCCGTTCATAAATCTATGCTTCATGCTTTTATAGTCTTTTCCTTTGAAGATTTTTTTATCCTAGCTATATTAGTCAAATTTGGAATTACATCCTCACAATACCAGTCAAAGTTGGAAAACAAAAACTAGGTCTGAATTTTAACTATAGCAACAGATTTTCAGAATATACAAAGTGTTTATTCTAGCAGAGGTTGATTTTAGTAGGTCTAAAAAGGAAACATTCCCATTAAATAAATAAATAAACTATTCTTGAAAAGGATAGCGAGTTTTGGCCCCTACCTTCTATGTGAAAAAAATGAAATTAATTTACAATGATTAATTGCATAAACTCAATGAATAATTTCATAGTCTCAATGCATTTTGGTTGGTTCTCTTCTCATATTTAATTTTCAAACCTCAAACCCAATACTCGAGGATGTAAGAAAACTAAAATAGCTGAATTTCTACCCTTGAAAAGGTCAATATAAGCACCCAAAATACAGGAGGAAAGCACCTATAGAAGAAAACATCTAAATGCAGATGAATAGAAAAATTATAAGAACATCCACATTATAAGAATGTTTACTCATTGTTTCTTTACAGAACCTTAACCAAAACCCTCCATCCTTCTAGAAAAAAAAAAAAGGGAAAAAAGGGGAGAAAAAGGAAAATGAAAGTAAAAGCTAAGATATAAAAGATGGTATATTATTCACTAGAACTGGTACATGAGCTATTGCGGGCATTGTCAGCTGTGCTTCTTTCTCTCAGAAATTGAAAGCAATCAAGTAATTAATCACAATAAGTCCAACTTGCACATTGTACATTTTTCACCATCCAACCACCATCGTATGCCTTGACGTGAACCAACTAGCAAGCTTCAATAGCAGCCAATTCAACAACTACTTGAGGGTGATCATAAGAAGTAATTAGGTGTCCTCTGGGTAACATCAAGTTCTCCCCTCCTTGGAGCAACTTAAAACTGCACCCACCATAGTTTTCAAGCTTTCTTAAAAGATTGTGCATGTGTGGAAGACCCTTTACCTTAACACTACTATCCTCCATACATCATAATCAGTAATGTTCAAGGAAAGTAGAAAAGAGAAATAACCTAAATGAATGGGTGTGTCTTGCAGTCATCAACTTCAAGGATGGATGCCATATTTCCACCCTGATAACAATAATTAGGTGCACCAAATATCGTCACTACTTTTAGTTCCTATCACAAGGGCAACCGTTAAGGACAAAAACTGGGCAACCCAAATAGAAACCATGCCAAATAAAGCCTCCACACAAGGACCTAACCACTTTACATGACCCCGGTTATATCCCTCCATAACTAGCTGGTGAGCTCTCGCAATCAACTTGAGGATACTAGTATGGTTAAACTACTATGATATGTCCTATAAAAATTATATGCAAACTTGTTGGCAATGCTTGCAAAATATATTTGACAGAGGTTGACATTAAACCAAAACGCTAGATATAATCAATAAGTGAAGATAGACCACCTAACCAAAGGTGTATTGAGCACCCCTGGGTGAGATACCCTAACCACACCGATCATCTGGGTTAGACCATAAAAGATCACATATGGGGCCCTTATGAAGAACTTCTTGAACACAATCAAAATTACAGATGTTATCAAAGGTTTCAATAAACAGAGACAATCCACCATGCAGGCAAAATATTTCAAATTCCACCTTTAAAGGAGTAGCACAAATTAATATTTTGTAGTAATGTATCATTAACAAAAAAAAACAAAAAAAAATGTAGAAACACAAATAGTCATAGTACAAAATCATGCACTTCTATACTAAGATGTTTAAAAACTAGAGAAGAGTCCTTAACCACAGCTTAACCAAAATGCAAAAGCCAAAATTTGATGGATAGTACAATATTTGAGTAGCAACAAGCCTCATTAGAAAATAATCAACCTTATAAGCTTCAGGCACTTTCAAAAAAAGTTGATCTAGTAGACAATGTGCTTTCAAATGATAGTAATTTGTATTTGTGCTCTAACTCAGCATTACTGCATAGGTAAGCAAGCAAATAGTAATGCAACCAACATAGTAGTGGGTCATTCATCACAAGGATGCAAGAAGGCAACTATTTATTCTTCAAAATTACCTAAAAATAAGATTTGCATCAATCCTTCTACAAAGAAATTATTCATCACCTATTCAATTTTGGCTCAATTCATAACCTTTGAGATCAGCTACATATAAAGGGTTCCTTACAATGTTTCTAGACCTTCTTCTTCTTTATATACCAAAAGAAAGATGTCGATGGCTGAATATACTACAAACTCAGATGCAATATATGCAGGATAACATTACCCTACAACAAGCATTTAAAACATTAAGGAAATAACAAGATATAAAAGTACTAACCAATGTAGTCAATGGAAAATAGTCAAACAAATTTGTAAAGATCTTCCAAACATTGGTGTTTCCATACCTGAAAACAAACCAAGAAAAAATTACTTTAAGAAACTATTAGAAATGATATCAATGAACTAAATTAAAGAGGGGAGAAAGTACACCCCAAAGGCAAAACTAATCTTAAATATTTTTCATAACAAAATATACCTAAAAAACTAAAGTAAAATTTTAATACATCAATTGAAAATTTGTTAGTAGTTAATCAACAAGAAATGATGCTTTTGTTCTTCTTTGGCCCCGCAAGAATTGGCTTATATGTTAGTCATTTGGCTCCATTCAATGCATCAACATTACATCATATATACATGAGAAATACCAAAAAATCTCACATAAGATCATCAGTCAACTCCACAACATAGATGTAAACAAATTGACACCAATTTTAAATATGAGGGAAAGATATTCCTAAATGAAAGAGTATGTATAAAGTACTCGTCAGTTCCTTTTATAGTAATTTTCAATCTAGTTGTTAAAGCAATATGAGTTATTTCTAGCCCAGGTGATGTTCTCATAACATCAAAAAGCAAGGAAAATTTATTAAAATTTTAAGGATCTGTAAGATACTTCAAGATTAAAAATTATATAATACACAATATAATTATGAATAAAAAAATAATGATAATAAACTAAAACAAAGATAGTTAATGAAACAATATATTATTTCACTAAGTTGTACCTGGTCATGTCAATGTAGAAGACGTAGCCCATAGTTGTGCCATATCCGTACGGTTTCATCAATTCCATCAAAACCCATTGGTTTACATTCTTAATGGTATTTCGTCTTCTCTATTGACCCCTTCGCATCACACCTTTTGGGATAGACATTGATTTTGAACCCTCCGTCACGTCCAAGAAATATGGCTTTACATGCCAAATAGTTTATAAATGCGAACATGATGTGTTGCATAAAATGATGTGGTACATTTTACAAACACATATTAGGCCTGATTCATTGATAAACCCACAACTATACAAGCCTAAAGACAGCATACATGGAAATATAAGAGGTATGGACACTTCAATGACATAAGCAACACTCATTCCTAGTGCAACAGCAAATGCTACAACAATGGTCAATTTTGAATGCCTTCAAAGAGAGCTTCAGAGTCTTGTAAATGATAAAACTTATAGCCATCAACAGAACCAAATAAATTGGCCCAAATGTACTTTTTACTCACTCAAATTTGAAGATTTCAGATGCTTTCATCAAGGAAGCAATTCACAGTTCTGCTTTGTCAGATTAAAACCTCCGTTGAGCTAAAACATTCTTGTTCCAAGCATTCAAAATGACTTCAATGATTGGTAAAACACCAGAACATAAAGTAACTAAACCGAGACTTATAAAGCTAGAAAGTAAAAGGTGAACTTATACTTCCAATTATAGTTTCAACTGAGTAGTAGCTGCAATCAACGTAATCTCCCATAAACACGTAACTTGTATCTGGGCACTACCAACAAAAATGTGCAATAGGAGTGAATACTTAGGTTTTAAGTGTTGAGTAATTAATACACCCAAGCATAGATAGTTGAGGTTCGGAACCAAAGCAACACCAGAAGTTCAGTTGGATAAGACTACCAACCAAGTTAAGAAATGCAACACAAATTAAAAATTAAAAGAAAAAAATTCAACTAAAGACAATTCAGATAAAAATGTCACTCCTTGCATTCTCCACTTGGGATAAAAGCATCACATCATATGCATTGCAATCATAGGCTAGAATGCCCAATAATTTGAAGGCTCAATATCTTCCAGAAAAAAATGTCAAATAGACATCTATGCTAAAGTAAATCCTACAAAACAAAACTGGCATTTAAAGTAAGGCAACTCATTTTTCAAACAAAGTTCTACATAAATTCATGGTGGAAACTCCCAAAATTTTAGTGTTATTTGGAAAAAGCCCATAAGCTAAGTCATAAACACTATCAAGTCAATAGGCAAAGCTAGTTTTATCAAAAAAAATTTATGCACTCAACAATCAGTAACTAGTTAAAGATGGCAAACTCTACATACCCAAGTTCATCTACTTCTTTTAAGACATCAATGGTTACCTAATTATAACTAATTAGAGAGACTAACCACTCAAAGCTTGTCCAACATACCATTATTGATAGAAACTTCTAACAAGCGTAAAACTAGGGCATTCTACCCATACCTAGGAATCCTTGCATTGCCAATAAGTATTAGCATTGACTTGCTAGGCATAACCAAATAAAATAGTTACTTAAAAATGAAGCAAAATACTAAAATACATGTAACTTACAGAAAACATGAGCTTCATTTAACAAACATTCTCAAGGGAACTTCAAGGATCTCATCACATAAAACTATCGGGCATCTTCTACACCAAGTACTAGTACATTGATAAATGATTATTTTTCCATATCTTTTTTCCTTCAATGCTATCACCCTTCTCATTTTCCTTTACATCTTATGAACTTTCACTTTTATATTGCTCATAAATAAAACTACAATAAGACATTATTAAAAGACAACCCTTACACTTCAAGGTTTATTGTTCCAAAGCTCTAAAAGCTTCTTTTACACTAGTAGAAGTAATCAGTATTGAAGAATCATCACAAAGATAGCAACTTAGAGAGTTTCAACTTTCAAATTGTAAACACCCATCAATCCAAAAATCTCAAGCTGTAATTTGATCACCATTTCTTTAATAGCATAAGATAATCAAAAAGTTAAATAGTCTAGATAAACAAATACCTTCCCACGAATGCGAAATAGCTCTGCACATGGAATTGGCCATGAATATCACCGCAAATTGTAATTGGCCTCTTAACAAGCTGTGGTCCAAAAAACAAAAACATAAGTTAAAACTTGTGACTCTGGTACACAAGTCATTAGCGCAAAAACTTGACAGTGCATGCAAATCATACAATGGAGAGAAACTATAGTAGGAAGCTACAGTAGTGTGTTGCATCAACAATCTAACCCATTAAAAGATCTTAAATCTCTTTTGAGGTCTTACAAGTCATAGAAGTACTACACAAGCAATAGTTACCATAATGCAATTTGTCAACTAAAAACTTCATTATCTAGTGGAAAATGTCCTCACTACATAAGATTTGTTCCTAGAAAGTAACAAATAAATTCTCTATTGTAACAAAGCAAAAATTCAAAAGAAAAATATCTAACAATTTAATCTCAGCTACTCAAGTTCCAAAAAAGAAAAGATGTAGCCACAAAGGCTTCTACAAGCTAAAATAGATTTTGCATGCAAAGAAAAAGAGAAAACAACATGACAACAAAATCTTAAACTTCAAAACTATATTTGGATAGACAAAAATTCAAGTATTTTTGTCAATAATAAACGCAAAGTAACAAACATAAATTGTTTTTAAAGTTTTCAATAGTCCTTAGTCTTGATTTCAATCTCTTATTCTTAAATTAGTTTACATCAAGATTCTTGTTACTTGAGATTGGGTGTATAATCCAAATAATTAAAAACATATTTGAAGCAAGTAAGCCACCAAACGGCTAGAAACTTAATTAATACAAGATTAACTTAATTATGGATAGATGGAGACACCACACTCAACTAGACATTGCTTTGATCCATTAATATCTCCTTAGGCTTATCACACAGCCCCCTTACCTATACCAATGTGTTTAATGAGATCGTACATGCAAGTATACATGTTGAACAAGTAATACAATGATGAGTAAGATATCATCCTACAAAATTAGTGATTACTAGGTAACTAATTACTAATGGTGAATAGTTCCTAAAATTTATTTAGCAAATTGAAATGATAAGCATGACTTCAACTAAATTTAATCTAAACTTGATAGATGAAATGTGTTAAAGCATTTGATTTTACCTAATTATTAAGTACTAATGTTAATTATTTATGCTTGCAAGATTGATTTTATTCATGTGATGACAAAATTTCATAATTTATTCATTATCTTATATCTAAGTATAACAAACCTACTTAACTCACTAACTCATTTTATCTTTATATATGAATTGAAATGAACTAAGTGCATTAAGATTTATGAATATTCTAGTTTACACCTAAAGTTATAAAAATCATATGGTATATGTTTATTCATATTAATTTATGGTTACACATTATAAGAAATAATTGTATGTCATTTCGTGTCAATCTCTAACGTACAAATCAAATCATCTAAGTAATAACTAATCAGTTAAATGTATTACACTTAGTAATATGCAACTTCACATATAAAAAATATCTCACAAAACACCATAATTATAATATTCATATTATTGTAATTAAGCTACATCGTAGCTCTAACAAACTAGATTAAAACATAATATGTACTTGAACAAAAAAAATGCAAAAAATTATACAAAACATCTTAAAATGAAAAACAATTAAGCTGTCACCAAATGATCTTCTTTTTTAATAAAGTTTTGCATAAGTCTATATACATCAAGGAGAAGAAAAGAGGCTATATGAAAAGAGGAGGAAAAATTACGCCGTCACGCGCTCTCACGCATTGTTGCTTTGCAGAGAAACCGCCGATCTCAAGCCCAAGATGTAAATCTGCCGAAATATTGCAGAGACCTGTTAGAAAGACTCCAAAATGACCAGATTTACTAGCTTCATCGGCAATCGCACACGGACGACATTTGTGGCCCATCTTCGCCAAAAAATGGTGCATAACCACCAGAAAACATGCAGATGAGTCAAATCTGTTCCCTCTTTGCGAGAAATGCCTCAGATCTCGTCGGTACACACTCAGATGGTTAGAAACTCCTAGTAAATGGCGACAATATTCTCCTTCATCGGGAAAGAATGCAAGGACAATTGGCTTTTGCGTGACCGTCGTGTGCTCTCAGAGTCCCGCGTTGTCGCGCGTGGGTTCTGATAGTCCCGCGTTGTCGCGCGAGGGAGAAGCCGCACGCCCTCTCTTCTTTCCTTAGCTTCCCGACAACAATCACACCTTCTCTCTCCTCTTTCTTCGTTGTTTTCTTTCTCTTCTTTCAATGTTTTGCTTTGTTTTTTTTCCTTTCGGAGTTTTCTATATGAAACAATAAAAATTGTATAATTATAAATAAAGGTAACTATAACTTAATAAATATTATATTATATATAACTTAAGTTAGTCACAATAATCCTATAAAAATCAAAGTTATCAATATGACAAAGTTAAAAATAATTAAACAAGCCTAAAATATCAAAGGAAAGGAATGCACTATCCAAAGATAAATTCAGACCAAAAAAGCAAAACTACATAGATAAATATTGCGGACATTATATGTAGTAGGGAATGTAAATGGAATCTTAAGATTTTTAAAAGGAAAAAATAAAATTAAGCAAAAATCTAAGGCTGAATAACAGGTTGTAACAGAAAAAGAGAACTACTAGCCTCTTCCCTCAATAATATTCCCTTCCTAATATCACAAAAACTTAACTCCAAGCAATGCTCAAAACATGACTACAACCTAATAGTGTTGGCGGGAATTCAGGAACTCCAAATATAAGCTACTAATTTAGCAAGCTTATCCTGCTTTTCTAATGTTATCAAACGAGTTCGTCTCATGTAGTTGGGAGAAGCAAAGAAAGATTACAAATGCGGTTACTAAAAAGAATGATGGCACTGAAAGTCTTAACTAAATTTTTTATTAGTTTCCAAGGCCTTCAAATTGTAAAGCCAATTATCTTGGAAAATGAGATATAAACCACATAATTGTGCCATGACCACAATGTAAACCATAAACAACGAAACTGACTCCTTAGCAAGAGAGCTAATAGAAGTCCAACTAAAGACAGCATATGCCTAAGCTTTACGATCATCAAATAGCAAGAAAAATTTCTCATCAAGCATAAAGCCAGCCTATCCGCAATAAATCAATATAGAGTCGGGCAATAAACCATCAACGATAGCTTGCTAAAGGAGCTGAATACCATTCTGTGGAGATGCAACTGAACATCAATTAGCAATGTCTGGCAAGTGCTTGCATTCATGGTGCCCGTGGCGTGAATGACTTGCGTCTATTCCACCCATAGGATGCAGTATTTTTTCGGAGAACCAACCTACATTTCTTCCTCATCATCCTCAAAGGAGTTTGTCCATTAGATTTGAGAGCCTTAGACTCCACATAACAACATTGATTAAGAGAATCATACAAACTACACATGCCCCATTAAGCTTCCACTAGCTAAATCAACAACAAAAGGTTCATAAACCATGTTTGCTGAAATTCACATTTCCCGTAAAACGTAACAATGCTTCCAACAGTAAACCAACTCTACCAAGACAAACAATTGATTTAAACCACGATGACCCAAAAATTTGAACCGTCCTGCTTCTCAAGACCACAACACACAGATCTAAACCATCAATGAAAGATAATAAGAGAGTTTTAAACAGGATATTTTTGCCGACATTAAGCATCATTTTCATTTTAATCAATCTTGGTTATCTAAAACTTTCAGATAACTTTGCTAATAAATTCCTCAAGTACATAACAAAATTAAGAGCTCAATACATAAATTAAAAATCTCCATTAAAGAATGATAGAGGTTAGATTAACCCATGTATATGACTAAATTATAGATTTTGATAAAGAAATAGAAAATTTGGTAAAATCTCTTCCAATATAATATTCAACTCTCATTTTCTTGAAGAACTAAGTATAGAAATTTTATGTTACCTAAAGAATACCAGTAAAGTAATGATAATCACAAGCAAGAATGAGAAGTAGTTAGATTAAATCCTACCCGTTCATGCCGATACAAAAGGCAAAAGCCAACTATTTTGCACTACTAGTAACACCCAACAAAACTAAATTAATTATTAAAAATGCATTAACTATATTTTTTCCTCACCAAACTCTATGTTAGTAGTTTACTCTATAATTTTTTTATAAAAGCAAATATAAAGAATTCCATAAATGATTCTCAGCCAATATAGGGGTTTACTGAAATTTCTTTGGTAACTTTTAATGTTAGCCCCACTTCAAGATTATAAATTATATATTACACAACATGATTACCAATAAAACAATAATCATAATAAACTAAAACAAGAATAGTTAATGCAACAATTTACGATTTGACTAAGTTGTACCTGGTCATGTCAATACAAAAGATGCAATCCAGACTTTTGCCCTACTCATGCCGCTTCATTAACTCCATCAAAACCAACTGTTCTGTGTTCTACCATATCCCACATGCAAATGAAAGTCAAACTCCTCCAGTGTTTTCAATTCTAATCCATGTGGAGAAATGCTACTAAGAACATCAAAGAACCCTAAAACATTAGACTTATGTATTACACAGGCTCCACACTCCTTTATCTCCACATTCAAGCTGTTTGAAGTAATTGCAAACCCACACTCTTTTATCCCCACCCTCCAGTTCCTTCTTTTAAATGATAACAGATCGTTGTAGCCACTCCTTAAAAACTTCGGACTTCTTTTCGAGAAAATATCCTGCGGCATAAATGCCCAAAACCCATTTGCTCCAACAGAACAGGTTTGAGGGACATGAAGGACCACAGGTTGTTCTCGAGCAATATCATCAAGATGAAATCGACAAACAAACTCCGGGAACCCACGCTCATGAACTTCATAGACAACAAACAAAGCATATCCTAACCAATTCTCCAAATCCTCATCTATGCGACTTTGAAATTTCCCAAACAATCCGATACTTCTTTGCTGGAACCACTCTGGAATTTCAAATCTTATTGTGGGGCCCCATGATACCCCACAGTCGACACGGTCATGCTAAAAGAGAAAACAAGTAAGAAAAAGACGTTAACTGCATTACATTTAAGTTCATATGCAACAGTAACTTCATAATTAGTACAACAATATGTTAAACATATTAAATAGGAGAGTAAGGAACTTACTTTAACTTTATTTATAGGACATGGCGGCTGCAGTTGGATAATCTTGTAAGGTGTGACATGGCAATTAATGGAAGCTGCAGAAAACCAAAGGCAAACACAGGCGTCTAAAGCTTCCCATGAAGTCTCCATGTCCCTTTGGTCATAAATCAACTCTAGCAAGGGACTTTCAGTTACATGTAACTCCCTCAATTTTAATGGAAGCTTTGGCAATACTTGTAGCTGTCTACATTTACTGAAGGAAAGGCTTATAGGATTAAGTACACAAAAGTTGTCCGTTAGTGTCGTAAATTCATTCTTATCCAAATGCAAAAAATAAACATCTAACAAAGAAGTATCCCAGATCTCTCCATACAGTAAATTGCAATCACTTAGATTTATATTTAGAATTATCCTCGGATGACGGAATCCCTTTAATGGAACGGTACCCATCTCAACGTTTTCAACCTTGGGAAATTGATTAAGAAATTTTGGTATTCTCGTAAATCTATTTCCTGAAAGATTTAAATCCCAAACTGCAGGTACACAAAAATCTCTAGGAAATGATTGATCCGAGAGGTTGCAGTATTGCAAATGTAGTTGTCTTAAAAACTTGAAATTTGCCAGCCAATTAGGAATTGAAAAATAAGGAAGATTTGAGTCATTACTAGAACAGAACCCAGTACGGCCTCGTAGGATATCGTGCCGTGGCTGGATAGCTTCTGTCCTCTCGGATTCACCCACAAGAAGTTCTTCAAGAGATGACAATTTCTGGAATGATAAAGGTAACCTTTTAATAGCAGTCCACCTCAAGTCAAGCATCCGAAGAGCAGACATATTACCCCTGATTTTTGGAAACTTTTTGAGTCTTAAACACTCAAGGAGATAAAGCTTCTCGAGAGATTTGCAGTTGATTTCCTTCGAAATTTTCTTAAGACTTTTGCAATGTGAGAGAGACAAATATTGAAGCTGTTGGAGATTTCCAATAGAAGGGTGAAGCTTTTCCAAGTTTTCACAATATGAAAGGTCAATTTTTCTTATGTTTGGAACTCCACTCAAATTTGGAAGCTTCTTGAGTCTTAAACAGGCCTTGAGACAAAGCACCCTAAGAGATTCCCAATTGATCTTCTCTGGAAGTTCCTCAAGACTTTTGCAACCTGAGAGAGACAAAAATTTAAGCCATTTGAGATTTCCAATGGAAGGGTGAAGCTCCCTCAAACTTTCACAACTTGAAAGGTTGATTTTTTCAATATTTGGGGCTCGACTCAAGTTTGGAAGCTTCTTAAGTCCTAAACACCCGTTGAGATCAAGCCACAAAAGAGATTCCCAGTTGATCTCCTTTGGAAGTTCCTCAAGGCTTTTGCAAAATGAGAGAGACAAACGTTGAAGCTGTACAAAATTTCCAATGGAGAGGGGGAGCTTCCTCAAACTTTCACAACTTGAAAGATTGATTTCTCCAACATTTGGGACTCCACTCAAGTCTGGAAGCTTCTTAAGTCTCAAACACTCATTGGGAGTAGGCCGCAAAAGAGATTCCCAATGAATCTCCTTCGAAAGTTCCTCAAACTTTCACAACTTGAAAGGTTGATTTCTCCAACATTTGGGACTCTACTCAAGTTTGGAAGTTTCTTAAGTCTCAAACACCCATCGAGATTAAGCTGCAAAAGAGATTCCCAATTGATCTCCTCTGGAAGTTCCTCAAGACTTTTGCAATTTGAGAGAGACAAATGTTGAAGCCGTCTAAGATTTCCGATGGACGAGTGGACCTTCCACAAACTTGTACAACTAGAAAAGTTTATTACTTCAAGGCATGGGGCTCCACCAAAGTCTGGTAACTCTATCAAGTCCTTTGACCACTCCACATTAATGTATGTCAATTTTTCAAAGTTCTGTTATAAATTAACATAAAGTTAAACAAAATATGCCAAAATGAACAAGACTAAATGTCAAAAGGAAAAGAATAAAATATTATGCATAGGCTACAATCTTACCTTTTGATCATGCCAAAGTTGTTTGAGAAGGCAAAATGGTATTTCAAGTCGAACAAGATTACTTAGCTGAAAGCTTCTTGGGAAGAATGGTAAAGGACATCCCCACCATTTCAAAAGACGCAACTCATCACTTAGCATGAGTTTTGAATAACATCCAGACCATACAATACCCTCATTCAAATGGGAATAACCATATTCTGGTTCTATCACAAGTATTTCCAAACTTGTGAGGGTGGAGAAACCTTCAAAACTTAATTCTTGTTTTCTTGATGGAAATTTTAAGACAATTCCTTTAACAGCATTTGTACCCTATAAAAAAAAAAAGTGAATCAAATTATTATGATAAGAGTAAATAAATGTTGGTATAAAATTTATTTTTGTCTTATATTTACACAAAAATTACTTACAGAGTTATTCTTCAATATATGAATAATATCATTGAAACAATGTAATCTACTTCGTTTGCCAGGTTCCCTCAAATTCTCTCGGTAGACTATCCGTTGCCCCATTTTTTGTAACAAATCATGTATTTGAAATTCTTGAGATGGAGAGAACTCCAAGAGAGATTTGTGTCTTAAAATATCAATACAAATTTCAGGATGGTGATCAAGACTTTTCCATATAAGAATAATACTATGTGCATCTATTCCTTTATAAAAACATGCAATATCCAAAAATAACTCTTTTAACAAACCATCCAACCCATTATAACTAATTTCTAGTTTGTCCAAAACTTGGGCATTAGGATTTGCTTTTAAATAGTCACAAGTACAATTCCACACTTCCATTTCCTTACAAACCAAGGATGAACCAATAACTTTAATAGCTAAAGGAAGGCCTCCAGCATATCCAATAATTTTGTTTGACAATTCCACAAAGTTCTCCTCAGGTTCAAGTCTCCCAAAGACATTCCAATAAAAAAGTTGCAAGGCATCATTGTGATTCAGCAATTTAATCTCATAAGTATTACCATGATTCACTAATCGCTTCCAAAATTGACAATCCCTGCTAGTTATCACAATTCTACTCTTTCCACCAAACCAACTAGGACTTCCTGCTAATGCTTCTAATTGTTCTTGATTTATATCATCAAAAACAATCAAAACCCTTTTATTACATAATTTTGTCGCTAACAAATCAATTCCATAAAAATCATTCCATATCCTTTTGTTATGTTCCTGTAAGATCTCATGGACAATTTGTTCTTGCAACTCTACTATGCTACGACTTTTGTTATCCTTTGTACCATAAATAAAGCAGCTAGCTTCAAATTCACAACAAATTGTGCTATAAAGAACTTTTGCCAAAGTTGTCTTACCAACTCCTCCCATCCCGTGAATCCCTATATACCGAACATCGTCCTTTTCCAAACTAAGTAAGGATACCAGTTCCTTCACTTTAGAATCTACACCAACAAGATTTCTGAGGATCCCTGATAAGTTCAAACGCAAACCACAAAATATCTCTGTAGCAATTTGCTGAACAACAGCTGCTTCCGAACTGCATAAGCAATGCTAATTAAGACTAAAGTCAAAGGAAACAAACTTAAAATTCAACAAGATTTGTGTAACAAATTATAATACCTGTTATTTACGTGCCATCCGCATAGATTGCCAACTTCTTCCAATGCATCCCTCCATGATTTCATCGGCTCTTGTTCAGTTTCGGGATTGTCCACATTTGAAGCGGAAGCTTCAACAAAATGCATCTCCT